>OZ025261.1:25154166-25404405 GCA_964019135.1 Arenicola marina
GGCTAGATTTAGAAGTAATTGAAGGCCTGTAACCTGAGAACGTGACCTGGTAATATCAGTGGCAGTTATATCGTGTAATTCATTAATTATATAATTGTGCATACTTTGGTGAAGTAAAAAACTGAATTGTGGACATTGAAGTTACTTCATATGTATGAAACTTTTTAGCGGAATAAATGTGGTATCATTTTATACAATGTGCACCTTATGAAGATCATGTTCTGCGTTATGTTACTTCGTATATATTAAGTTATGAAATATGTGACGGGCGACACATTAACTTATTGATCCCCATTTGTGTTTAACACGATGCAAACCTACCAGCGACCAAATAGCTATCATATAGTTTGAACTTATCTAAGACGAAATTAACTTTGCCGTGTGAACAAAAAAATTAGCTGACATAAAAACGAGATTGCGTCACCCGTAGAGTGAGAATGTAAAATCCGGATTATGTATTCGGCCCACTACAATGACCTTAACAATTGACTTCATTGTGACTTTTTTGTGACATATTTGGCCCCTGAGATCCAGATTTGACACCTTAGATCCAGATTGACCCCTCAGATCTATATTTGATACCTCAGATCTATATTTGATACCTCATATCCATATTGACCCTTCAGATCCGGCAGCTCTAAAACTGTCGCTATAGTGAGCATCCTCTCAATTGTTGGCCCCATCTCAAAAGTAAAAGTCACTCTTTAGTTTCGCCCCCGGGCTCAACGATCTCGCTCGGTGGACAGCTAAAACCAAACTGCCCGTTTATTTAGTTTCGGTCTACATTTCTAGTTTCTAGTTTCTACATCCCTACCATGCACATTTGCATAGCAACCAACTGAATCATCCCACCACCCCAGCTTCAACCACCCCTCCTCCGCCCCGCCCCCCACAACCACGGTTTTTTTTGCGTCAGGCCAATAGGAGAAGGCTATGCTGAAGGCCTGGGATGCGCCGCGACGAGCTAAATAAGAAGTAGCCTGAACAGTCACAAGAACAAGTGTCAAGACTGTAACGTCTGAACATTCAGGCTAAATAAGAAGAGGTTATACGACTCAACAGCTGCCATGGAGCGTCAACACCCACTTCAATGCTTTGTATCTCTAAAACTGATGGCTGAATCTCCAAATCAATCACCTACCTGGCTTCTAGGAACATTTATGAAACATTTACAACTACTTTCGAACCAAGACCTACCACTATTCAGTGTTACAAGGCACCTTTTGGCACTCGTCGCGCAAATTTACTCGATTAGCCAGTTATCGGTGTGGGAATTTCACAACTCTGGCGCTAGGGGCGCTGTTTCGTTGCTCACTCTCCGATATGGAGGGAGTTTTTGTAGCTCACTTGCGCAATCTCGTACAGGTGGCGCTAGTGGGTGCATACGATGGCGAATACGATCCGCGCGTTGTTACGGCTTCCGGCCTTTAGAGACACGAGGCGGGATGGAATTGAAAACACTGTAGGTGGGTGGGGGGGGGGGGGGGGGGGAGGAAAGGTCGCCATCCACATACGCCATGCACCTGCCCACCCCCAAATGGAGCGCAACTTTAAAAACAACAGAAACCACAACGTTCGTCTGCATACCGGTAGGCCTACGTATTAAAACCCAAAGTTTTCACAGTAAAGTCTTTGGCCGCATTGACCTAGCCAAGAAATTAAATCATAAATTGGAATGCGTGTCGTGGAGTAGGCCTACGGCGCAAAACAGTAGGTCTACTGAAAATGAGGATGGCCCCTGTTGCAAGTAACCTTAAGTTAGCTGGCCGAGTATTATAGGGAAGCACTTTAAACGCGGGACTCAACGAGCATACATCAGTGCGCAGCTCCACCTGTATGAGGTTGCGCAAGTGAACTACAAAAACTCCCTCTATATCGGAGAGTGAGCAGCGAAACAGCGCCCCTAGCGCCAGAGTTGTGAAATTCCCACACCGATAACTGGCTAATCGAGTAATTTTGCGCGACGAGTGCCAAAAGTTGCCTTGTAACACTGAATAGTGGTAGGTCTTGGTTCGAAAGTAGTTGTAAATGTTTCATAAATGTTCCTAGAAGCCAGGTAGGTGATTGATTTGGAGATTCAGCCATTAGTTTTAGAGATACAAAGCATTGAAGTGGGTGTTGACGCTCCGTGGCAGCTGTTGAGTCGTATAACCTCTTCTTATTTAGCTCGTCGCGGCGCATCCCAGGCCTTCAGCATAGCCTTCTCCTATTGGCCTGACGCCAAAAAACCATGCACTGGCACCGCGATCAGTGACACCGCTCGCGACAGTGAAGAGCTTCGCTGCAGCGTTGTTATGATAAGATTAGCGAGGCGCGCTGAGTTGACATCCCCGATAAGCCAAGACGAGTCTCCGGCGACACATCATGGATGTCGACCAGTTGTTTTTAATAGTTAATAACTCTCGTAGGGTCCTATGTTAAAGTTGAGCAATTTTTTGCAGACAAACTGATTATACGATTGGCAAAATTCAAAGACGTGATACAAGTTACCGACGGGCTCAATACGTGACATAATGTACAGAGTCATTAAATGAACTTGACCGAGCCAGGTCGAATACCTATCAATGAGTAAAGTTACAGAACGAAATGTTGCGTTTTGCGACCTACAGAGCGCGTACACACACACACACACACACACACACACACACAGAGACAAACCAACGAAGTGATAGATGCCGTAAAATCGAAGATTATACGTCATAACAACAACTATTGAAATCCAACCAATTCCACGTGCTTTTCAATATACATATTAAGTAAATATGACATTGACTTCATTGATGCCACAAACCATAGATGCGGCATTTGAATGGCATTGTCCTAACTCACCTCTCAACAATGTGACCCAATCGTGTATGAGCGGTATTAACAATTTACCTAATTAATTTGGGATAAACTATACCGTAATGTTCATAACTGTTTGAGCCCCTGCCTTGACAATACTATAATAGTTACTAACTGTTTGAGCCTCTGCCTCCACTATACTAGAATGGTTAATAGCTGTTTGAGCCCCTGCCTCCACTATACTATAATGGTTAATAACTGTTTGAGCCCCTGCCTCCACTATACTATAATGGTTAATAACTGTTTGAGCCCCTGCCTCCACTATACTATAATGGTTAATAACTGTTTGAGCCCCTGCCTCCACTATACTATAATGGTTAATAACTGTTTGAGCCCCTGCCTCCACTATACTATAATGGTTAATAACTGTTTGAGCCCCTGCCTCCACTATACTATAATGGTTAATAACTGTTTGAGCCCCTGCCTCCACTATACTATAATGGTACATAGCTGTTTGAGCCCCTGCCTCCACTATACTATAATGGTTAATAACTGTTTGAGCCCCTGCCTCCACTATACTATAATGGTTAATAACTGTTTGAGCCCCTGCCTCCACTATACTATAATGGTTAATAACTGTTTGAGCCCCTGCCTCCACTATACTATAATGGTTAATAACTGTTTGAGCCCCTGCCTCTAGTATACTATAATGGTTAATAACTGTTTGAGCCCCTGCCTCCACTATACTATAATGGTAAATAACTGTTTGAGCCCCTGCCTCCACTATACTATAATGGTTGATAACTGTTTGAGCCCCTGCCTCCACTATACTATAATGGTTAATAACTGTTTGAGCCCCTGCCTCCACTATACTATAATAGTTACTAACTGTTTGAGCCTCTGCCTCCACTATACTATAATGGTTAATAGCTGTTTGAGCCCCTGCCTCCACTATACTATAATGGTTAATAGCTGTTTGAGCCCCTGCCTCCACTATACTATAATGGTTAATAACTGTTTGAGCCCCTGCCTCCACTACACTATAATGGTTAATAACTGTTTGAGCCCCTGCCTCCACTATACTATAATGGTTAATAACTGTTTGAGCCCCTGCCTCCACTATACTATAATGGTTAATAACTGTTTGAGCCCCTGCCTCCACTATACTATTATGGTTAATAGCTGTTTGAGCCCCTGCCTCCACTATACTATAATGGTTAATAACTGTTTGAGCCCCTGCCTCCACTATACTATAATGGTTAATAACTGTTTGAGCCCCTGCCTCCACTATACTATAATGGTTAATAACTGTTTGAGCCCCTGCCTCCACTATACTATGATGGTTAATAACTGTTTGAGCCCCTGCCTCCACTATACTATAATGGTTAATAGCTGTTTGAGCCCCTGCCTCCACTATACTATAATGGTTAATAACTGTTTGAGCCCCTGCCTCCACTATACTATAATAGTTACTAACTGTTTGAGCCTCTGCCTCCACTATACTATAATGGTTCATAACTGTTTGAGCCCCTGCCTCCACTATACTATAATGGTTAATAACTGTTTGAGCCCCTGCCTCCACTATACTATAATGGTTAATAACTGTTTGAGCCCCTGCCTCCACTACACTATAATGGTTAATAACTGTTTGAGCCCCTGCCTCCACTATATTATAATGGTTAATAACTGTTTGAGCCCCTGCCTCCACTATACTATAATAGTTAATAACTGTTTGAGCCCCTGTCTCCACTATACTATAATGGTTAATAACTGCTTGAGCCCCTGCCTCCACTATACTATAATGGTTAATAACTGTTTGAGCCCCTGCCTCCACTATACTATAATGGTTAATAACTGTTTGAGCCCCTGCCTCCACTATACTATAATGGTTAATAACTGTTTGAGCCCCTGCCTCCACTATACTATAATGGTTAATAACTGTTTGAGCCCCTGCCTCCACTATACTATAATGGTACATAGCTGTTTGAGCCCCTGCCTCCACTATACTATAATGGTTAATAACTGTTTGAGCCCCTGCCTCCACTATACTATAATGGTTAATAACTGTTTGAGCCCCTGCCTCCACTATACTATAATGGTTAATAACTGTTTGAGCCCCTGCCTCCACTATACTATAATAGTTAATAACTGTTTGAGCCCCTGCCTCTAGTATACTATAATGGTTAATAACTGTTTGAGCCCCTGCCTCCACTATACTATAATGGTAAATAACTGTTTGAGCCCCTGCCTCCACTATACTATAATGGTTGATAACTGTTTGAGCCCCTGCCTCCACTATACTATAATGGTTAATAACTGTTTGAGCCCCTGCCTCCACTATACTATAATAGTTACTAACTGTTTGAGCCTCTGCCTCCACTATACTATAATGGTTAATAGCTGTTTGAGCCCCTGCCTCCACTATACTATAATGGTTAATAGCTGTTTGAGCCCCTGCCTCCACTATACTATAATGGTTAATAACTGTTTGAGCCCCTGCCTCCACTACACTATAATGGTTAATAACTGTTTGAGCCCCTGCCTCCACTATACTATAATGGTTAATAACTGTTTGAGCCCCTGCCTCCACTATACTATAATGGTTAATAACTGTTTGAGCCCCTGCCTCCACTATACTATTATGGTTAATAGCTGTTTGAGCCCCTGCCTCCACTATACTATAATGGTTAATAGCTGTTTGAGCCCCTGCCTCCACTATACTATAATGGTTAATAACTGTTTGAGCCCCTGCCTCCACTATACTATAATAGTTACTAACTGTTTGAGCCTCTGCCTCCACTATACTATAATGGTTCATAACTGTTTGAGTCCCTGCCTCCACTATACTATAATGGTTAATAACTGTTTGAGCCCCTGCCTCCACTATACTATAATGGTTAATAACTGTTTGAGCCCCTGCCTCCACTACACTATAATGGTTAATAACTGTTTGAGCCCCTGCCTCCACTATATTATAATGGTTAATAACTGTTTGAGCCCCTGCCTCCACTATACTATAATAGTTAATAACTGTTTGAGCCCCTGTCTCCACTATACTATAATGGTTAATAACTGCTTGAGCCCCTGCCTCCACTATACTATAATGGTTAATAACTGTTTGAGCCCCTGCCTCCACTATACTATAATGGTTAATAGCTGTTTGAGCCCCTGCCTCCACTATACTATAATGGTTAATAGCTGTTTGAGCCCCTGCCTCCACTATACTATAATGGTTAATAACTGTTTGAGCCCCTGCCTCCACTATACTATAATGGTTAATAACTGTTTGAGCCCCTGCCTCCACTACACTATAATGGTTAATAACTGTTTGAGCCCCTGCCTCCACTATACTATAATGGTTAATAACTGTTTGAGCCCCTGCCTCCACTACACTATAATGGTTAATAACTGTTTGAGCCCCTGCCTCCACTATACTATAATGGTTAATAACTGTTTGAGCCCCTGCCTCCACTATACTATAATGGTTAATAACTGTTTGAGCCCCTGCCTCCACTATACTATAATGGTTAATAACTGTTTGAGTCCCTGCCTCCACTATACTATAACGATTAATAACTGTTTGAGCCCCTGCCTCCACTATACTATAATGGTTAATAACAGTTTGAGCCCCTGCCTCCACTATACTATAATGGTTAATAACTGTTTGAGCCCCTGCCTCCACTATACTATAATGGTTAAAACTGTTTGAGCCCCTGCGTCCACTATACTATAATGGTTAATAACTGTTTGAGCCCCTGCCTCCACTCTACTATAACGGTTAATAACTGTTTGAGCTCCTGCCTCCACTATACTATAATGGTTAATAACTGTTTGAGCCTCTGCCTCCAATATACTATAATGGTTCATAACGGTTTGAGCCCCTGCCTCCACTATACTATAATGGTTAAAACTGTTTGAGCCCCTGCGTTCACTATACTATAATGGTTAATAACTGTTTGAGCCCCTGCCTCCACTCTACTATAACGGTTAATAACTGTCTGAGCTCCTGCCTCCACTATACTATAATGGTTAATAACTGTTTGAGCCTCTGCCTCCAATATACTATAATGGTTCATAACGGTTTGAGCCCCTGCCTCCAGTATAGTATAATGGTTTATAACTATTTGAGCCCATGCCACGTCTATACCATAATAGTTTATATTATTCTTCTGTGGGAATAAACATGTATTTACTCAGAAACGTACTGGCCTTTGCCTAAGTATGGTTCATGAATAATACAATTCCATGTATGTTGGACACATCAAAACTGTTATCCTACATGAATTTCCTGCGGCTGTACGTGTTTTTGCACGCGGCGGATTCTAGTGCACCACTGCTCATAAGCTGCTTATTCTCTTCTGCCCCTCCCATTCCTTCCTTGTCCTCTCCGCACTCTCATTCCCTCCTTGCCCTATCGTGACACTATCATTCTTTCATTATCTTCTCCTAGAACTCTCATTCCGTCCGTATCCTCCCCTGCTCACTGGCACCCCCATTCCTTTCTTTCCTCCCCCAGCGCTTCCATGTCCTCGCTGTCCTATCTTGGCACTCCCATTCCTTCCTTATCCTCCCCCGGCACTCTCGTTCTCTCTATTTATATTCGCCTGGCACTCCCATTTTCTCCCTATCCTCTGTCGCTAGAAAACGTCACACGAGACTACGTCGTACGCAGACGAACGCATGTTAACCAACCATACGAGAAAAATCATTTTCATATTTCGCCATTAGGACCATGAGAGAAATAGGTTCCATGTTTGATCATGGAAATGTTCATTGCTAAGTTTTCGCAATATCGTATTAAAGTCGATCGACTTCTGTCCTTCTCAAATTTGACAACTATTAATTTGTTGTTCCGTGAATTTACGCAATAATAACCCCTATGGTAGTGTAGGCCTACTTGCCTCGAAAGCTCGATTAAAATATAGGGCTCTGAAACATTAGCTACAATTTAGATTAAAAAGTGATTTTTCGGCGGGGCAAAATTAAACTATATGAATTTGTATATATGCAATGATATACTCCCGATTAGTGAAGATCGATTTAAGCCCGCGGAATCAACGTTTGCGAAAACGCCAGCTATAATGGACTAGAAAGAATCAGAATAAAAGATAATGTCGTATACGGCGTACGAGCCATGCTCGTGGCCGCGGCCATCTGAGACCTGCACTTTAAATGGGAATCCTATCCCGAGACAGAGGACACTTGGTCATGGCTGTATTTAGACCATGATAAAGTGCCTCCCCCTCCTCATGTCCCTTAACCCACGTATTAGATCGGTAATATCATGCTAAGGTAAGAGGACACTTGGTCATAGGTATGTTCATGCCTATGACAATGTGTGCTCGCCCCCCTCCCCATGTTGCTTAACCTACGTGGATCGGTAATCCGATGCTAAGCTAAGGGAACATTTGGTCATGGCTGTATTTAGCCCATGACAATTTGCCTCCCACCCCCTACCCATGTCCCTTAACAAATGTGGATCGGTAATCCTATGCTAAGCTAAGGGGACACTTGGTCATGGCTATCTTCAGCCTATGGCAATGTGCGCCCCCCCCCTTCCCCTCCCCATATCCCCTAACCCTCCTGGATAGGTAATCAGATGCTAAGGTAAGGGGACACTTGGTCATGGCTGTATTTAGCCCATGACCATGTGTCCCCCCCCCCCCTTCCCCATGTCCCTTAACCCACGTAGATCGATAATCCCATGCTAAGCTAAGGAGACACTTGGTTGTGGCTATATTTAGCGCGTTACAATGTGTCCCCCCTCCCCTACCCATGTCCCCTAGCCCACGTAGATCGGTACTCCCATTCTAAGCTAAGAGGACATTAGGTCATGGCTGTATTAGGCCTATGACAATGTGTCCCCCATAACTATAGTGCCTTCCCCCGCGCGTATACCCGAACTGCAGGGGAAACACGCTGTCATGGGCGGACAACTTGTCATGTTACACCGGTTCAAGCTCCTCGCACGGTGGCGCTACGCAAGCTCCGCTTTTACAATTTCAAGATTCTTGCAAAACGGTCAAATCACCTGTAATTTTTTGCAACATTATAATTTTCAAGAATAAAAAATCTAAATAACGAACGCCTTTTCTACCCTTTTGAAAAACTCTTTCTTTCTCTTTCTTTTCATTGCCTGATACTGTGTGTTATTAGGCTGGGCACTAATTTGTAGAAATGCGCGGCGCATTTCCCCTAGCAATTTGCCCAGCGCCGCCCTGGCGAGCAAGTGTGAAAACGCATTTAGGAACTATCGATCGCGATCGCACTCCAAGTCCAAGGACGCGTGCAATTTTTAACCGGAAGTTGGGTATGATTCGCCGTGATCACGAGCAGTCCCGCATGATAATATTAAACTCTGAACGAGGACCCTTCTGAAATACGTAGAAATAACCCGTAAATATCGATGCTTACTAGTTATCTTTTATTTATCAATATTTTACACTATTTAGATTGTGCTGCTATTTTCAAAGGAAGGTTAATTATTTAGTGGATATCCCCGCAACAAATGCAAATAGCTCGATGTGACCAATGTCGTCCCATATCGAGTTCCGTGTGACCAAAATTGTACGCGGCGGTCGATCGTGCTCCGGTACGCAGCCCGGAGATATAATGGAGCCCTAGCGGAGTGAGTCGAAGGCAGAAAGTGGGACCGGCCGTCCGACACACATATGCCTGTATCCAGTGCTTCCTGGTTATGTCCTGGTTTTGAAGTTTATTTTATTTTAATTGCCATCTACTTTTATAAAAATACAATAAAATTGGCGGAATTCACAGAGACTCAGCGGCGCGTAGTGGGGCCGCTTCGATAGTTCAATGGGTTAGAGCGCTTGCTCCGGCCACTTGAGAGCCTAACGGCACGCGGATCAGTGGTTGGCGCCCCGCTGTGGCCATGTCTGTGTGGTCGCAAGATAAAGATCCCATGTCTTTCTTCGCAAAGAGTATGGGGTTACCCCCGGGGACATGGCTCCGCTCTTCCCTACCTTCTCCCATTGACACAATATGACCACAAGTGATTAACGCGTCCTGAATATACAATCAACCAACTAACCACTGCATTGAATATGTCGGACTTGACCATGTAAGCCGTTGGCTTGAGAGAAGATGTGCTATGTCTGAAGGTATACCCTAGCTGACAACCAGTGCAGACAATTAACATTGCGGTATATTCACGTGAATCTTGAGCGCCATATTTTTGAAATGAAATGAACCATTGTTTAGGACCGCTTTGTGCACACGGGGCCTAAATTAGGCGAAGGAACCTCTGGGGACACTGAACGATTTGCGATACGCCCCACAGTAGATCGCCCAGAACGGGTTTCGAACTAGGGATCGATATTGACCCTGTGTAAGGATACACAGTTGAAAGGTCTTGCTTTTTTTTTTGGTTCATGAAGTAAATCGACATTATAGCACAAAGTGCAATACTATGGCCTGTTGACAAAATGTTGAATAAATAAATGATATCGCGCGAAGGTGAAATGCAATTTTAATTTCTGAACTTATGCTTTATGTTAGCGATTGATACATTTTGCGCACTCCTGCGTAGTGCCACTGGGCATTTTGCACAAATCCAACTATAATAAATTAAATCATTTACCCAGGAAAGGATTCGAACCTTCTAACACAGGAACGCAATGAGTTTGCTTGTGGTGGCATTTTGTCGAGATATCAGGGGAGTGGAAACGGCGAATGGGACCCGGGCTGGGTGTGTGCGGGTGTTTGGGGAAGGGAGGGGGGGGGGGGTATTGTGCGTCGAAGAAGGCCAATTCATTTGTTTAGTTCATGGACATTTCATTTGCTATGAGAAATATAGTGCCATCATCGATTTCAATCTGGTTGTCATTGAACCCTTCCAGCTGCCTAATTCTGTCAGCTAATTTCTTTTTCAATACATCAGTAATTCGACGAACATATCTGAAATTCTAAAAGCCTTAAGCTTGCGCATGAGAGTTATCTTGTCCGTCTTGACCTGAAATAATGGGTGCATTTCAATGGGTAGCGCGGCTATATTACGGGGCATTCGGGAGAAGATGGCGGCATCCCGTTCAACATGTTGAAAAAGATGGCGGCTGTCTATAGTGAGGGTCTAGATTGCTCCACTTGCCCGTAAATATGCCCCGGATATACCCGTCATGGCTCAAAGAATTGCACCCAATGGTGCTCCCCAGGGCAGCCTTGTTTCCAGGTTGAATACGTCATCGAGCAGCTTCAAGGCTCTGGAGCTCCTGGAGTATTGGGCGCAGATCTTTTGGAGCATGCTCACTCATCCTTCCCGCTCATGTGCGGATCGAGATAAACCGAGCGCAAAATGCGCGGTCCGCCTGAATCTTGCACTTGCTAAACTGGACAAATCATGAAGATCGTTAAACAGTAGGCCTACCAAAAAATAAATCAACGGATACGTGTTGTGTTCTTTTTTTGTGTTCTAGTTCTTATAATATTATTTACAGATTTTTTGCAGGCCGAAATGCTACTTTATATATATTTTACGTATTGTTTGGGTCTGGACACCATGTTGGGAATCCTCGTGATCCTCCTCTGGGTGGGGAGTACACTCCAGGAGTAAAATGTACCACGTGACCGCACTATCGGACCACAATCTCCGCGTTCGCTTATGCAATCCGCGGAGTCCGACTACTCCACCCGCATACCCGGGCCTCGTTCGCAAGCGACAGCTAGTCGACTATTTCTTGACCTAGATGTCGCCATTGCGCCTGCGCATTGTTCAGCCTAATGCCGAACGCGGGGTAGTCGAAAAGGGTTGACAATCTGACTCATGGCGGAAATACCAACAATAACAAGCACCTTTAACCGCCGTGTGTTCTGACCGTCTTGTGCAAAATTCTGGATCGTCACTGAATTGTATTACAGAGAACATGTGTTCTTTGACTATAGTCGCAACGGAAACTCTCCGGACAACGGAATTTCCCGTTTACGAGAAAATATTCACTGATTCGAAGAGAAAAAAAACTTTCTGTGTGAACTTCAAATCGGGGCCTAATAAGTGTATGTCAACTCACGTTTCCTGGGACACTTGCAAATAAACTATAAGCAAATGTTGCTTTGCTGCACTTCGAAGCAGCCGATCGGCTTGTTAATTGGCGCCATTCACTGTTTATTGTGACGTCACTGGGCGATACCATTTACATATTTGCAAGGGGTCGTAGGTTTGAATTCCTTTGTTGTGTTTAGCATTAACTCTGTTTTTGAGCATTGACGCATACCTAAAGTGACCCAGAGTGAACTTGAAATCAGTTTAGTATCAATTGAGTTCACTTGAATTCATTGCGCGAAAGCAAACGCCTCCTGCAAAAGTGGGTACAGCAGCTCAACCACTACCCCCTGACCATTGCATTCAACGTCGGTACCCCTTGTCAAATGACGCGATGGCCTTTGCCAACCTGACCTATATTTTGAACCAATCAGTTGGCAGTTGGATGACCTTTACATTTGCGCGACTGACAAGAGAACGATTAAAACAACATCGTCTGCTCTATTAAATAGCATGGCAGGTCATGTATTGTGAGGATAGGAATCGAACTGCAGATTGGATAAACAATTTTTCAGACAGGCCCCAGTTCATAGGTAAGGATGAATTTCCATTTACGTCATCTCACCCCCCCTGAGTAACGTTATAATAGCGACCGGACAACTTTGCAATTTGTCTCGAGTGCGAAGAAGTCTCCAAGAAGGAGGCGTTAGGGTGACGGCAGCGTAGCGCCCTCTAGCGAACGGCTGTGGTTCTCGCCGGAAACTGGATTGTTTGGGTGATGGTTTGAAAATGGGATGGCGTCCGGATCAGGTTAGCCATTAGATATCTGCGAATTTCCGAAACATTCGCGACCGACAGGCCTGCACACCAATTCCAACACAGAGAAGGGACAGCCGACGTTACGTAGAGGTATGTATTTTGTGTACAAGATCCCGATTATGTATATTATCAAGTGTGTACGGTTCGGTCTAATCCAGCCAGCTTTATTGTCACATGTGTTTAACGTGTAAAAGCGAATTTAATGTCTGCCTATATCGTGTGCTGGCATTTAGTCCACTGTGGTGTTTTTACGGGTTTAAATGTATCCTAGCTATGATCATGATATTGTATGTGAAGTCTGACGGTATCAACAGATTTTAGACCGATTATTTACGTGGTTAACGCGGATAGAGATCGGGCAGTCCTAATAGTCTTATCGTTGTGGTTTATCACTGGTTCTGGGCGGGCGGTCCCTGTGTGTACAGCGGGCTGGACCGGCCTGGCGAACGGGGTCACCAACGGGTCAAATAACCTTAATGTTGTGGTGACTGGTGTATTACTGTGCGCGGTGTTAGAAAGTTTATAGGCTTACCTATACAGAATGTGCATGTTGTATCGTGTTACTAGTTGAGAACGTAAAGCCAGCTGTGGTTAAGTACGGGGGGGGGGGGTGTTTAACGCCAGGCCCCAGAGTATAAATATATTTAAATCATTTGTGTTGATGTTGTGACGCGCAGACGCTGCCTTAGTTCAATATTATAACGTACGCTTAAACGTGGGGTAACATATTTTGCAGAAAGCAGCTACGCACACCAGCTTGACTGTCCTCGACTGAGCAGCAGCGATGACCGAAGCGGCATCCCACCAACTGTGCAGACCGGAGCCGCGGACCCCAACTTGGCAGATGCATTGCTAGTATTGCCAGGTCTAGGTTTAATAAAGCATCGAAAACGAAATGATGTGTTTTTGTCTTTTATACGAACGTTAACAAATCGTCCCGGGAACGTTATCATTCGGGGAACGATAGCAGAACGTTGGGGGAACGTTTTCAGGTCGCTCGGGGAACGTTGTCAGACCGTTCGAGAAACATTAGCAGACCGTTTGGGGAACGTTAGCAGACCGTCCGGGGAACGTTATCAGAACGTTCGGGGAACGTTAGCAGATCGTCCGGGGAACGTTAGTAGACCGTTCGGGGAACGTTTGCAGACCGTTCGGGGAACGTTTGCAGACCGTTCGGGGAACGTTTGCAGACCGTTCGGGGAACGTTAGCAGACCGTCCGTGGAACGTTAGTAGACCGTTCGGGGAACGTTACCCATAATGTTATCTGCTAACCTTCGCAGAACGTCAGGAAAACTTTCCCAGATAACGTTCTTGGACCGTTATTTAATAACGTTTTCCTAATTCTCGGCTAACGTTCGCCTAACGTTCCGCGAACGTTATATTGTTAGCTGGGAATGTATCAAACCGCAACACCCCCGCCCCACAAAAAAGGAGGCAGAACGGGAATGTAAGACGGCAAAAACTACAATATACATAACAGATTTGTGTACACAAATATTACACCACAAGGTTTGCTGAAATATTTAGCACGTCATGCCTACCCGTTTGATGAAATTAGTTGTGTTCTGTGATTCGGCTGCTAACGTTTGCTGAGCAAGGCTCTAGATTCACTTTGAAGTGAAAAGGCCTAGATATTGGTAAAATGACAGAGTTTTAATTTGCTATCCTCTGTAATTCTACCTTTTATTAGACTTTTGTTTCCCTTCATTCTGAATTCCATTACCTTTCTTTTAGGTTTCCCCACTCTATCAGCACCCGGCATCATATCATCAGTAACATCAACATGTTTTGGCATTCATTAAACAAAAGTTGAACACAAATGGGCTTAATTAGGTTATTGGCTAGATAAGTATGCCATATCCCAATAGATTTTTGGCGGTATATTAGATACATTTCTGCAGGTCGAAGTCAAAAGTTGTGCATGCGCATACCGCTTCTATCTCCACGAAGGACATCATAACGTAATCGTATCTTGTAAGCTTCACACGTGGCCGGCCGCAACAACACGTCATTTTCCTTTCTCTTAGGTGGTCATATCTTATCCGCATGATGTATAACATGTGCTCGTGGGTATTAGTCATTTCATATCCATTGGTCCATTCCCGATGCGTCACAAAACCACGCCGAATGTATTCTCTCCGTGTGGTCGTGTACTGTTGGCAACGTTAATATACCGTTGACTAATTACCACAAGGAATGCCTCGTGACTGGCTGTAAGCGCTGAATCACCTGCTGACCAAAGCAAACCAACACTGCTGTCGTGTCATAAAGATAGAGCATGAATCCAAGTGGATGACGCGCCCAATCTGTTGAATTCCTACGACTAATAAAAATATATATCACGCGTATATTCGGCCCATTATGTAAGCATAGATTCATTTTTTGCTTTCGCTTAGTGCATATATTACATTCAACTTGGATGCATAAGGTATGGCACACATATAGATAAATGGGTAGAATTCTCACCAGGGTGATTTTATAACGCTTCCATTTCTCAGTCGTTCCAAAATTTCAGGCCTAGGTTATTCCCTAAATTAGTCCTGTCCGCATACCTATGCTATTATTGAATCATAAGTTATGCCTTCTACTGAATTGTTTGATAACTGAGATAGCCATTCTGCATACGTCTCCAAATCCAGACATGAAATTCCCACAAAATTAATTAAAACTAAAACGGACGGCTCAAAAGCAAGAAGCGGTAACAAATCTATATTTAGTATGTTCTCTGTCCTAACATATGTACCATAGTTCCGCAGGCACAATATTAAGTGGGTCTCGCTTCCCGCTTCTCATGCATTGCTTACTTTCAATATGTCTTATGGGCGTCGTCCCGTACACCAGTGTAAATATACCCACTACCTTAGGTAGTCCTTAGGTACGTAACCATGCGTAAATCATACAAAGGCGTTAGCGTTGGTTCTATGGGCTGGGCGAACGTTTTAACTGGGTGAGCTATGACCGAGGAAGTCGGCTATAGCTAAGGTTGTCTAGAGTCTAGACAATGTTTGGTTATAGTCACCATAGCTCTCACGGCTCGCAAGGAATTAACCGCTTTTACTGGAGTGATCCCTTAAGTACTGTTAACAAAGCGTGTCACGTCACGCTTTTGACTAGCTATGATATGTAAAACACTCGACATTATCGAGTCTCGTGCCTTATTTTAGCGAATGCACTCACGCTCGTTCTCGATGTTGGCTTCCCGCCAAAACCACTCATTTTTACAACAAGCCCAGACATAAAAGAATTTATGTTATTGACAGGACGTTACCCCCAAACCACTTGCAACAAAACCGAATAATGTTCCCGCCCATTCGTGTTTTGTTGGTTATTTTTGTGTCTACATGTCCTGCATAGCAAACCACGCGTGTCTCGTGGTTACGGAGGCCCCACAGGGACAAACTTTGTCGCTGAGATAATTGGCCTTAGATGACGGTACACAAAGGTACACACACACAAGTCGATTGATTGGCTGACATCCAATCCAAAGCGAAGTCAAGTACCGCTAAAAACAAACACAATTATCGAACAAAAGTGAGGACTAACCTCTCATTGGCACCAATGGATGGTAAACACATAATACAGAGTCCCAATATATATGAATAAACAGACCAATTGTTTTTATCGCATCCAAGCCGTAATGTATCAGTTACGTTTTAAGCCTAATAAATGCATAGTCACTTGAATGAAAGATTCGATTTTTCCGTTTCACTTTTCTAGATTCCTAGATTCCTTCAAAAGCGTCCTGCCGTGGCATAACCAGACAAACCATTCCCTTAGTCGAGCAGCATTTTGAACATATTTCGTAAATACTGAGACAAGCTCCTAGCAGTAACATAAGTGCCTCGGACCCTCCTCTAGTGCGAGATTTTTGAGACAGACGGTTAGCCATTTAATGGCGGCCATTTTTAGGATGGATTTTTTTTGCAAACTTCGGCACTTCAGTTATCTGCTATAAGTGCTATGTTCCCTAACCTGTCTCTAACATACAGACCATCCATTTTACCCTCACCTAGTTTAGCCCGCGAGCCAACGCGGTTTACCGGGGTGTGGCCGTTACTGTGTGTAACTTCTTGGAGCCATAGATGAGAGTTGGGTAAGCAGTGGGGATTAGAACCAGGAGTCCACACAGAGGATGTGGCTGACTTCTAAAACAAGAGTACTACCTCTACTACTACACCCCTACACCCCAAACAGTGACAGTATTTGTCGATGCCGCCTATGATGCTCTGATGAGCGTTGTATTTCCATAGCGGAAAAGGCGGCCATCTTGAAAAACGCCCGCCACATTGAATTTTTTTCAAGCGGCTCATAGGCGTTTTTGAAATGGGGGACCCGGAGGCGTATTCTTGCCAATGCTGGTGCTTGTCTCACTATTCGAAAGACTCACCTCTAAATATATGGGGGCGGGATGTACCCACAAATATAAATATGGGGGGATGTGAATATTTGTGCACCCCCGTCACCTCCTAAGTGGTCGATTTTCCCACCGATGGGTCTTCAGCCTTCTGAGCGCCACCCCCGCTCACAGTTTCTGTCACGCCGCGTGGGGGTTCCTGCGACCGACTTAGTTCATGCGTGCCAAAACAATGGCCTAAAACATCTATTCCATCGATCCATCCATCATTCCATTTGGCGAATGAGAAATGTGGTTGTCATCAAGCGTGTGAATCCAGCAAGTCAATTCACACCTGGTGAAACAGCAACATCTGTAGCTGTGGGCACATTCTGTCCCCCGCAATATCTCATACAAAGTATGCCGAGTCCACCGGCTGTGGCTCAGTTTATGGCAATTAACCGGCGCCCCGGGCTTACGAGTCACGTGATGCTGGAGAAGTCATTCACATATAGCTTCCGTCGTACAATATACAGAGCGTCTTTGTGACTGGTACTGGGAGCGGCTTCTGGTTATCACCCTGGTGATGGGATCACCTTGGTGATGGGATCACATTGGTGATGGGATCACATTGGTGATAGGATCATCTTGGTGATGGGATCACCCTGGTGAGGGGATCACCCTGGTCACCCTGGTGATAGGATCACCTTGGTGATGGGATCACCTTGGTGATGGGATCACCTTGGTGATGGGATCACCTTGGCGATGGGATCACCTTTGTGGCGGGATCAACCTGGGTCCGTGGTGGCGTATCCTCACATGGCTGTCACATACGTACATCAAAATATAATCCAGAGAAAATGACGCCATGACGAGTTAGAATGGCGTGTTTCGCAAGTCGAATCCTCTCGCAAGTTGCCTCTGTTCGTACCATCCAAGGCCATACAAGGTCAGGTTCGGGTTTATAAATCTTGACAGAATCGCCTTTTGGCTCTAAGGCCTTTCTATATCGATGTGTGAAGGATTTCCGTATCCGGATAGTCCGACGTGTACTCCCATGTTTTAGCCATGACGTCCGATGAATAGTTCCAAGCCTCGATTACCTGGCCGAGGGGATGGCCTCGGGTTAGGACGCATTGCCGGTTGGCTGGGTGTCGACTGAGGGACTCGTCCATTCGATGGCGCTAGAGGTCCTCTCTCGCTGTCGACGTGAGGCGGCAGGTTCTTTTCGAAGGCTGAAAGTGGCACGGAAGTAAGTAATGACCATGACATTGTTATCCGTCGATGTCGTTTTTCGAGGACGTTAACTTATGTAAAATCAAGATCCCTATAAAAATTACACACTACCCAGACGGAAAACCTTAGAACAGAAAAAAAGGCTGATGCTCTGTACAACGCATCATTATCGGTCTGGTTATATCCCCACCACCCATCTTAACTACAGTAGTTAATGTGTTAATCGAAAGATATCACCGACTGACTGATACAAAGCATCGATTACCTGGCCGAGGGGATGGCCTCGGGTCAGGACGCACACATGTTTCGTGCATTGCCGGTTGGCTGGGTGCCGACTGAGGGACTCGTCCATTCGATGGCGCTAGAAGTCCTCTCTCGCTGTCGACGTGAGGCGGCAGGTTCTTTTCGAAGGCTGAAAGTGGCACGGAAGTAAGTAATGACCATGACATTGTTATCCGTCGATGTCGTTTGTCGAGGACGTTACTTATGTAAAATCAAGATCCCTATGAAACTTACACACTATATTACTGAAAAATTATGTCGTGACGTCACCACCAGTGGATTTTACAAGGCGAAGTATGAGAGGGAGGTCCATTGTTTCCGCATAGCCCACTTATTACTCACGATGGTGTGTGTGTGTGTGGGAGGGGGGATCTCTGTCAGCGCAGATTGCGCAATAGAATGGATATTAAAACTGCGTAGTGAGCAATTTAATGTATGAACTATTTGTATTATGTCTACAATACAAGACTGCCGCTTGCAACATTATCTTATCAAACATATGTGGTAATCTTTTTATGTGTTAATCAGTCATAGTATTCATTTAGCCTACCTTTAGCTCCCTTCCGTCTGACACAAAGGATGACAACACTGCAACACACGACCAGCAGTAATAAAGCTATGAGAATGGACAGAGATGCAACAACATGGTCAGAGTGATCAACCTTCTTCAGCGTCTCACTCGTTGGAGATGCGGCCGAGGTCAAGGTCACAGACATCGGGTACATTCCTTGGGTGGTTGGGGCCAGCACTGTAGTACTCGCCGATGTAGTGCTGCCGTCTGTGTTAATAGACAGTGCGTATAAATCTTTATCAGTACGGAGTAAATATAAAAGGATTTAAATATCTTGTTTCGGATTTTAATATCATATTACTGATTTAAATATTATATTTCCGATTTAAATAAGAAAATCCACGTCTGTTTATCAGCGACAAATGAAGTTTAAAGCCCGGCCACCACCCGTCGTTCATTGTAGATCCACCGTAGTCCCATATACTGCTGAAGACAACAAACCTCGCACGTCGTATGTTTCTGAGACCTCAATCCAAAGTGAAGCCACCCCACCCCCACCCCCTCCCCTTATTTTCAAAATCTTGGATTCACGCTCCCGTCGAATGTATTATTTCGTACGTTTTGGGACCGATATAGTGGCCAAGGGTAAGCCATAGGTCTACATGTACACCATGATCAGGTAGATCCATGAAAAATCTCGTTTGCGCTTGCAGACACATACCTTTGTCTCCACAGTACAGCCCACAGTCATGGGGGTGGAAGCTGCCACCATTAGGGTCGCAGATATCGTAGCATGACAGGCACAGGGAGGTAGCAGGATCCCGGTACGTCCCCCGAACACAAGAATCCATGTTTCTGAAATTGCAACATGGGTAGACAAATAACACACAACCAGACTCATTCATGCAGTTAGGAAATTTAATTTTAGCAATATGAAGTCACGGTGACGTCACATGACGCAAGTGACCGTTATGAAAGTTAGCAATATGGCCGCTATTAACTTTGACTTCATTTATACACTTCTGAGTATCACCAAAAAGCCGGTTAAGCAACACAAAAATTTTCCCTTGGGACCACAAACAGTGGTTGGCATCCGTCCATCTGCGAAAGACGATAAATTTGCAGCTTTGTTTGGTTTAAGTTATACGATTCGTAACGCGGCATTTAGGCTTATGACTGAGTAAGCCTATCTGTGACCGACAGAGCTTACCGCAGTCATCGCAACGGTGACCTGTCGATAGATCCTGGTATGTGCTCGCTGGTGGACGCCTAGATTGGCGTTTCAAGTCCAGTTTTACAAACCAAAGCCCGTCGTGGTGGGCCATTCCGTCACGCACGACACGTGCCCATCCCCTCTTTTGGGATGCCAGATCCTCCCAAGAATCTGGATCAATGCCGAAAGCCTTGATGTCCCGCTTACAAATATGCTTAAACCTAATATAAGCTTTGGCCGTCCAGTTGGCCTTTTGCCGTCGACGAGTTCAACGTATAGAACATCCTTAGGAATGCGTTCATTTTGTAAACGATGAACGTTCCCAAGCCAACGTAGACGACTTCACAAGAGCAAGAATGCTTGGAAGGTTGGCCCTGGCTAACACTTCAGCATTCGTGACCTTGTCTTGCCAAGATATGCCTAAAATGTTTCGCAAGCAACGAAAATGGAAGTTATTCAATTTTACTTTCTTGGCCACAATACGTAGTCCACGTTTCACTGCCATACAGCAAGCTACTTAGAACGCACGCCCTGTAGATTAGCATTTTGGTGCGAATGGTAAGTTTTGGAATCACGCCAAGCACGTTTGTTTAACCTACCAAACATGGTGGCTGCTTTCCCAATTTGTATTGTATTTATTTCCTCGTCCAAGGATAGATCATACGTGGCGGTACTTCCCAGGTAACAACACTTATTAACCACCTCTAAAGGCATGTTGCTTATGGTAATCACTGGTGGTGTGATATCCCCTTGGCTCAGCACGACTGTTTTTTTAACACTAATAGTCAAAGCAAATAAAGTACACGCATTTAAGAGCCGATCCATGAGTCTCTGACCACAAACATTGTGAAATAAATCGGATGTC
Source organism: Arenicola marina (assembly GCA_964019135.1). Lineage (NCBI taxonomy): Eukaryota > Metazoa > Annelida > Polychaeta > Arenicolidae > Arenicola > Arenicola marina. The sequence continues at coordinate 25,175,206 of OZ025261.1, forward strand.
CCCGTGACGCCTAAAAGCCGAGTTCCCTATAGCGTCTTTAACATTAGTTCGTGATGACGTCATAACCATAAATGACGTCATAACGACATATGGCAACATAATACGACGACCAAGGTCGTTAACATAACTACGAAACTGCCAACTAAAGAGTGATTGCAGCGACAGCACACCTGTGGGGGTCCCGCCTTAACACCAAATATCTAAATATTTCACCATTGAGAAAAGGAAAAAGAAACTTCCTATGGCGCTATTTTTTAGTTAAGCTGTTAACCGACAAACAATAAACAAAGCCGCCCCCCATATTGGCGAAAAATTATTTTCCCCAATTATAACAACCCCCTCCCCCTACCTCTCATTTGTTAGACATTACGTGCTTTTCTGATCTAGATCTAGAGCCTCAGATTCCGCACAAGCCGGAGCCCATGCATTTCATCGTGCCCCTTCCCCCTCCCCCAGAGAATATGTAAATAGGTCACTTACCGAGGGTCACACTGAATGCTCAGTCTCCAGATTCAGCTTGTAGTCTCGGGCTGGAGGTGGATTTGTTGCACGGTTGTTCACGTTATGTGACCGGGTTCATCGTCTGTCACAGGGCGATGTCTTTGTAGTTTTTGGCATCGGTGTAGACAGTGCACGCCTCTTGGGTCTGTGTATGTACCTGCCATTCGTTTTCTGTTGCAACTGGGAAATAGAAAAAGCAAAACGTTGATTCATTTTCTTTTACCTGTTTCAAATGGGTAATGGCAGGACAATTCTTCCTATTTCCTTTCAGCCATATCAAATGAGTAATGTGTAAAATCGATATTCGACACTGACCCCAGGATCTGAAAAAGCGACATCGACATCGACATAGAATTAAAAAACAAGGACACTTAACTTAGCCAAAAAGACAAACATTGAGAATATTGATCTGGTTCGGGGTGCCTCGGGTGCTCCCTGATGCCTGAGAGAGCGGATATTTGTGATGAAAAAGCTGCCTCTATAGAGTGGATACTCCAAACCCGTTGCATACCATTTGTTGGCTGAGCTGGGGCGAGAATAACAAGGGACTGAGATTAGCCCCTCCCCCACCTCCCCCCTTTTCACCTCCAAAATCCGCTCGGTCGGGGCGTTTTACCCCCAAAATCCACTCAGTCGGGGAGATTTACCCCCAAAATCCACTCGGTCGCGGCGTTTTACCCCTAAAATCCACTCGGTCGCGGCGTGTTACCTCCAAAATCCACTCAGTCGGGGAGATTTACCCCCAAAATCCACTCGGTCGCGGCGTTTTACCCCCAAAATCCACTCGGTCGCGGCGTTTTACCTCCAAAATCCACTCAGTCGGGGAGATTTACCCCCAAAATCCGCTCTGCCGGGGCGTTTTACAACAAACTTCCGCTCGAAAAAGGTTTTTTTTCGTTCATCCGCTCTATGTCGCAGTTCCATGCAGATACCCGCTTGGTCACGTTTATTCTTTTTTTCCCGGCAAACCCTCTCGATGAACGCACATTTGTGCCCCCGGTCGCTGTCCGCTCTATAGGACTATCTTTTTCATCACACATGTCCGCTCTCTCAGGCATCAAGGGGCACCGGCGGACCCCCCCCCCCCCCACCAGACTAGTACAAGAGTGCCCCGCCCCGTGTCTGAGACTGAAACTTGCCGTTCGCAAGGAAATAAAATGCTTCATAGTGTCCTCGCATGGTTTGGCGATTCCGTTGACCGGAGATCTCAATCAGGACAATCCCCAATATGCGTTGCATAACTGTCATTGTCAAAATTGGATGCTATTTTTTTCGCCAAAATATTAAATCGCGTACTTTTCCGCTCTCACTCTTCATATGGCATGGGCGGCACACCCACACCATTGCAGTAAGGTAGTGCCTCCCCTATCCCGTGGGAAGGCTCGATAATTAGGTCACACTGGTGTAAACGGTTGTCAACCAGCTACACAATCGCTGGACACAGTCATGGCCACCTTTGAAATCAACCCGGCCGCCGCCGAAACAACGTAAGCCTTTCGTGTCTGACGTCGCAACTTTAAGAAAAAGCAAAATGTTGGCTGATTTTCCTTTACCTGTCTCAAATGGGTAATGGATTAAAAGTAGGCTACATCTTTCCTTTACCCATTTCCCATTGCAAAAGGCAAATGAAAAATGGAAAAACAAACCCATTACCTATTTCTCATTTGAATGTGGTGACTAACGTACGTACCGAGCGCGGGCTCTGGCTTCGGGCTCTCCCGATCTCGATCTCCCGATGGGAAATGGGTAAAGGTATGATGCTTTTTCTATTCCCCATTTGCAATGGAAAATAAATGGCATGTACATACACGGACCCCGGAGAGGGGGGTCTGAAAATGTGCGTTCATAGAGCGGGTTGCCGAGAAAAATACCCCTTCCGAGCGGATTTCGGCGCTGAAAAGGGGGGTGGGCTTTACCATGGAACCCCTCCGCCCACAACAATGTATTAAGCCCCCCCCCCCCGCCCCGGGGTAAACTGTGTTCATGAAACCCAAGGCCTGCCGCCAGGAGCAGGCAGGGAAGTGGGTACCCCAGCCTGCGTGTGGCTGTGGTAGTTTTTTAGTTCTCCCTCACGCTAGTGTGTGTCGCCCTACCCCTCCCGCCACAACCACCGCCCCCCCCCCCCCCCCCCCACGCTCACCCCGCTCACCCGGACGTCAGTAACATACTGACATACGGCCTGAGACTCCGTAGTACAGTGGTATCAAGAATCCGTGTTGTAATGTTACCCGGACTTCGTTCACTAGTGTGAGCAAAGGCCATATATAAGCCTACCATGCGATGTCGCCATCTAACGACTGCCTTTGCAAACAACTCACTCCCGGGTAGAGAGAATGGCCGTTATGTATTCAACATTGGCGTATTCTAGTGCGGTAAAACCAGGCATATAATAACACATTATGATGTAGTTGGTGTTAATTAAGTTTCTATAATAATATGCCGGATTCTCCACCAACATACATTAACACATATATGGTGTACAGTATTGCGAGATAGACACACAACAGATTCGCTTTACACGGGGTCCTTTCTGGGCCTGGGCCCTGCGGATATCATAATACTATTAATAGCCACACACAGGTGATAGACGGTAAACGCTGAGAGCAGAATTACTACTATTAGACAGCTACAGCGACTGTACTTACATTATAGCTCTGTGTTGACGATACAGCGGGCGAACGTCTATCTGATCAACACGTTTCGACATGACCCATTTATATTTGGCCTGCAGAAAAACCACCCGGGCCTCGGCAGATTGTTTTCCGATAGGGCTGTGCAGTCACTACGTGCTGCCTAGCCCTGAAACATGCCTCTCTGGGCACGCTCGGTAAACCGGAGCGATTTACCGAGAGAGGCATGTTTCAGGGCTACGTACTGCCTATCTGCCGGTTGTTTGCCTTAACACGCTTCACACACAATATCCGCTTAAACTGTCCTTGGATGCACAACTAACCACTGAAGTTCTGTGTGTATCAGAATTGTATCAGAATTGTAACAACGCTCCTTATATGCACTGACCAGGCGAAGACGATGGTGCTCCATTTGTCGTAGAAATATAAACATCGATGATTTGCCTCAAAATACAACGCTTACAACGGTCTCAACGGATTTTTTGTTGGTCTCCAAAAGACCTAAACCGGACATAGAAACCGCGAGACAGCTCTATAGCGCGGTCTCGTGGTACATTTTACTCCCGGACCTTACTTCCCAACCAGAGGAGGTAATACGTATACGTAAAATATACGTAAAATACGTAAAATATATATAAAGTAGTATTTCGACCTGCACAAATCTGTAAATAATATCGTGGCGGATAAAACAACAATAACAAACACATTTAACCACCGTGTGTCCTGACCTTCTTGTGGAAAATCCTGGATCGTCACTGAACTGTTTTACAGAGAACATTTACCCCGTGTTCTTTGACTCGAGCCCCACTCTGTCTGTATCGGTTTTGTGGCTCCGCAGAAGCACCAAGGACCCCCCACTCTGTCTGTATCGGTTTTGTGGCTCCGCAGGAGCACCAAGGACCCCCCCCCGCATCCAAATCATGTGAACATTTAGCACGAAAACATGATAAATTGGCAAAATAAGCAATTATGTATGAACCATGCTATATTTTGATCCCTTCCCCATTTCCCTTCGCCATCTTGGACGACAAACCACCAGAGGAACCGTGGGTGGCAGCATGGTTCATTCTGGTCGACTAGATGGTTGGATTAATCACTGTTTGGCAGCCAAATTGTCAACCATTAGTCAACTAGGGGTCGCTTGCTAACGAGGCACTGAAATGTGATGTGAGGTCACGAATAGCTAAGTAGCCGGGTGTAACACTCCGACCTTGTTTCGCAAGTTATCTCTCTCATGTAAAGACCTAGGTGTCCGACAGGCACCTATGGGTCCAACAGACACATAGGGGTCCGACAGACACCTAGGGGTCCGACAGACACCTAGGGGTCCGACAGACACATAGGGGTCCGACAGACACCTTGGGGTCCGACAGACACCTAGGGGTCCAACAGACACCTAGGTGTCCGACAGACACCTAGGGGTCCGACAGACACCTTGGGGTCCGACAGACACCTAGGGGTCCGACAGACACCTAGGGGTCCGACAGATACCTAGGGGTCGGACAGATACCTAGGGGTCCGACACACACCTAGGGGTCCGACAGATACCTAGGGGTCCGACATACACCTAGGGGTCCGACAGACACCTTGGGGTCCGACAGACACCTAGGAATCCGACAGACATCTAGGGGTCCGACAGACACCTATGGGTCCGCCAGACACCTAGGGGTCCGACAGACACCTTGGGGTCCGACAGACACCTAGGAATCCGACAGACACCTAGGGGTCCGACAGACACCTAGGGGTCCGACAGACACCTACGGGTCCGACAGACACCTTGGGGTCCGACAGACACCTAGGAATCCGACAGACACCTACGGGTCCGACAGACACCTAGGAATCCGACAGACACCTAGGGGTCCGACAGACACCTAGGGGTCCGACAGACACCTAGGAATCCGACAGACACCTAGGGATCCGACAGACACCTAGGGGTCCGACAGACACATAGGGGTCCGACAGACACCTATGGGTCCGACAGACACCTAGGGGTCCGACAGACACCTAGGGGTCCGACAGACATCTAGGGGTCCGACAGACACCTATGGGTCCGCCAGACACCTAGGGGTCCGACAGACACCTTGGGGTCCGACAGACACCTAGGAATCCGACAGACACCTAGGGGTTCGACAGACAGCTAGGGGTCCGACAGACACTAAGGGGTCCGACAGATACCTAGGGGTCCAACAGATACCTACGGGTCCGACACACACCTAGGGGTCCGACAGATACCTAGGCGTCCGGCATACACCTAGGGGTCCGACAGACACCTATGGGTCCGACAGACACCTGGGGTCCGACAGACACCTTAGGGTCCGACAGAGACCTAGGAATCAGACAGACACCTAGGGGTCCGACAGACACCTTGGGGTCCGACAGACACCTAGGGATCCGCCAGACATCTAGGGGTCCGACAGAGACCTTGGGGTCCGACAGACACATAGGGGTCCGAGAGACACCTAGGGGCCTGACAGAAACCTATGGGTCCGACGGACACCTTGGGGTCCGACACACACATAGGGGTCCGACAGACACCAAAGGGTCCGACAGACACCTAGGGGTCCGACAGACACCTAGGAATCCGACAGACACCTATGGGTCCAACAGACACCTAGGTGTCCGACAGATACCCAGGAGTCCGACAGATACCTAGGGGTCCGACATACACCTAAGGGTCCGACAGACACCTTGGGGTCCGACAGACACCTAGGAATCCGACAGACATCTAGGGATCCGACAGACACCTATGGGTCCGCCAGACACCTAGGGGTCCGACAGACACCTAGGGGTCCGACAGACACCTAGGGGTCCGACAGACACCTAGGAATCCGACAGACGCCTAGGGGTCCGACAGACACCTAGGGGTCCGACAGACACCTAGGAATCCGACAGACACCTACGGGTCCGACAGACACCTTGGGGTCCGAATGACACATAGGGGTCCGACAGACACCTATGGGTCCGACAGACACCTAGGGGTCCGACAGACACCTTGGGATCCGACAGACACCTAGGAATCCGACAGACACCTAGGGGTCCGACATACACATAGGAATCCGACAGACACTTAGGGATCCTATTCCTAGGCGACAGACACCTAGGGGTACGAAAGACACCTAGGGACCCCGATAGACCCCTAGAGGTCCGACAGACACCTAGGGGTCCGACAGACCCCTAGGGTCCGACAGACACCTAGGGGTCCAACAGACACCTAGGAGTCCGACAGACACCTAGGAGTCTGACAGACACCTAGGGGTCCAACAGACAGCTAGGGGTCCGACAGACACCCAGGGGTCCGACAGACACCTAGGAATCCGACAGACACCTCGGGGTCCGACAGACACCTTGGGGTCCGACACACACATAGGGGTCCGACAGACACCTATGGGTCCGACAGACACCTAGGGGTCCGACAGACAACTTGGGGTCCGACAGACACCTAGGGGTGCGACAGACACCAAGGGGTCCGACAGACACCAAGGGGTCCAACAGACACCAAGGGGTCCCACAGACACCTAGGGGTCCGACAGACACCTAGGCATCCGACAGACACATAGGAATCCGATAGACACTTAGGGTTCCGACAGACAGCTAGGGTCCGACAAGCACCTAGGGTCCGACAGACACCTTGGAGTCCGACAAGCCCCTGGGGTCCGACAAGCACCTAGGGTCCGACAGACACCTAGGGGTCCGACAGACACCTAGGGGTCCAACAGGCACCTAGGGTCCGACAAACACCTAGGCGTCCGACAAACACCTTGGGGTCCGACAGACACCTAAGGGTCTAACATACACCTATGGGTCCGACAGACACCTAAGGATCCGACAAGCACCTAGGGTCCGACAGACAGCCAGTATTCCGACCCACACCAATGGGTCTGACAGACACCTAGGGGTCCGACAGACACCTAGTGGTCCGACAGACACCTAGGGGTCCGAAAGACACCTAGGGGTCCGACAGACACATAGGGGTCCGACAGACATCTAGGGATCCGACAGACACCTAGGGGTCCGACAGAGACCTTGGGGTCCGACAGACACATAGGGGTTCGAGAGACACCTAGGGGCCCGACAGACACCTAGGGGTCCAACAGACAGCTAAGGGTCTGACAGACCCCTAAGGGTCCGACAGACACCTAGGGGTCCAACAGACACCTAGGGGTCCGACAGACACCTAGGAGTCTGACAGACACCTAGGAGTCCAACAGACAGCTAAGGGTCCGACAGACACCTAGGGGTCCGACAGATACCTTGGGGTCCGACATACACCTAGGGGTCCGACAGACATCTTGAGGTCCGACAGACACCTAGGGGTCTAATATACACCTATGGGTCCGACAGACACCTAGGGATCCGACATACACCTAGGGGTCCGACAGACATCTTGAGGTCCGACAGACACCTAGGGGTCTAATATACACGTATGGGTCCGACAGACACATAGGGGTCCGACAGACACCTAGGGGTCCGACAGACACCTAGGGTTCCGACAGACACCTAGGAGTCTGACAGACACCTAGGCTTCCGACAGACACATAGGGGTCCGACAGACACCTAAGGGTCCAACAGACACAAAGGGGTGCGAGAGACACCTCGGGGTCCGACAGACACCTAGGGGTCCGACAGACACCTAGGGGTTCAACAGACACCTATGGGTCCGACAGACACCTAGGGGTCCGACAGACACCTAGGGGTTCAACAGACACCTAGGGGTCCGACAGACACCTAGGGGTCCGACAGATACCTAGGGGTCCTATAGACACCTTGGGATCCGACATATACCTAGGGGTCCGACAGACATCTTGAGGTCCGACAGACGCCTAGGGTTTCGACAGACACCTATGGGTCCGACAGACACCTAGGGGTCCGACAGACACCTAGGGTTCCGACCGACATCTATGGGTGCGACAGACACCTAGGGGTCCAACATACAGCTAAGGGTCCGACAGACACCTAGGGGTCCGACAGATACCTAGGGGTCCGACATACACCTAGGGGTCCGACAGACATCTTGAGGTCCGACAGACATCTAGGGGTCTAATATACACCTATGGGTCCGACAGACACCTAGGGATCCGACATACACCTAGGGGTCCGACAGACATCTTGAGGTCCGACAGACACTTAGGGGTCTAACATACACCTATGTGTCCGACAGACAGCTATGGGTCCGACAGACACCTAGGGTTCCGACAGACACCGATGGGTCCGACAGACACCTATGGGTCCGACAGAGACCTTGGGGTCCGACAGACACATAGGGGTTCGAGAGACACCTGGGGGCTCGACAGACATCTAGGGGTCCGACAGACACCTTGGGATCCGACAGACCCCAAGGGTTACGACAGACACCTAGGGTTCCGACAGACCCCTAAGGGTCCGACAGGCACCTAGGGGTCCAACAGACACCTAGGGGTCCGACAGACACCTAGGAGTCTGACAGACACCTACGGGTCCATCAGACAGCTAAGGGTCCGACAGACACCTAGGGGTCCGACAGATACCTAGGGGTCCGACATACACCTAGGGGTCCGACAGACATCTTGAGGTCCGACAGACACCTAGGGGTCTAATATACACCTATGGGTCCGACAGACACCTAGGGATCCGACATACACCTAGGGGTCCGACAGACATCTTGAGGTCCGACAGAAACCTAGGGGTCTAACATACACCTATGGGTCCGACAGACAACTAGGGGTCCGACAGACTCCTAGGGTTCCGACAGACACCTATGGGTCCGACAAACACCTAGGGGTCCGACAGACACCTGGGAGTCCGACATACACCTAAGCTTCCGTCAGAAACACAATTGTCCGACAGACACCTAAGGGTCCAACAGACATCAAGGGGTCCGAGAGACACCTAGGGGTCCGACAGACCCCTAGGGTCCGACAGAAACCTAGGGGTTCAACAGACACCTAGGGGTCCGACAGACACCTAGGGGTCCGACAGACACCTAGGGGTTCAACAGACACCTAGGGGTCCGACAGACACCTAGGGGTCCGACAGATACCTAGGGGTCTTACAGACACCTAGGGATCAGACATACACCTAGGGGTCAGTAAGACATCTTGAGGTCCGACAGACGCCTAGGGTTCCGACAGAGACCTATGGGTCCGACAGACACCTAGGGGTACGACAGACACCTAGGGTTCCGACAGACACCTGTGTGTCCGACAGACACCTAGGGGTCCGACAGACCCCTAGGGATCCGACAGACACCTAGGGGTCCAACAGACACCTACAGGTCCGACAGACACCTAGGAGTCTGACAGACACCTAGGGGTCCAACAGACAGCTAAGGGTCCGACAGACACCCAGGGGTCCGACAGATACCTAGGGGTCCGACATACACCTAGGAGTCCGACAGACATGTTGAGGTCCGACAGACACCTAGGGGTCTAATATACACCTATGAGTCCGACAGACACCTAGGGATCCGACATACACCTAGGGGTCCGACAGACATCTTGAGGTCCGACAGACACCTAGGGGTCTAACATACATCTATGGGTCCGACAGACACCTAGGGGTCCGACAGACACTTAGCGGTCCGCCAGATACCAAGGGGTTCGACATACACCTAGGGGTCTAATATACACCTATGGTTCCGACAGACACCTAGGGATCCGACATACACCTAGGGGTCCGACAGACATCTTGAGGTCCGACAGACACCTAGGGGTCTAACATACACCTATGGGTCCGACAGACACATAGGGGTCCGACAGACACCTAGGGGTCCGACAGACACCTAGGGGTCCGACCGACACCTAGGGTTCCGCAGACACCTAGGAGTCTGACAGACACCTAGGCTTCCGACAGACACATAGGGGTCCGACAGACACCTAAGGGTCCAACAGACACAAAGGGGCGCGAGAGACACCTCGGGGTCCGACAGACACCTAGGGGTCCGACAGACACCTAGGGGTTCAACAGACACCTAGGGGTCCGACAGACACCTAGGGGTCCGACAGACACCTAGGGGTTTAACAGACACCTAGGGGTCCGACAGACACCTAGGGGTCCGACAGATACCTAGGGGTCCTATAGACACCTAGGGATCCGACATATACCTAGGGGTCCGACAGACATCTTGAGGTCCGACAGACGCCTAGGGTTCCGACAGACACCTATGGGTCCGACAGACACCTAGGGGTCCGACAGACACCTAGGGTTCCGACCGACACCTATGGGTCCGACAGACACCTAGGGGTCCAACATACAGCTAAGGGTCCGACAGACACCTAGGGGTCCGACAGATACCTAGGAGTCCGACAGACATCTTGAGGTCCGACAGACACCTGGGGGTCTAATATACACCTATGGGTCCGACAGACACCTAGGGATCCGACATACACCTGGGGGTCCGACAGACATCTTGAGGTCCGGCAGACACCTAGGGGTCTAACATACACCTATGGGTCCGACAGAATCCTAGGGTTCCGACAGACACCTAGGGTTCCGACAGACACCTAGGGGTCCGACAGACACCTAGGAGTCCGACAGACAGCTAGGCTTCCGACAGACACATAGGGGTCCGACAGACACCTAGGGGTTCAACAGACACCTAGGGGTCCGACAGACACCTAGGGGTTCAACAGACACCTAGGGGTTCAACAGACACCTAGGGGTCCGACAGACACCTAGGGGTCCGACGGATATCTTGAGGTCCGACAGACGCCTAGGGGTCTAACATACACCTATGGGTTCGACAGACACCTAGGGGTCCGACAGACACCTAGGAGTCCGACAGACACCTAGGGTTCCGACAGACACATAGGTGTCCGACAGACACCTAGGAGTCTGACAGACACCTAGGGGTCCAATAGACAGCTAAGGGTCCGACAGACACCTAGGGGTCCGACAGATACCTAGGGGTCCGACATACACCTAGGGGTCCGACAGACATCTTGAGGTCCGACAGACATCTAGGGGTCTAATATACACCTATGGGTCCGACAGACACCTAGGGATCCGACATACACCTAGGGGTCCGACAGACATGTTGAGGTCCGACAGACACTTAGGGGTCTACCATACACCTATGTGTCCGACAGACACCTATGGGTCCGACAGACACCTAGGGTTCCGACAGACACCTATGGGTCCGACAGACACCTATGGGTCCGACAGACACATAGGGGTCCGACAGAGACCTTGGGGTCCGACAGACACATAGGGGTTCGAGAGACACCTGGGGGCTCGACAGACACCTAGGGTTCCGCAGACACCTAGGAGTCTGACAGACACCTAGGCTTCCGACAGACACATAGGGGTCCGACAGACACCTAAGGGTCCAACAGACACAAAGGGGTGCGAGAGACACCTCGGGGTCCGACAGACACCTAGGGGTCCGACAGACACATAGGGGTCCGACAGACACCTAAGGGTCCAACAGACACAAAGGGGTGCGAGAGACACCTCGGGGTCCGACAGACACCTAGGGGTCCGACAGACACATAGGGGTTCAACAGACACCTAGGGGTCCGACAGACACCTAGGGGTCCGACAGACACCTAGGGGTTCAACAGACACCTAGGGGTCCGACAGACACATAGGGGTCCGACAGATACCTAGGGGTCCTATAGACACCTAGGGATCCGACATATACCTAGGGGTCCGACAGACATCTTGAGGTCCGACAGACGCCTAGGGTTCCGACAGACACCTATGGGTCCGACAGACACCTAGGGGTCCGACAGACACCTAGGGGTCCGACAGACCCCTAGGGGTCCGACAGACACCTAGGGGTCCAACATACAGCTAAGGGTCCGACAGACGCCTAGGGGTCCGACAGATACCTAGGAGTCCGACAGACATCTTGAGGTCCGACAGACACCTAGGGGTTCAACAGACACCTAGGGGTCCGACAGACACCTAGGGGTCCGACCGACACATAGGGGTTCGACAGAGACCTTGGGGTCCGACAGACATATAGGGGTTCGAGAGACACCTAGGGGCCAGACAGACACCTAGGGTTCCGAAAGACACCTAGGGGCCCCGACAGACCCCTAGGGGTCCAACAGACAGCTAAGGGTCCGACAGACCCCTAAGGGTCCGACAGACACCTAGGGGTCCAACAGACACCTAGGGGTCCGACAGACACCTAGGAGTCTGACAGACACCTAGGGGTCCAACAGACAGCTAAGGGTCCGACAGACACCTAGGGGTCCGACAGACACCTAGTGGTCCGACATACACCTAGAGGTCCGACAGACATCTTGAGGTCCGACAGACACCTAGGGGTCTAATATACACCTATGGGTCCGACAGACACCTAGGGATCCGACATACATCTAGGGGTCCGACAGACATCATGAGGTCCGACAGACACCTAGGGGTCTAACATACACCTATGGGTCCGACAGACACCTAGGGGTCCGACAGACACCTAGGGTTTCGACAGACACCTATGGGTCTGACATACACCTAGGGGTCTGACAGACATCTTGAGGTCCGACAGACACCTAGGGGTCTAACATACACCTAGGGGTCCGACAGACACCTAGGGGTTCAACAGACACCTAGGGGTCCGACAGACACCTAGGGGTCCGACAGAAACCTAGGGGTCCTACAGACACCTAGGGATCCGACATACACCTAGGGGTCCGACAGACATCTTCAGGTCCGACAGACGCCTAGGGTTCCGACAGAGACCTATGGGTCCGACAGACACCTAGGGGTCCGACAGACACCTGGGGTTCCGACAGACACCTATGGGTCCGACAGACACCTAGGGGTCCGACAGACGCCTAGGGATCCGACAGACACCTAGGGGTCCAACAGACACCTACGGGTCCGACAGACACCTAGGAGTCTGACAGACACCTAGGGGTCCAACAGACAGCTAACGGTCCGACAGACACCTAGGGGTCCGACAGACACCTAGGGTTCCGACAGACACCTATGGGTCCGACAGACACCTAGGGGTCCGACAGACACATAGGGGTTCGACAGAGACCTTGGGGTCCGACAGACATATAGGGGTTTGAGAGACACCTAGGGGCCAGACAGACACCTAGGGTTCGGAAAGACACCTAGGGGCCCCTACAGACCCCTAGGGGTCCAACAGACAGCTAAGGGTCCGACAGACCCCTAAGGGTCCGACAGACACCTAGGGGTCCAACAGACAGCTAAGGGTCCGACAGACACCTAGGGGTCCGACAGATACCTAGTGGTCCGACATACACCTAGAGGTCCGACAGACATCTTGAGGTCCGACAGACATCTAGGGGTCTAATATACACCTATGGGTCCGACAGACACCTAGGGATCCGACATACACCTAGGGGTCCGACAGACATCTTGAGGTCCGACAGACACCTAGGGGTCTAACATACACCTATGGGTCCGACAGACACCTAGGGTTCCGACAGACACCTATGGGTCCGACAGACACCTAGGGGTCCGACAGACACATAGGGGTTCGACAGAGACCTTGGGATCCGACAGACATATAGGGGTTCGAGAGACACCTAGGGGCCAGACAGACACCTAGGGTTCCGAAAGACACCTAGGGGCCCCGACAGACCCCTTGGGGTCCAACAGACAGCTAAGGGTCCGACAGACCCCTAAGGGTCCGACAGACACCTAGGGGTCCAACAGACACCTAGGGGTCCGACAGACACCTAGGAGTCTGACAGACACCTAGGGGTCCAACAGACAGCTAAGGGTCCGACAGACACCTAGGGGTCCGACAGATACCTAGTGGTCCGACATACACCTAGAGGTCCGACAGACATCTTGAGGTCCGACAGACACCTAGGGGTCTAATATACACCTATGGGTTCGACAGACACCTAGGGATCCGACATACACCTAGGGGTCCGACAGACATCATGAGGTCCGACAGACACCTAGGGGTCTAACATACACCTATGGGTCCGACAGACACCTAGGGGTCCGACAGACACATAGGGTGTCGACAGACACCTATGGGTCTGACATACACCTAGGGGTCCGACAGACATCTTGAGGTCCGACAGACACCTAGGGGTCTAACATACACCTAGGGGTCCGACAGACACCTAGGGGTTCAACAGACACCTAGGGGTCCGACAGACACCTAGGGGTCCGACAGAAACCTAGGAGTCCTACAGACACCTAGGGATCCGACATACACCTAGGGGTCCGACAGACATCTTCAGGTCCGACAGACGCCTAGGGTTCCGACAGAGACCTATGGGTCCGACAGACACCTAGGGGTCCGACAGACACCTAGGGTTCCGACAGACACCTATGGGTCCGACAGACACCTAGGGGTCCGACAGACGCCTAGGGATCCGACAGACACCTAGGGGTCCAACAGACACCTACGGGTCCGACAGACACCTAGGAGTCTGACAGACACCTAGGGGTCCAACAGACAGCTAAGGGTCCGACAGACACCTAGGGGTCCGACAGATACCTAGGGGTCCGACATACACCTAGGAGTCCGAGAGACATGTTGAGGTCCGACAGACACCTAGGGGTCTAATATACACCTATGGGTCGGACAGACACCTAGGGATCCGACATACACCCAGGGGTCCGACAGACATCTTGAGGTCCGACAGACACCTAGGGGTCTAACATACATCTATGGGTCCGACAGACACCTAGGGGTCCGACAGACACCTAGGGTTCCGACAGACACCTATGAGTCCGACAGACACCTAGGGGTCCGACAGGCACCTAGGAGTCCGACAGACACCTAGGGTTCCGACAGACACATAGGGGTCCGACAGACACCTAGGGGTCCAACAGACACGTAGGGGTCCGACAGACACCTAGGAGTCTGACAGACACCTAGGGGTCCAACAGACAGCTAAAGGTCCGACAGACACCTAGGGGTCCGACAGATACCTAGGGGTCCGACGTACACCTAGGGGTCCGCCAGACATCTTGAGGTCCGACAGACACCTAGGGGTCTAATATATACCTATAGGTCCGACAGACACCTAGGGACCAGACATACACCTAGGGGTCCGATAGACATCTTGAGGTCCGACAGACACCTAGGGGTCCGACAGACACCTAGGGGTCCGACAGACACCTAGGGGTTTAACAGACACCTAGAGGTCCGACAGACACCTAGGGGTCCAACAGACACCTAGGGGTTCAACAGACACCTAGGGGTCCGACAGACACCTAGGGGTCCGACAGACACCTATGGGTCCGACAGACACTTAGGGGTCCGACAGACACATAGGAGTCCGACAGACACCTAGGCTTTCGACAGACACATAGGTATCCGCCAGATACCTAGGAGTCTGACAGACACCTAGGGGTCCGCCAGATACCTAGGGGTGCGACATACACCTAGGGGTCCGACAGACATCTTGAGGTCCGACAGACACCTAGGAGTCTGACAGACACCTAGGGGTCCAACAGACAGCTAAGGGTCCGACAGACACCTAGGGGTCCGACAGATACCTAGTGGTCCGACATACACCTAGAGGTCCGACAGACATCTTGAGGTCCGACAGACACCTAGGGGTCTAATATACACCTATGGGTCCGACAGACACCTAGGGATACGACATACACCCAGGGGTCCGACAGACATCTTGAGGTCCGACAGACACCTAGGGGTCTAACATACACCTATGGGTCCGACAGACACCTAGGGGTCCGACAGACACCTAGGGTTCCGACAGACACCTATGGGTCCGACATACACCTAGGGGTCCGACAGACATCTTGAGGTCCGACAGACACCTAGGGGTCTAACATACACCTATGGGTCCAACAGACATCAAGGGGTCCGAGAGACACCTAGGGGTCCGACAGACACCTAGGGGTCCGAAAGACACCTAGGGGTTCAACAGACACCTAAGGGTCCGACAGACACCTCGGGGTCCGACAGGCACCTAGGGGTTCAACAGACACCTAGGGGTCCGACAGACACCTAGGGGTCCGACAGAAACCTAGGGGTCCTACAGACACCTAGGGATCCGACATACACCTAGGGGTCCGACAGACATCTTCAGGTCCGACAGACGCCTAGGGTTCCGACAGAGACCTATGGGTCCGACAGACAACTAGGGGTCCGACAGACACCTAGGCTTCCTACAGACACCTATGGGTCCGACAGACACCTAGGGGTCCGACAGACGCCTAGGGATCCGACAGACACCTAGGGGTCCAACAGACACCTACGGGTCCGACAGACACCTAGGAGTCTGACAGACACCTAGGGGCCAACAGACAGCTAAGGGTCCGACAGACACCTAGGGGTCCGACAGATACCTAGGGGTCCGACATACACCTAGGAGTCCGACAGACATCTTGAGGTCCGACAGACACCTAGGGGTCTAATATACACCTATGGGTCCGACAGACACCTAGGGATCCAACATACACCTAGGGGTCCGACAGACATCTTGAGGTCCGACAGACACCTAGGGGTCTAACATACATCTATGGGTCCGACAGACACCTAGGGGTTCGAGAGACACCTAGGGGCCCGACAGACACCTAGGGTTCCGAAAGACACCTAGGGGCCCCGACAGACCTCTTGGGCTCCAACAGACAGCTAAGGGTCCGACAGACCCCTTAGGGTCCGACAGACACCTAGGGTTCCAACAGACACCTAGCGGTCCCACAGACACCTAGGAGTCTGACAGACACCTAGGGGTCCAACAGACAGCTAAGGGTCCGACAGACAGCTAGGGGTCCGACAGATACCTAGGGGTCCGACATACACCTAGAGGTCCGACAGACATCTTGAGGTCCGACAGACACCTAGGGGTGTAATATACACCTATGGGTCCGACAGACACCTAGGGATCCGACATACACCTAGGGGTCCGACAGACATCTTGAGGTCCGACAGACACCCAGGGGTCTAACATACACCTATGGGTCCGACAGACACCTAGGGGTCCGACAGAAACCTAGGGTTCCGACAGACACCTATGGGTCCGACAAACACCTAGGGGTCCGACAGACACCTAGGAGTCCGACAGACACCTAGGCTTCCGACAGACACATAAGGGCCCGACAGACACCTAAGGGTCCAACAGACATCAAGGGGTCCGATAGACACCTAGGGGTCCGACAGACACCTAGGGGTCCGACAGAAACCTAGGGGTTCAACAGACACCTAGGGGTCCGACAGACACCTAGGGGTCCCACAGATACCTAGGGGTCCTACAGACACCTAGGGATCCGACATACACCTAGGGGTCCGACAGACATCTTCAGGTCCGACAGACGCCTAGGGGTCCGACAGACACCTAGGGTTCCGACAGACACCTATGGGTCCGACAGACACCTAGGGGTCCGACAGACTCCTAGGGATCCGACAGACACCTAGGGGTCCAACAGACAGCTAAGGGTCCGACAGACACCTAGGGGTCCGACAGATACCTAGGGGTCCGACATACACCTAGGAGTCCGACAGATATCTTGAGGTCCGACAGACACCTATGGGTTCAACAGACACCTAGGGGTCCGACAGACACATAGGGGTCCGACAGATACCTAGGGGTCCGACAGACATCTTGAGGTCCGACAGACACCTAGGGGTCTAACATGCACCTATGGCTCCGACAGACACCTAGGGGTCCGACAGACACCTAGGGGTTCAACACACACCTAGGGGTCCGACAGACACCTAGGGGTCCGACAGATACCTAGGGGTCCTACAGACACCAAGGGTTCCGACAGACACCTATGGGTCCGACAAACACCTATGGGTCCGACAGACACCTAGGAGTCCGACAGACACCTAGGCTTCCGACAAACACATAGGGGTTCAACAGACACCTAAGGGTCCGACAGACACCTAGGGGTCCGACAGATACCTAGGGGTCCGACATACACCTAGGAGTCCGACAGATATCTTGAGGTCCGACAGACACCTAGGGGTTCAACAGACACCTAGGGGTCCGACAGACACCTAGGGGTCCGACAGATACCTATGGGTCCGACAGACATCTTGAGGTCCGACAGACACCTAGGGGTCTAACATGCACCTATGGTTCCGACAGACACCTAGGGGTCCGACAGACACCTAGGGGTTCAACACACACCTAGGGGTCCGACAGACACCTAGTGGTCCGACAGATACCTAGGGGTCCTACAGACACCTAGGGTTCCGACAGACACCTATGGGTCCGACAAACACCTATGGGTCCGACAGACACCTAGGAGTCCGACAGACACCTAGGCTTCCGACAAACACATAGGGGTTCAACAGACACCTAAGGGTCCGACAGACACCTAGGGGTCCGACAGACACCTAGGGGTTCAACACACACCTAGGGGTCCGACAGACACCTAGGGGTCCGACAGATACCTAGGGGTCTTACAGACACCTAGGGATCCGACATACACCTAGGGGTCCGACAGACCCCTAGAGATCCGACAGACACCTAGGGGTCCAACAGACACCTAGGGGTCCGGCAGACACCTAGGAGTCTGACAGACACCTAGGGGTCCAACAGACAGCAAACGGTCCGACAGACACCTAGGGGTCCGACAGATACCTAGGGGTCCGACATACACCTAGGAGTCCCACAGACATCTTGAGGTCCGACAGACACCTAGGGGGCTAACATACACCAGGGGTCCGACAGACATCTTGAGGTCCGACAGACACCTAGGGGGCTAACATACACCTAGGGGTCCGACAGACACCTGGGAGTCCGACAGACACCTAGTCTTCCGACAGACACATAGGTGTCCGACAGACACCTAAGGGTCCAACAGACACCAAGGAGTCCGAGAGACACCTAGGGGTCCGACATACACCTAGGGGTCCGACAGACACCTAGGGGTTCAACACACACCTAGGGGTCCGACAGACACCTAGGGGTCCAACAGACACCTAGGGGTTCAACAGACACCTAGGGGTCCGACAGACACCTAGGGGTCCGACAGATACCTAGGGGTCCTACAGACACATAGGGATCCGACATACACCTAGGGTTCCGACAGACATCTTGAGGTCCGACAGACGCCTAGGGGTGTAACATACACCCATGGGTCCGACAGACACCTAGGGGTCCGACAGACACATAGGGATCCGACATACACCTATGGGTCCGACAGACACCTTGGGGTCCGAGAGACACATAGGAGTCCGACAGACACCTAGGCTTCCGACAGACACATAGGTGTCCAACAGACACCTAGGAGTCTGACAGACACCTAGGGCTCCAGCAGACAGCTTGGGGTCCGACAGACACCTAGGGGTCCGACAGATACCTAGGGGACCGACATACACTTGGGGGTCCGACAGACATATTGAGGTCCGACAGACACCTAGGGGTCTAATATACACATATGGATCCGACAGACACCTAGGGTTCCGACATACACCTAGGGGTCCGACAGACATCTTGAGGTCCGACAGACACTTAGGGGTCCAACATACACCTATGGGTCCGACAGAAACCTAGGGGTCCGACAGACACCTATGGGTCCGACAGACACTATGCGTCTGACAGACACCTATGGGTCCGAGAGACACATAGGGGTCCGACAGAGACCTTGGGGTCCGACAGACACATAGGGGTTCGAGAGACACCTAGGGGCCCGACAGACACCGAGGGGTCCGACAGACACCTTGGGGTCCGACAGACACCTAGGGGTCCGACAGATACCTAGGGGTCCGACAGACATCTTGAGGTCCGACAGACACCTAGGAGTCTAACATACATCTATGGGTCCGACAGACACCTAGGGGTCCGACAGACACCTAGGGTTCCGACAGACAACTATGGGTCCGACAGACACGTAGGGGTCCGACAGACACCTAGGAGTCCGACAGACACCTAGGGTTCCGACAGACACATAGGGGTCCGACAGACACCTAGGGGTCCAACAGACACCTAGGGGTCCGACAGACACCTAGGAGTCTGACAGACACCTAGGGGTCCAACAGATACCTAGGGGTCCGACATACACCTAGGGATCCGCCAGACATCTTGAGGTCCGACAGACACCTAGTGATCTAATATACACCTATGGGTCCGACAGACACCTAGGGATCCGACATACACCTAGGGGTCCGACAGACATCTTGAGGTCCGACAGACACCCAGGGGTCTAACATGCACCTATGGGCCGACAGACACCTAGGGGTCCGACAGACACCTAGGGTTCCGACAGACACCTATGGGTCCGACAAACACCTAGGCTTCCGACAGACACATAGGGGTTCAACAGACACCTAAGGGTCCGACAGACACCTAGGGGTCCGACAGACACCTAGGGGTTCAACACACACCTAGGGGTCCGACAGACACCTAGGGGTCCGACAGATACCTAGGGGTCCTACAGACACCCAAGGATCCGACATACACCTAGTGGTCCGACAGATATCTTGAGGTCCGACAGACGCCTAGGGTTCCGACAGACACCTATGGGTCCGACAGACACCTAGGGGTCCGACAGACACCTAGGGTTCCGACAGACACCTATGGGTCCGACAGACACCTAGGGGTCCGACAGACCCCTAGGGATCCGACAGACACCTAGGGGTCCAACAGACAGCTAACGGTCCGACAGACACCTAGGGGTCCGACAGATACCTAGGGGTCCGACATACACCTAGGAGTCCCACAGACATGTTGAGGTCCGACAGACACCTAGAGGTCTAATATACACCTATGGGTCCGACAGACACCTAGGGATCCGACATACACCAGGGGTCCGACAGACATCTTGAGGTCCGACAGACACCTAGGGGGCTAACATACACCTAGGGGTCCGACAGACACCTGGGAGTCCGACAGACACCTAGTCTTCCGACAGACACATAGGGGTCCGACAGACACCTAAGGGTCCAACAGACACCAAGGGGTCCGAGAGACACCTAGGGTTCCGACAGACACCTAGGGGTCCGACAGACACCTAGGGGTCCGACAGACACCTAGGGGTCCAACAGACACCTAGGGGTTCAACAGACACCTACGGGTCCGACAGACACCTAGGGGTCCGACAGACACCTAGGGGTCCGACAGATACCTAGGGGTCCTACAGACACATAGGGATCCGACATACACCTAGGGGTCCAAACAGACATCTTGAGGTCCGACTGACGCCTAGGGGTCTAACATACACCTATGGGTCCGACAGACACCTAGGGGTCCGACAGACACCTAGGGTTTCGACAGACACCTAGGCTTCCGACAGACCCCTAGGGGTCCGAGAGACACATAGAAGTCTGACAGACACCTAGCGGTCCAACAGACAGCTAGGGGTCCGACAGACACCTAGGGGTCCGACAGATACCTAGGGGTCCGACATACACCTAGGGGTCCGACAGACATATTGAGGTCCGACAGACACCTAGGGGTCTAATATACACATATGGATCCGACAGACACCTAGGGATCCGACATACACCTAGGGGTCCGACAGACATCTTGAGGTCCGACAGACACTTAGGGGTCCAACATACACCTATGGGTCCGACAGACACCTAGGGGTCCCACAGACACCTATGGGTCCGACAGACACCTAGGGGTCCGACAGACACCTTGGGGTCCGACAGACCCCTAGGGGTCCGACAGACACCTAGGGGTCCGACAGACACCTATGGGTCCGAGAGACACATAGGGGTCCGACAGAGACCTTGGGGTCCGACAGACACCTAGGGGTCCAACAGACACCTAGGGGTTCAACAGACACATAGGGGTCCGACAGACACCTAGGGGTCCGACAGATACCTAGGGGGCCTACAGACACATAGGGATCCGACATACACCTAGGGGTCCGACAGACATCTTGAGGTCCGACAGACGCCTAGGGGTCTAACATACACCCATGGGTCCGACAGACACCTAGGGGTCCGACAGACACCTAGGGTTCCGACAGACACCTATGGGTCCGACAGACACCTTGGGGTCCGAGAGACACATAGGAGTCCGACAGACACCTAGGCTTCCGACAGACACATAGGTGTCCAACAGACACCTAGGAGTCTGACAGACACCTAGGGGTCCAACAGACAGCTAAGGGTCCGACAGACACCTAGGGGTCCGACAGATACCTAGGGGACCGACATACACTTAGGGGTCCGACAGACATATTGAGGTCCGACAGACACCTAGGGGTCTAATATACACATATGGATCCGACAGACACCTAGGGTTCCGACATACACCTAGGGGTCCGACAGACATCTTGAGGTCCGACAGACACTTAGGGGTCCAACATACACCTATGGGTCCGACAGAAACCTAGGGGTCCGACAGACACCTATGGGTCCGACAGACACTATGGGTCTGACAGACACCTATGGGTCCGAGAGACACATAGGGGTCCGACAGAGACCTTGGGGTCCGACAGACACATAGCGGTTCGAGAGACACCTAGGGGCCCGACAGACACCTAGGGGTCCGACAGACACCTTGGGGTCCGACAGACACCTAGGGGTCCGACAGATACCTAGGGGTCCGACAGACATCTTGAGGTCCGACAGACACCTAGGAGTCTAACATACATCTATGGGTCCGACAGACACCTAGGGATCCGTCAGACACCTAGGGTTCCGACAGACAACTATGGGTCCGACAGACACGTAGGGGTCCGACAGACACCTAGGAGTCCGACAGACACCTAGGGTTTCGACAGACACATAGGGGTCCGACAGACACCTAGGGGTCCAACAGACACCTAGGGGTCCGACAGACACCCAGGAGTCTGACAGACACCTAGAGGTCCAACAGACAGCTAAAGGTCCGACAGACACCTAGGGGTCCGACAGATACCTAGGGGTCCGACATACACCTAGGGATCCGCCAGACATCTTGAGGTCCGACTGACACCTAGTGGTCTAATATACACCTATGGGTCCGACAGACACCTAGGGATCCGACATACACCTAGGGGTCCGACAGACATCTTGAAGTCCGACAGACACCCAGGGGTCTAACATGCACCTATGGGTCCGACAGACACCTAGGGGTCCGACAGACACCTAGGGTTCCGACAGACACCTATGGGTCCGACAAACACCTAGGCTTCCGACAGACACATAGGGGTTCAACAGACACCTAAGGGTCCGACAGACACCTAGGGGTCCGACAGACACCTAGGGGTTCAACACACACCTAGGGGTCCGACAGACACCTAGGGGTCCGGCAGATACCTAGGGGTCCTACAGACACCTAAGGATCCGACATACACCTAGTGGTCCGACAGATATCTTGAGGTCCGACAGACGCCTAGGGTTCCGACAGACACCTATTGGTCCGACAGACACCTAGGGGTCCGACAGACACCTAGGGTTCCGACAGACACCTATGGGTCCGACAGACACCTAGGGGTCCGACAGACCCCTAGTGATCCGACAGACACCTAGGGGTCCAACAGACACCTAGGGGTCCAACAGACACCTAGGGGTCCGACAGACCCCTAGTGATCCGACAGACACCTAGGAGTCTGACAGACACCTAGGGGTCCAACAGACAGCTAACGGTCCGACAGACACCTAGGGGTCCGACAGATACCTAGGGGTCCGACATACACCTAGGAGTCCCACAGACATGTTGAGGTCCGACAGACACCTAGGGGTCTAATATACACCTTTGGGTCCGACAGACACCTAGAGATCCGACATACACCAGGGGTCCGACAGACATCTTGAGGTCCGACAGACACCTAGGGGGCTAACATACACCTAGGGGTCCGACAGACACCTGGGAGTCCGACAGACACCTAGTCTTCCGACAGACACATAGGGGTCCGACAGACACCTAAGGGTCCAACAGACACCAAGGGGTCCGAGAGACACCTAGGGGTCCGACAGACACCTAGGGGTCCGACAGACACCTAGGGGTTCAACACACACCTAGGGGTCCGACAGACACCTAGGGGTCCAACAGACACCTAGGGGTTCAACAGACACCTAGGGGTCCGACAGACACCTAGGGGTCCGACAGACACCTAGGGGTCCAACAGATACCTAGGGGTCCTACAGACACATAGGGATCCGACATACACCTAGGGGTCCGACAGACATCTTGAGGTCCGACTGACGCCTAGGGGTCTAACATACACCTATGGGTCCGACAGACACCTAGGGGTCCGACAGACACCTAGGGTTTCGACAGACACCTAGGCTTCCGACAGACACCTATGGGTCCGACAGACACCTAGGGGTCCGACAGACACCTAGGGTTCCGACAGACACCTATGGGTCCGACAGACACCTAGGGGTCCGACAGACACCTAGGGTTCCGACAGACACCTATGGGTCCGACAGACACCTAGGGGTCCGACAGACCCCTAGGGATCCGACAGACACCTAGGGGTCCAACAGACAGCTAACGGTCCGACAGACACCTAGGGGTCCGACAGATACCTAGGGGTCCGACATACACCTGGGAGTCCCACAGACATGTTGAGGTCCGACAGACACCTAGAGGTCTAATATACACCTATGGGTCCGACAGACACCTAGGGATCCGACATACACCAGGGGTCCGACAGACATCTTGAGGTCCGACAGACACCTAGGGGGCTAACATACACCTAGGGGTCCGACAGACACCTGGGAGTCCGACAGACACCTAGTCTTCCGACAGACACATAGGGGTCCGACAGACACCTA
Source organism: Arenicola marina (assembly GCA_964019135.1). NCBI lineage: Eukaryota > Metazoa > Annelida > Polychaeta > Arenicolidae > Arenicola > Arenicola marina. The sequence goes on from OZ025261.1 coordinate 25,199,893, forward strand.
AGGGTCCAACAGACACCTAGGGGTCCAACAGACACCTAGGGGTTCAACAGACACCTACGGGTCCGACAGACACCTAGGGGTCCGACAGACACCTAGGGGTCCGACAGACACCTAGGGGTCCGACAGATACCTAGGGGTCCTACAGACACATAGGGATCCGACATACACCTAGGGGTCCAAACAGACATCTTGAGGTCCGACTGACGCCTAGGGGTCTAACATACACCTATGGGTCCGACAGACACCTAGGGGTCCGACAGACACCTAGGGTTTCGACAGACACCTAGGCTTCCGACAGACACCTAGGGGTCCGAGAGACACATAGAAGTCTGACAGACACCTAGCGGTCCAACAGACAGCTAGGGGTCCGACAGACACCTAGGGGTCCGACAGATACCTAGGGGTCCGACATACACCTAGGGGTCCGACAGACATATTGAGGTCCGACAGACACCTAGGGGTCTAATATACACATATGGATCCGACAGACACCTAGGGATCCGACATACACCTAGGGGTCCGACAGACATCTTGAGGTCCGACAGACACTTAGGGGTCCAACATACACCTATGGGTCCGACAGACACCTAGGGGTCCCACAGACACCTATGGGTCCGACAGACACCTAGGGGTCCGACAGACACCTTGGGGTCCGACAGACCCCTAGGGGTCCGACAGACACCTAGGGGTCCGACAGACACCTATGGGTCCGAGAGACACATAGGGGTCCGACAGAGACCTTGGGGTCCGACAGACACCTAGGGGTCCAACAGACACCTAGGGGTTCAACAGACACATAGGGGTCCGACAGACACCTAGGGGTCCGACAGATACCTAGGGGTCCTACAGACACATAGGGATCCGACATACACCTAGGGGTCCGACAGACATCTTGAGGTCCGACAGACGCCTAGGGGTCTAACATACACCCATGGGTCCGACAGACACCTAGGGGTCCGACAGACACCTAGGGTTCCGACAGACACCTATGGGTCCGACAGACACCTTGGGGTCCGAGAGACACATAGGAGTCCGACAGACACCTAGGCTTCCGACAGACACATAGGTGTCCAACAGACACCTAGGAGTCTGACAGACACCTAGGGGTCCAACAGACAGCTAGGGGTCCGACAGACACCTAGGGGTCCGACAGATACCTAGGGGACCGACATACACTTAGGGGTCCGACAGACATATTGAGGTCCGACAGACACCTAGGGGTCTAATATACACATATGGATCCGACAGACACCTAGGGTTCCGACATACACCTAGGGGTCCGACAGACATCTTGAGGTCCGACAGACACTTAGGGGTCCAACATACACCTATGGGTCCGACAGAAACCTAGGGGTCCGACAGACACCTATGGGTCCGACAGACACTATGGGTCTGACAGACACCTATGGGTCCGAGAGACACATAGGGGTCCGACAGAGACCTTGGGGTCCGACAGACACATAGCGGTTCGAGAGACACCTAGGGGCCCGACAGACACCTAGGGGTCCGACAGACACCTTGGGGTCCGACAGACACCTAGGGGTCCGACAGATACCTAGGGGTCCGACAGACATCTTGAGGTCCGACAGACACCTAGGAGTCTAACATACATCTATGGGTCCGACAGACACCTAGGGATCCGACAGACACCTAGGGTTCCGACAGACAACTATGGGTCCGACAGACACGTAGGGGTCCGACAGACACCTAGGAGTCCGACAGACACCTAGGGTTTCGACAGACACATAGGGGTCCGACAGACACCTAGGGGTCCAACAGACACCTAGGGGTCCGACAGACACCCAGGAATCTGACAGACACCTAGAGGTCCAACAGACAGCTAAAGGTCCGACAGACACCTAGGGGTCCGACAGATACCTAGGGGTCCGACATACACCTAGGGATCCGCCAGACATCTTGAGGTCCGACTGACACCTAGTGGTCTAATATACACCTATGGGTCCGACAGACACCTAGGGATCCGACATACACCTAGGGGTCCGACAGACATCTTGAGGTCCGACAGACACCCAGGGGTCTAACATGCACCTATGGGTCCGACAGACACCTAGGTGTCCGACAGACACCTAGGGTTCCGACAGACACCTATGGGTCCGACAAACACCTAGGCTTCCGACAGACACATAGGGGTTCAACAGACACCTAAAGGTCCGACAGACACCTAGGGGTCCGACAGACACCTAGGGGTTCAACACACACCTAGGGGTCCGACAGACACCTAGGGGTCCGGCAGATACCTAGGGGTCCTACAGACACCTAAGGATCCGACATACACCAAGTGGTCCGACAGATATCTTGAGGTCCGACAGACGCCTAGGGTTCCGACAGACACCTATTGGTCCGACAGACACCTAGGGGTCCGACAGACACCTAGGGTTCCGACAGACACCTATGGGTCCGACAGACACCTAGGGGTCCGACAGACCCCTAGTGATCCGACAGACACCTAGGGGTCCAACAGACACCTAGGGGTCCGGCAGACACCTAGGAGTCTGACAGACACCTAGGGGTCCAACAGACAGCTAACGGTCCGACAGACACCTAGGGGTCCGACAGATACCTAGGGGTCCGACATACACCTAGGAGTCCCACAGACATGTTGAGGTCCGACAGACACCTAGGGGTCTAATATACACCTTTGGGTCCGACAGACACCTAGAGATCCGACATACACCAGGGGTCCGACAGACATCTTGAGGTCCGACAGACACCTAGGGGGCTAACATACACCTAGGGGTCCGACAGACACCTGGGAGTCCGACAGACACCTAGTCTTCCGACAGACACATAGGGGTCCGACAGACACCTAAGGGTCCAACAGACACCAAGGGGTCCGAGAGACACCTAGGGGTCCGACAGACACCTAGGGGTCCGACAGACACCTAGGGGTTCAACACACACCTAGGGGTCCGACAGACACCTAGGGGTCCAACAGACACCTAGGGGTTCAACAGACACCTAGGGGTCCGACAGACACCTAGGGGTCCGACAGACACCTAGGGGTCCAACAGATACCTAGGGGTCCTACAGACACATAGGGATCCGACATACACCTAGGGGTCCGACAGACATCTTGAGGTCCGACTGACGCCTAGGGGTCTAACATACACCTATGGGTCCGACAGACACCTAGGGGTCCGACAGACACCTAGGGTTTCGACAGACACCTAGGCTTCCGACAGACACCTAGGGGTCCGAGAGACACATAGAAGTCTGACAGACACCTAGCGGTCCAACAGACAGCTAGGGGTCCGACAGACACCTAGGGGTCCGACAGATACCTAGGGGTCCGACATACACCTAGGGGTCCGACAGACATATTGAGGTCCGACAGACACCTAGGGGTCTAATATACACATATGGATCCGACAGACACCTAGGGATCCGACATACACCTAGGGGTCCGACAGACATCTTGAGGTCCGACAGACACTTAGGGGTCCAACATACACCTATGGGTCCGACAGACACCTAGGGGTCCGACAGACACCTATGGGTCCGACAGACACCTAGGGGTCCGACAGACACCTTGGGGTCCGACAGACCCCTAGGGGTCCGACAGACACCTAGGGGTCCGACAGACACCTATGGGTCCGAGAGACACATAGGGGTCCGACAGAGACCTTGGGGTCCGACAGACACATAGGGGTTCGAGAGACACCTAGGGGCCCGACAGACACCTAGGGGTCCGACAGACACCTTGGGGTCCGACAGACCCCTAGGGGTCCGACAGACACCTATGGGTCCGACAGACACCTAGGGGTCCGACCGACACATAGGGGTTCGACAGAGACCTTGGGGTCCGACAGACATATAGGGGTTCGAGAGACACCTAGGGGCCAGACAGACACCTAGGGTTCCGAAAGACACCTAGGGGCCCCGACAGACCCCTAGGGGTCCAACAGACAGCTAAGGGTCCGACAGACCCCTAAGGGTCCGACAGACACCTAGGGGTCCAACAGACACCTAGGGGTCCGACAGACACCTAGGAGTCTGACAGACACCTAGGGGTCCAACAGACAGCTAAGGGTCCGACAGACACCTAGGGGTCCGACAGACACCTAGTGGTCCGACATACACCTAGAGGTCCGACAGACATCTTGAGGTCCGACAGACACCTAGGGGTCTAATATACACCTATGGGTCCGACAGACACCTAGGGATCCGACATACACCTAGGGGTCCGACAGACATCTTGAGGTCCGACAGACACCTAGGGGTCTAACATACACCTAGGGGTCCGACAGACACCTAGGGGTTCAACAGACACCTAGGGGTCCGACAGACACCTAGGGGTCCGACAGAAACCTAGGGGTCCTACAGACACCTAGGGATCCGACATACACCTAGGGGTCCGACAGACATCTTCAGGTCCGACAGACGCCTAGGGTTCCGACAGAGACCTATGGGTCCGACAGACACCTAGGGGTCCGACAGACACCTGGGGTTCCGACAGACACCTATGGGTCCGACAGACACCTAGGGGTCCGACAGACGCCTAGGGATCCGACAGACACCTAGGGGTCCAACAGACACCTACGGGTCCGACAGACACCTAAGAGTCTGACAGACACCTAGGGGTCCAACAGACAGCTAACGGTCCGACAGACACCTAGGGGTCCGACAGACACCTAAGGTTCCGACAGACACCTATGGGTCCGACAGACACGTAGGGGTCCGACAGACACATAGGGGTTCGACAGAGACCTTGGGGTCCGACAGACATATAGGGGTTTGAGAGACACCTAGGGGCCAGACAGACACCTAGGGTTCGGAAAGACACCTAGGGGCCCCGACAGACCCCTAGGGGTCCAACAGACAGCTAAGGGTCCGACAGACCCCTAAGGGTCCGACAGACACCTAGGGGTCCAACAGACAGCTAAGGGTCCGACAGACACCTAGGGGTCCGACAGATACCTAGTGGTCCGACATACACCTGGAGGTCCGACAGACATCTTGAGGTCCGACAGACATCTAGGGGTCTAATATACACCTATGGGTCCGACAGACACCTAGGGATCCGACATACACCTAGGGGTCCGACAGACATCTTGAGGTCCGACAGACACCTAGGGGTCTAACATACACCTATGGGTCCGACAGACACCTAGGGGTCCGACAGACACATAGGGGTTCGACAGAGACCTTGGGGTCCGACAGACATATAGGGGTTCGAGAGACACCTAGGGTTCCGAAAGACACCTAGGGGCCCCGACAGACCCCTAGGGGTCCAACAGACAGCTAAGGGTCCGACAGACCCCTAAGGGTCCGACAGACACCTAGGGGTCCAACAGACACCTAGGGGTCCGACAGACACCTAGGAGTCTGACAGACACCTAGGGGTCCAACAGACAGCTAAGGGTCCGACAGACACCTAGGGGTCCGACAGATACCTAGTGGTCCGACATACACCTAGAGGTCCGACAGACATCTTGAGGTCCGACAGACACCTAGGGGTCTAATATACACCTATGGGTCCGACAGACACCTAGGGATCCGACATACACCTAGGGGTCCGACAGACATCATGAGGTCCGACAGACACCTAGGGGTCTAACATACACCTATGGGTCCGACAGACACCTAGGGGTCCGACAGACACATAGGGTTTCGACAGACACCAATGGGTCTGACATACACCTAGGGGTCCGACAGACATCTTGAGGTCCGACAGACACCTAGGGGTCTAACATACACCTAGGGGTCCGACAGACACCTAGGGGTTCAACAGACACCTAGGGGTCCGACAGACACCTAGGGGTCCGACAGAAACCTAGGGGTCCTACAGACACCTAGGGATCCGACATACACCTAGGGGTCCGACAGACATCTTCAGGTCCGACAGACGCCTAGGGTTCCGACAGAGACCTATGGGTCCGACAGACACCTAGGGGTCCGACAGACACCTAGGGTTCCGACAGACACCTATGGGTCCGACAGACACCTAGGGGTCCGACAGACGCCTAGGGATCCGACAGACACCTAGGGGTCCAACAGACACCTACGGGTCCGACAGACACCTAGGAGTCTGACAGACACCTAGGGGTCCAACAGACAGCTAAGGGTCCGACAGACACCTAGGGGTCCGACAGATACCTAGAGGTCCGACATACACCTAGGAGTCCGAGAGACATGTTGAGGTCCGACAGACACCTAGGGGTCTAATATACACCTATGGGTCCGACAGACACCTAGGGATCCGACATACACCTAGGGGTCCGACAGACATATTGAGGTCCGACAGACACCTAGGGGTCTAACATACATCTATGGGTCCGACAGACACCTAGGGGTCCGACAGACACCTAGGGTTCCGACAGACACCTATGAGTCCGACAGACACCTAGGGGTCCGACAGGCACCTAGGAGTCCGACAGACACCTAGGGTTCCGACAGACACATAGGGGTCCGACAGACACCTAGGGGTCCAACAGACACGTAGGGGTCCGACAGACACCTAGGAGTCTGACAGACACCTAGGGGTCCAACAGACAGCTAAAGGTCCGACAGACACCTAGGGGTCCGACAGATACCTAGGGGTCCGACGTACACCTAGGGGTCCGCCAGACATCTTGAGGTCCGACAGACACCTAGGGGTCTAATATATACCTATAGGTCCGACAGACACCTAGGGACCAGACATACACCTAGGGGTCCGATAGACATCTTGAGGTCCGACAGACACCTAGGGGTCCGACAGACACCTAGGGGTCCGACAGACACCTAGGGGTTTAACAGACACCTAGAGGTCCGACAGACACCTAGGGGTCCAACAGACACCTAGGGGTTCAACAGACACCTAGGGGTCCGACAGACACCTAGGGGTCCGACAGACACCTATGGGTCCGACAGACACTTAGGGGTCCGACAGACACATAGGAGTCCGACAGACACCTAGGCTTTCGACAGACACATAGGTATCCGACAGACACCTAGGAGTCTGACAGACACTTAGGGGTCCGCCAGATACCTAGGGGTGCGACATACACCTAGGGGTCCGACAGACATCTTGAGGTCCGACAGACACCTAGGAGTCTGACAGACACCTAGGGGTCCAACAGACAGCTAAGGGTCCGACAGACACCTAGGGGTCCGACAGATACCTAGTGGTCCGACATACACCTAGAGGTCCGACAGACATCTTGAGGTCCGACAGACACCTAGGGGTCTAATATACACCTATGGGTCCGACAGACACCTAGGGATACGACATACACCCAGGGGTCCGACAGACATCTTGAGGTCCGACAGACACCTAGGGGTCTAACATACACCTATGGGTCCGACAGACACCTAGGGGTCCGACAGACACCTAGGGTTCCGACAGACACCTATGGGTTCGACATACACCTAGGGGTCCGACAGACATCTTGAGGTCCGACAGACACCTAGGGGTCTAACATACACCTATGGGTCCAACAGACATCAAGGGGTCCGAGAGACACCTAGGGGTCCGACAGACACCTAGGGGTCCGACAAACACCTAGGGGTTCAACAGACACCTAAGGGTCCGACAGACACCTCGGGGTCCGACAGGCACCTAGGGGTTCAACAGACACCTAGGGGTCCGACAGACACCTAGGGGTCCGACAGAAACCTAGGGGTCCTACAGACACCTAGGGATCCGACATACACCTAGGGGTCCGACAGACATCTTCAGGTCCGACAGACGCCTAGGGTTCCGACAGAGACCTATGGGTCCGACAGACAACTAGGGGTCCGACAGACACCTAGGGTTCCTACAGACACCTATGGGTCCGACAGACACCTAGGGGTCCGACAGACGCCTAGGGATCCGACAGACACCTTGGGGTCCAACAGACACCTACGGGTCCGACAGACACCTAGGAGTCTGACAGACACCTAGGGGCCAACAGACAGCTAAGGGTCCGACAGACACCTAGGGGTCCGACAGATACCTAGGGGTCCGACATACACCTAGGAGTCCGACAGACATCTTGAGGTCCGACAGACACCTAGGGGTCTAATATACACCTATGGGTCCGACAGACACCTAGGGATCCAACATACACCTAGGGGTCCGACAGACATCTTGAGGTCCGACAGACACCTAGGGGTCTAACATACATCTATGGGTCCGACAGACACCTAGGGGTTCGAGAGACACCTAGGGGCCCGACAGACACCTAGGGTTCCGAAAGACACCTAGGGGCCCCGACAGACCCCTTGGGCTCCAACAGACAGCTAAGGGTCCGACAGACCCCTTAGGGTCCGACAGACACCTAGGGTTCCAACAGACACCTAGGGGTCCCACAGACACCTAGGAGTCTGACAGACACCTAGGGGTCCAACAGACAGCTAAGGGTCCGACAGACAGCTAGGGGTCCGACAGATACCTAGGGGTCCGACATACACCTAGAGGTCCGACAGACATCTTGAGGTCCGACAGACACCTAGGGGTGTAACATACACCTATGGGTCCGACAGACACCTAGGGGTCCGACAGAAACCTAGGGTTCCGACAGACACCTATGGGTCCGACAAACACCTAGGGGTCCGACAGACACCTAGGAGTCCGACAGACACCTAGGCTTCCGACAGACACATAAGGGCCCGACAGACACCTAAGGGTCCAACAGACATCAAGGGGTCCGAGAGACACCTAGGGGTCCGACAGACACCTAGGGGTCCGACAGAAACCTAGGGGTTCAACAGACACCTAGGGGTCCGACAGACACCTAGGGGTCCCACAGATACCTAGGGGTTCTACAGACACCTAGGGATCCGACATACACCTAGGGGTCCGACAGACATCTTCAGGTCCGACAGACGCCTAGGGGTCCGACAGACACCTAGGGTTCCGACAGACACCTATGGGTCCGACAGACACCTAGGGGTCCGACAGACCCCTAGGGATCCGACAGACACCTAGGGGTCCAACAGACAGCTAAGGGTCCGACAGACACCTAGGGGTCCGACAGATACCTAGGGGTCCGACATACACCTAGGAGTCCGACAGATATCTTGAGGTCCGACAGACACCTATGGGTTCAACAGACACCTAGGAGTCCGACAGACACATAGGGGTCCGACAGATACCTAGGGGTCCGACAGACATCTTGAGGTCCGACAGACACCTAGGGGTCTAACATGCACCTATGGGTCCGACAGAAACCTAGGGGTCCGACAGACACCTAGGGGTTCAACACACACCTAAGGGTCCGACAGACACCTAGGGGTCCGACAGATACCTAGGGGTCCTACAGACACCAAGGGTTCCGACAGACACCTATGGGTCCGACAAACACCTATGGGTCCGACAGACACCTAGGAGTCCGACAGACACCTAGGCTTCCGACAAACACATAGGGGTTCAACAGACACCTAAGGGTCCGACAGACACCTAGGGGTCCGACAGATACCTAGGGTTCCGACATACACCTAGGAGTCCGACAGATATCTTGAGGTCCGACAGACACCTAGGGGTTCAACAGACACCTAGGGGTCCGACAGACACCTAGGGGTCCGACAGATACCTATGGGTCCGACAGACATCTTGAGGTCCGACAGACACCTAGGGGTCTAACATGCACCTATGGTTCCGACAGACACCTAGGGGTCCGACAGACACCTAGGGGTTCAACACACACCTAGGGGTCCGACAGACACCTAGTGGTCCGACAGATACCTAGGGGTCCTACAGACACCTAGGGTTCCGACAGACACCTATGGGTCCGACAAACACCTATGGGTCCGACAGACACCTAGGAGTCCGACAGACACCTAGGCTTCCGACAAACACATTGGGGTTCAACAGACACCTAAGGGTCCGACAGACACCTAGGGGTCCGACAGACACCTAGGGGTTCAACACACACCTAGGGGTCCGACAGACACCTAGGGGTCCGACAGATACCTAGGGGTCTTACAGACACCTAGGGATCCGACATACACCTAGGGGTCCGACAGACCCCTAGAGATCCGACAGACACCTAGGGGTCCAACAGACACCTAGGGGTCCGGCAGACGCCTAGGAGTCTGACAGACACCTAGGGGTCCAACAGACAGCAAACGGTCCGACAGACACCTAGGGGTCCGACAGATACCTAGGGGTCCGACATACACCTAGGAGTCCCACAGACATCTTGAGGTCCGACAGACACCTAGGGGACTAACATACACCAGGGGTCCGACAGACATCTTGAGGTCCGACAGACACCTAGGGGGCTAACATACACCTAGGGGTCCGACAGACACCTGGGAGTCCGACAGACACCTAGGAGTCCGACAGATATCTTGAGGTCCGACAGACACCTATGGGTCCGACATACACCTAGGGGTCCGACAGACATCTTGAGGTCCGACAGACACCTAGGGGTCTAACATACACCTATGGGTCCAACAGACATCAAGGGGTCCGAGAGACACCTAGGGGTCCGACAGACACCTAGGGGTCCGACAGACACCTAGGGGTTCAACAGACACCTAAGGGTCCGACAGACACCTCGGGGTCCGACAGGCACCTAGGGGTTCAACAGACACCTAGGGGTCCGACAGACACCTAGGGGTCCGACAGAAACCTAGGGGTCCTACAGACACCTAGGGATCCGACATACACCTAGGGGTCCGACAGACATCTTCAGGTCCGACAGACGCCTAGGGTTCCGACAGAGACCTATGGGTCCGACAGACAACTAGGGGTCCGACAGACACCTAGGGTTCCTACAGACACCTATGGGTCCGACAGACACCTAGGAGTCCGACAGACGCCTAGGGATCCGACAGACACCTAGGGGTCCAACAGACACCTACGGGTCCGACAGACACCTAGGAGTCTGACAGACACCTAGGGGCCAACAGACAGCTAAGGGTCCGACAGACACCTAGGGGTCCGACAGATACCTAGGGGTCCGACATACACCTAGGAGTCCGACAGACATCTTGAGGTCCGACAGACACCTAGGGGTCTAATATACACCTATGGGTCCGACAGACACCTAGGGATCCAACATACACCTAGGGGTCCGACAGACATCTTGAGGTCCGACAGACACCTAGGGGTCTAACATACATCTATGGGTCCGACAGACACCTAGGGGTTCGAGAGACACCTAGGGGCCCGACAGACACCTAGGGTTCCGAAAGACACCTAGGGGCCCCGACAGACCCCTTGGGCTCCAACAGACAGCTAAGGGTCCGACAGACCCCTTAGGGTCCGACAGACACCTAGGGTTCCAACAGACACCTAGGGGTCCCACAGACACCTAGGAGTCTGACAGACACCTAGGGGTTCAACAGACAGCTAAGGGTCCGACAGACAGCTAGGGGTCCGACAGATACCTAGGGATCCGACATACACCTAGAGGTCCGACAGACATCTTGAGGTCCGACAGACACCTAGGGGTGTAATATACACCTATGGGTCCGACAGACACCTAGGGATCCGACATACACCTAGGGGTCCGACAGACATCTTGAGGTCCGACAGACACCTAGGGGTCTAACATACACCTATGGGTCCGACAGACACCTAGGGGTCCGACAGAAACCTAGGGTTCCGACAGACACCTATGGGTCCGACAAACACCTAGGGGTCCGACAGACACCTAGGAGTCCGACAGACACCTAGGCTTCCGACAGACACATAAGGGCCCGACAGACACCTAAGGGTCCAACAGACATCAAGGGGTCCGAGAGACACCTAGGGGTCCGACAGACACCTAGGGGTCCGACAGAAACCTAAGGGTTCAACAGACACCTAGGGGTCCGACAGACACCTAGGGGTCCCACAGATACCTAGGGGTCCTACAGACACCTAGGGATCCGACATACACCTAGGGGTCCGACAGACATCTTCAGGTCCGACAGACGCCTAGGGGTCCGACAGACACCTAGGGTTCCGACAGACACCTATGGGTCCGACAGACACCTAGGGGTCCGACAGACCCCTAGGGATCCGACAGACACCTAGGGGTCCAACAGACAGCTAAGGGTCCGACAGACACCTAGGGGTCCGACAGATACCTAGGGGTCCGACATACACCTAGGAGTCCGACAGATATCTTGAGGTCCGACAGACACCTATGGGTTCAACAGACACCTAGGGGTCCGACAGACACATAGGGGTCCGACAGATACCTAGGGGTCCGACAGACATCTTGAGGTCCGACAGACACCTAGGGGTCTAACATGCACCTATGGGTCCGACAGACACCTAGGGGTCCGACAGACACCTAGGGGTTCAACACACACCTAGGGGTCCGACAGACACCTAGGGGTCCGACAGATACCTAGGGGTCCTACAGACACCAAGGGTTCCGACAGACACCTATGGGTCCGACAAACACCTATGGGTCCGACAGACACCTAGGAGTCCGACAGACACCTAGGCTTCCGACAAACACATAGGGGTTCAACAGACACCTAAGGGTCCGACAGACACCTAGGGGTCCGACAGATACCTAGGGGTCCGACATACACCTAGGAGTCCGACAGATATCTTGAGGTCCGACAGACACCTAGGGGTTCAACAGACACCTAGGGGTCCGACAGACACCTAGGGGTCCGACAGATACCTATGGGTCCGACAGACATCTTGAGGTCCGACAGACACCTAGGGGTCTAACATGCACCTATGGTTCCGACAGACACCTAGGGGTCCGACAGACACCTAGGGGTTCAACACACACCTAGGGGTCCGACAGACACCTAGTGGTCCGACAGATACCTAGGGGTCCTACAGACACCTAGGGTTTCGACAGACACCTATGGGTCCGACAAACACCTATGGGTCCGACAGACACCTAGGAGTCCGACAGACACCTAGGCTTCCGACAAACACATAGGGGTTCAACAGACACCTAAGGGTCCGACAGACACCTAGGGGTCCGACAGACACCTAGGGGTTCAACACACATCTAGGGGTCCGACAGACACCTAGGGGTCCGACAGATACCTAGGGGTCTTACAGACACCTAGGGATCCGACATACACCTAGGGGTCCGACAGACCCCTAGAGATCCGACAGACACCTAGGGGTCCAACAGACACCTAGGGGTCCGGCAGACACCTAGGAGTCTGACAGACACCTAGGGGTCCAACAGACAGCAAACGGTCCGACAGACACCTAGGGGTCCGACAGATACCTAGGGGTCCGACATACACCTAGGAGTCCCACAGACATCTTGAGGTCCGACAGACACCTAGGGGGCTAACATACACCAGGGGTCCGACAGACATCTTGAGGTCCGACAGACACCTAGGGGGCTAACATACACCTAGGGGTCCGACAGTCACCTGGGAGTCCGACAGACACCTAGTCTTCCGACAGACACATAGGTGTCCGACAGACACCTAAGGGTCCAACAGACACCAAGGGGTCCGAGAGACACCTAGGGGTCCGACATACACCTAGGGGTCCGACAGACACCTAGGGGTTCAACACACACCTAGGGGTCCGACAGACACCTAGGGGTCCAACAGACACCTAGGGGTTCAACAGACACCTAGGGGTCCGACAGACACCTAGGGGTCCGACAGATACCTAGGGGTCCTACAGACACATAGGGATCCGACATACACCTAGGGTTCCGACAGACATCTTGAGGTCCGACAGACGCCTAGGGGTGTAACATACACCCATGGGTCCGACAGACACCTAGGGGTCCGACAGACACCTAGGGTTCCGACAGACACCTATGGGTCCGACAGACACCTTGGGGTCCGAGAGACACATAGGAGTCCGACAGACACCTAGGCTTCCGACAGACACATAGGTGTCCAACAGACACCTAGGAGTCTGACAGACACCTAGGGCTCCAGCAGACAGCTTGGGGTCCGACAGACACCTAGGGGTCCGACAGATACCTAGGGGACCGACATACACTTGGGGGTCCGACAGACATATTGAGGTCCGACAGACACCTAGGGGTCTAATATACACATATGGATCCGACAGACACCTAGGGTTCCGACATACACCTAGGGGTCCGACAGACATCTTGAGGTCCGACAGACACTTAGGGGTCCAACATACACCTATGGGTCCGACAGAAACCTAGGGGTCCGACAGACACCTATGGGTCCGACAGACACTATGCGTCTGACAGACACCTATGGGTCCGAGAGACACATAGGGGTCCGACAGAGACCTTGGGGTCCGACAGACACATAGGGGTTCGAGAGACACCTAGGGGCCCGACAGACACCGAGGGGTCCGACAGACACCTTGGGGTCCGACAGACACCTAGGGGTCCGACAGATACCTAGGGGTCCGACAGACATCTTGAGGTCCGACAGACACCTAGGATTCTAACATACATCTATGGGTCCGACAGACACCTAGGGGTCCGACAGACACCTAGGGTTCCGACAGACAACTATGGGTCCGACAGACACGTAGGGGTCCGACAGACACCTAGGAGTCCGACAGACACCTAGGGTTCCGACAGACACATAGGGGTCCGACAGACACCTAGGGGTCCAACAGACACCTAGGGGTCCGACAGACACCTAGGAGTCTGACAGACACCTAGGGGTCCAACAGACAGCTAAAGGACCGACAGACACCTAGGGGTCCGACAGATACCTAGGGGTCCGACATACACCAAGGGATCCGCCAGACATCTTGAGGTCCGACAGACACCTAGTGATCTAATATACACCTATGGGTCCGACAGACACCTAGGGATCCGACATACACCTAGGGGTCCGACAGACATCTTGAGGTCCGACAGACACCCAGGGGTCTAACATGCACCTATGGGCCGACAGACACCTAGGGGTCCGACAGACACCTAGGGTTCCGACAGACACCTATGGGTCCGACAAACACCTAGGCTTCCGACAGACACATAGGGGTTCAACAGACACCTAAGGGTCCGACAGACACCTAGGGGTCCGACAGACACCTAGGGGTTCAACACACACCTAGGGGTCCGACAGACACCTAGGGGTCCGACAGATACCTAGGGGTCCTACAGACACCCAAGGATCCGACATACACCTAGTGGTCCGACAGATATCTTGAGGTCCGACAGACGCCTAGGGTTCCGACAGACACCTATGGGTCCGACAGACACCTAGGGGTCCGACAGACACCTAGGGTTCCGACAGACACCTATGGGTCCGACAGACACCTAGGGGTCCGACAGACCCCTAGGGATCCGACAGACACCTAGGGGTCCAACAGACAGCTAACGGTCCGACAGACACCTAGGGGTCCGACAGATACCTAGGGGTCCGACATACACCTAGGAGTCCCACAGACATGTTGAGGTCCGACAGACACCTAGAGGTCTAATATACACCTATGGGTCCGACAGACACCTAGGGATCCGACATACACCAGGGGTCCGACAGACATCTTGAGGTCCGACAGACACCTAGGGGGCTAACATACACCTAGGGGTCCGACAGACACCTGGGAGTCCGACAGACACCTAGTCTTCCGACAGACACATAGGGGTCCGACAGACACCTAAGGGTCCAACAGACACCAAGGGGTCCGAGAGACACCTAGGGGTCCGACAGACACCTAGGGGTCCGACAGACACCTAGGGGTCCGACAGACACCTAGGGGTCCAACAGACACCTAGGGGTTCAACAGACACCTAGGGGTCCGACAGACACCTAGGGGTCCGACAGACACCTAGGGGTCCGACAGATACCTAGGGGTCCTACAGACACATAGGGATCCGACATACACCTAGGGGTCCGACAGACATCTTGAGGTCCGACTGACGCCTAGGGGTCTAACATACACCTATGGGTCCGACAGACACCTAGGGGTCCGACAGACACCTAGGGTTTCGACAGACACCTAGGCGTCCGACAGACACCTAGGGGTCCGAGAGACACATAGAAGTCTGACAGACACCTAGCGGTCCAACAGACAGCTAGGGGTCCGACAGACACCTAGGGGTCCGACAGATACCTAGGGGTCCGACATACACCTAGGGGTCCGACAGACATATTGAGGTCCGACAGACACCTAGGGGTCTAATATACACATATGGATCCGACAGACACCTAGGGATCCGACATACACCTAGGGGTCCGACAGACATCTTGAGGTCCGACAGACACTTAGGGGTCCAACATACACCTATGGGTCCGACAGACACCTAGGGGTCCCACAGACACCTATGGGTCCGACAGACACCTAGGGGTCCGACAGACACCTTGGGGTCCGACAGACCCCTAGGGGTCCGACAGACACCTAGGGGTCCGACAGACACCTATGGGTCCGAGAGACACATAGGGGTCCGACAGAGACCTTGGGGTCCGACAGACACCTAGGGGTCCAACAGACACCTAGGGGTTCAACAGACACCTAGGGGTCCGACAGACACCTAGGGGTCCGCCAGATACCTAGGGGTCCTACAGACACATAGGGATCCGACATACACCTAGGGGTCCGACAGACATCTTGCGGTCCGACAGACGCCTAGGGGTCTAACATACACCCATGGGTCCGACAGACACCTAGGGGTCCGACAGACACCTAGGGTTCCGACAGACACCTATGAGTCCGACAGACACCTTGGGGTCCGAGAGACACATAGGAGTCCGACAGACACCTAGGCTTCCGACAGACACATAGGTGTCCAACAGACACCTAGGAGTCTGACAGACACCTAGGGGTCCAACAGACAGCTAGGGGTCCGACAGACACCTAGGGGTCCGACAGATACCTAGGGGACCGACATACACTTAGGGGTCCGACAGACATATTGAGGTCCGACAGACACCTAGGGGTCTAATATACACATATGGATCCGACAGACACCTAGGGTTCCGACATACACCTAGGGGTCCGACAGACATCTTGAGGTCCGACAGACACTTAGGGGTCCAACATACACCTATGGGTCCGACAGAAACCTAGGGGTCCGACAGACACCTATGGGTCCGACAGACACTATGGGTCTGACAGACACCTATGGGTCCGAGAGACACATAGGGGTCCGACAGAGACCTTGGGGTCCGACAGACACATAGGGGTTCGAGAGACACCTAGGGGCCCGACAGACACCTAGGGGTCCGACAGACACCTTGGGGTCCGACAGACACCTAGGGGTCCGACAGATACCTAGGGGTCCGACAGACATCTTGAGGTCCGACAGACACCTAGGAGTCTAACATACATCTATGGGTCCGACAGACACCTAGGGATCCGACAGACACCTAGGGTTCCGACAGACAACTATGGGTCCGACAGACACGTAGGGGTCCGACAGACACCTAGGAGTCCGACAGACACCTAGGGTTTCGACAGACACATAGGGGTCCGACAGACACCTAGGGGTCCAACAGACACCTAGGGGTCCGACAGACACCCAGGAGTCTGACAGACACCTAGGGGTCCAACAGACAGCTAAAGGTCCGACAGACACCTAGGGGTCCGACAGATACCTAGGGGTCCGACATACACCTAGGGATCCGCCAGACATCTTGAGGTCCGACTGACACCTAGTGGTCTAATATACACCTATGGGTCCGACAGACACCTAGGGATCCGACATACACCTAGGGGTCCGA
The DNA here is from genome assembly GCA_964019135.1 of Arenicola marina. Classification (NCBI taxonomy): domain Eukaryota; kingdom Metazoa; phylum Annelida; class Polychaeta; family Arenicolidae; genus Arenicola; species Arenicola marina. The sequence continues at coordinate 25,217,416 of OZ025261.1, forward strand.
CAGACATCTTGAGGTCCGACAGACACCCAGGGGTCTAACATGCACCTATGGGTCCGACAGACACCTAGGGGTCCGACAGACACCTAAGGTTCCGACAGACACCTATGGGTCCGACAAACACCTAGGCTTCCGACAGACACATAGGGGTTCAACAGACACCTAAGGGTCCGACAGACACCTAGGGGTCCGACAGACACCTAGGGGTTCAACACACACCTAGGGGTCCGACAGACACCTAGGGGTCCGGCAGATACCTAGGGGTCCTACAGACACCCAGGGATCCGACATACACCTAGTGGTCCGACAGATATCTTGAGGTCCGACAGACGCCTAGGGTTCCGACAGACACCTATTGGTCCGACAGACACCTAGGGGTCCGACAGACACCTAGGGTTCCGACAGACACCTATGGGTCCGACAGACACCTAGGGGTCCGACAGACCCCTAGTGATCCGACAGACACCTAGGGGTCCAACAGACACCTAGGGGTCCGGCAGACACCTAGGAGTCTGACAGACACCTAGGGGTCCAACAGACAGCTAACGGTCCGACAGACACCTAGGGGTCCGACAGATACCTAGGGGTCCGACATACACCTAGGAGTCCCACAGACATGTTGAGGTCCGACAGACACCTAGGGGTCTAATATACACCTATGGGTCCGACAGACACCTAGGGATCCGACATACACCAGGGGTCCGACAGACATCTTGAGGTCCGACAGACACCTAGGGGGCTAACATACACCTAGGGGTCCGACAGACACCTGGGAGTCCGACAGACACCTAGTCTTCCGACAGACACATAGGGGTCCGACAGACACCTAAGGGTCCAACAGACACCAAGGGGTCCGAGAGACACCTAGGGGTCCGACAGACACCTAGGGGTCCGACAGACACCTAGGGGTTCAACACACACCTAGGGGTCCGACAGACACCTAGGGGTCCAACAAACACCTAGGGGTTCAACAGACACCTAGGGGTCCGACAGACACCTAGGGGTCCGACAGACACCTAGGGGTCCAACAGATACCTAGGGGTCCTACAGACACATAGGGATCCGATATACACCTAGGGGTCCGACAGACATCTTGAGGTCCGACTGACGCCTAGGGGTCTAACATACACCTATGGGTCCGACAGACACCTAGGGGTCCGACAGACACCTAGGGTTTCGACAGACACCTAGGCTTCCGACAGACACCTAGGGGTCCGAGAGACACATAGAAGTCTGACAGACACCTAGCGGTCCAACAGACAGCTAGGGGTCCGACAGACACCTAGGGGTCCGACAGATACCTAGGGGTCCGACATACACCTAGGGGTCCGACAGACATATTGAGGTCCGACAGACACCTAGGGGTCTAATATACACATATGGATCCGACAGACACCTAGGGATCCGACATACACCTAGGGGTCCGACAGACATCTTGAGGTCCGACAGACACTTAGGGGTCCAACATACACCTATGGGTCCGACAGACACCTAGGGGTCCGACAGACACCTATGGGTCCGACAGACACCTAGGGGTCCGACAGACACCTTGGGGTCCGACAGACCCCTATGGATCCGACAGACACCTAGGGGTCCGACAGACACCTATGGGTCCGAGAGACACATAGGGGTCCGACAGAGACCTTGGGGTCCGACAGACACATAGGGGTTCGAGAGACACCTAGGGGCCCGACAGACACCTAGGGGTCCGACAGACACCTTGGGGTCCGACAGACCCCTAGGGGTCCGACAGACACCTAGGGGTCCAACAGACACCTAGGGGTCCGACAGACACCTAGGAGTCTGACAGACACCTAGGGGTCCAACAGACAGCAAAGGGTCCGACAGACACCTAGGAGTCCGACAGATACCTAGGGGTCCGACATACACCTAGGGGTCCGACAGACATCTTGAGGTCCGACAGACACCTAGGGGTCTAATATACACCTATGGGTCAGACAGACACCTAGGGATCCGACATACACCTAGGGGTCCGAAAGACATCTTGAGGTCCGACAGACACATAGGGGTCTAACATACACCTATGGGTCCGACAGACACCTAGGGGTCCGACAGACACCTAGGGTTCCGACAGACCCCTATGGGTCCGACAGACACCTTGGGGTCCGACAGACACATAGGAGTCCGACAGACACCTAGGCTTTCGACAGACACATAGGGGTCCGACAGACACCTAAAGGTCCAACAGAGACCAATGGGTCCGAGAGACACCTATGGGTCCGACAGACACCCAGGGGTCTGACAGACACCTAGGGGTTCAACAGACACCTAGGGGTCCGACAGATACCTAGGGGTCCTACAGACACCTAGGGATCCGACATACACCTAGGGGTCCGACAGACAGCTTGAGGTCTGACAGACACCTATGGGTCTAACATAAACCTATGGGTCCGACAGATACCTAGGGATCCGACAAGCACCTAGGGTCAGACCGACACCAAGTTTTCCGACACACACCAATGGGTCTGACAGACACCTAGGGGTCCGACAGACACCTAGGGGTGCGACAGACACCTAGGGGTCCGACAGACACCTAGGGGTCCGACAGACACCTAGGGGTGCGACAGACACCTAGGGGTCCGACAGACACATAGGGGTCCGACAGACACATAGGGGTCCGACAGACACCTAGGGGTCCGAAAGACACGTAGGGGTCCGAAAGACACCTAGGGGTCCGAAAGACACCTAGGGGTCCGACAGACATCTTGAGGTCCGACAGACACCTGGGGCTTTTACATACACCTAGGGGTGCGACAGACACCTAGGGGTCCGACAGACACATAGGGGTCCGACAGACACCTAGGGGTCCGAAAGACACCTAGGGGTCCGAAAGACACCTAGGGGTTCAAAAGACACCTAGGGATCCGACAGACACCTAGGGGTCCGACAGACACCTAGGGGTTCAACAGACACCTAGGGGTCCGACAGACACCTGGGGGTCCGACAGAGAGCTTGAGGTCCGGCAGACACCTATGGGTCTAACACACACCTATGGGTCCGACAGACAACAAGGGATCCGACAAGCACCTAGGGTCCGACAGACACCAAGTTTTCCGACACACACCAATGGGTCTGACAGACACCTAGGGATCCGACAAGCACCTAGGGTCCGACACACACCAATGGGTGTGATAGACACCTAGGGATACGAAAGACACCTAGGGGTCCGACAGACACCTAGGGGTCCGACAGACACCTTGGGGTCCGACAGACACCTAGGGTCCGAAAGACACCTAGGGGTCCGACAGACACCTAGGGGTCCGACAGACACATAGGGGTCCGACAGAGACCTTGGGGTCCGACAGACACATAGGGGTTCAAGAGACACCTAGGACCTCGACAGACACCTAGGTGTCCGACAGACACCTGGGGGTCCGACAGACCCCTAGGGGTCCGACAGACACCTAGGGGTCCAACAGACACCTAGGGGTCCGACAGACACCTAGGGGTCCGACAGACACCTAGGGTTCCGACAGACACCTATGGGTCCGACAGACACCTAGGGGTCCGACAGACACCTAGGAGTCCGACAGACACCTACGGTTCCGACAGACACATATGGGTCCGACAGACACCTAGGAGTCTGACAGACACCTAGGGGTCCGAGAGACACATAGAAGTCTGACAGACACCTAGCGGTCCAACAGACAGCTAGGGGTCCGACAGACACCTAGGGGTCCGACAGATACCTAGGGGTCCGACATACACCTAGGGGTCCGACAGACATATTGAGGTCCGACAGACACCTAGGGGTCTAATATACACATATGGATCCGACAGACACCTAGGGATCCGACATACACCTAGGGGTCCGACAGACATCTTGAGGTCCGACAGACACTTAGGGGTGCGACAGACACCTAGGGGTCCGACAGACACCTAGGGGTCCGACAGACACCTAGGGGTCCGACAGACACCTAGGGGTGCGACAGACACCTAGGGGTCCGACAGACACATAGGGGTCCGACACACATAGGGGTCCGACAGACACCTAGGGGTCCGAAAGGCACCTAGGGGTCCGAAAGACACCTAGGGGTCCGACAGACATCTTGAGGTCCGACAGACACCTGGGGGTCTAACATACACCTAGGGGTGCGACAGACACCTAGGGGTCCGACAGACACATAGGGGTCCGACAGACATCTAGGGGTCCGAAAGACACCTAGGGGTCCGAAAGACACCTAGGGGTTCAAAAGACACCTAGGGATCCGACAGACACCTAGGGGTCCGACAGACACCTAGGGGTTCAACAGACACCTAGGGGTCCGACAGACACCTGGGGGTCCGACAGAGAGCTTGAGGTCTGGCAGACACCTATGGGTCTAACATACACCTATGGGTCCGACAGACAACTAGGGATCCGACAAGCACCTAGGGTCCGACAGACACCTAGGGGTCCGACAGACACCTAGGGCTCCAACAGACAGCTAAGGGTCCGACAGACACCTAGGGGTCCGACAGATACCTTGGGGTGCGACATACACCTAGGAGTCCGACAGACATCTTGAGGTCCGACAGACACCTAGGGGTCAAATATACACCTATGGGTCCGACAGACACCTAGGGATCCGACATACACCAGGGGTCCGACAGACATCTTGAAGTCCGACAGACACCTAGGGCTCTAACATACACCTAGGGGTCCGACAGACACCTGGGAGCCCGACAGACACCTAGTCTTCCGACAGACACATAGGGGTCCGACAAACACCTAAGGGTCCAACAGACACCAAGGGGTCCGACAGACACCTAGGGTTCCGACAGACCCCTATGGGTCCGACAGACACCTTGGGGTCCGACAGACACATAGGAGTCCGACAGACACCTAGGCTTCCGACAGACACATAGGGGTCCGACAGACACCTAGGGGTCCGACAGACACATAGGGGTCCGACAGACACCTAAGGGTCCAACAGACACCTATGGGTCCGAGAGACACCTAGGGGTCCGACAGACACCCAGGGGTCTGACAGACACCGAGGGGTTCAACAGACACCTAGGGGTCCGACAGATACCTAAGGGTCCAACAGACACCAATGGGTCCGAGAGACCCCTAGGGGTCCGACAGACACCCAGGGGTCTGACAGACACATAGGGGTTCGAGAGACACCTAGGGGTCCGACAGACACCTATGGGTCCAACAGACACCTAGGGGTCCGACAGACACCTAGGAGTCTGACAGACACCTAGGGGTCCAACAGACAGCTAAGGGTCCGACAGACACCTAGGGGTCCGAGAGATACCTTGGGGTCCGACATACACCTAGGAGTCCGACAGACATCTTGAGGTCCGACAGACACATAGGGGTCCGACAGACACCTAGGGGTCCGACAGACACATAGGGGTCCGACAGACACCTAAGGGTCCAACAGACACCTATGGGTCCGAGAGACAGCTAGGGGTCCGACAGATACCCAGGGGTCTGACAGACACCTAGGGGTTCAACAGACACCTAGGGGTCCGACAGATACCTAAGGGTCCAACAGACACCAATGGGTCCGAGAGACACCTAGGGGTCCGACAGACACCCAGGGGTCTGACAGACACATAGGGGTTCGAGAGACACCTAGGGGCCCGACAGACACCTAGGGGTCCGACAGACACCTTGGGGTCCGACAGACACCTAGGGGTCCAACAGACACCTAGGGGTCCGACAGACACCTAGGAGTCTGATAGACACCTAGGGGTCCAACAGACAGCTAAGGGTCCGACAGACACCTAGGAGTCCGACAGATACCTAGGGGTCCGACATACACCTAGGGGTCCGACAGACATCTTGAGGTCCGACAGACAACTAGGGGTCTAATATACACCTATGGGTCAGACAGAGACCTAGGGATCCGACATACACCTTGGGGTCCGACAGACACCTAGGGTTCCGACAGACCCCTATGGGTCCGACAGACACCTTGGGGTCCGACAGACACATAGGAGTCCGACAGTCACCTAGGCTTCCGACAGACACATAGGGGTCCGACAGACACCTAAGGGTCCAACAGACACCAATGGGTCCGAGAGACACCTAGGGGTCCGACAGACACCCAGGGGTCTGACAGACACCTAGGGGTTCAACAGACACCTAGGGGTCCGACATACACCTAGGGGTCCGACAGACAGTTTGAGGTCTGACAGACACCTATGGGTCTAACATACACCTATGGGTCCGACAGACACCTAGGGATCCGACAAGCACCTAGGGTCCGACAGACACCAAGTTTTCCGACACACACCAATGGGTCTGACAGACACCTAGGTGTCCGACAGACAACTAGGGGTGCGACAGACACCTAGGGGTCCGACAGACACCTAGGGGTCCGACAGACACCTAGGGGTGCGACAGACACCTAGGGGTCCGACAGACACCTAGGGGTCCGACAGACACATAGGGGTCCGACAGACACCTAGGGGTCCGAAAGACACCTAGGGGTCCGAAAGACACCTAGGGGTCCGAAAGACACCTAGGGGTCCGACAGATATCTTGAGGTCCGACAGACACCTGGGGGTCTAACATACACCTAGGGGTGCGACAGACACCTAGGGGTCCGACAGACACATAGGGGTCCGACAGACACCTAGGGGTCCGAAAGACACCTAGGGGTCCGAAAGACACCTAGGGGTTCAAAAGACACCTAGGGTCCCGACAGACACCTAGGGGTCCGACAGACACCTAGGGGTTCAACAGACACCTAGGGGTCCGACAGACACCTAGGGGTCCGACAAAGAGCTTGAGGTCCGGCAGACACCTATGGGTCTAACATACACCTATGGGTCCGACAGACAACTAGGGATCCGACAAGCACCTAGGGTCCGACAGACACCAAGTTTTCCGACACACCCCAATGGGTCTGACAGACACCTAGGGATCCGACAAGCACCTAGGGTCCGACACACACCAATGGGTGTGACAGACACCTAGGGGTCCGAAAGACACCTAGGGGTCCGACAGACACCTAGGGGTCCGACAGACACCTTGGGGTCCGACAGACACCTCGGGTCCGAATAACACCTAGGGGTCCGACAGACATCTAGGGGTCCGACAGACACCTAGGGGTCCGACAGACACATAGGGGTCCGACAGAGACCTTGGGGTCCGACAGACACATAGGGGTTCGAGAGACACCTAGGGGCCCGACAGACACCTAGGTGTCCGACAGACACCTGGGGGTCCGACAGACCCCTAGGGGTCCGACAGACACCTAGGGGTCCAACAGACACCTAGGGGTCCGACAGACACCTAGGGGTCCGACAGACACCTAGGGTTCCGACAGACCCCTATGGGTCCGACAGACACCTAGGGGTCCGACAGACACCTAGGAGTCCGACAGACACCTAGGGTTCCGACAGACACATAGGGGTCCGACAGACAACTAGGGGTCCAGCAGACACCTAGGGGTCCGACAGACACCTAGGAGTCTGACAGACACCTAGGGGTCCAACAGACAGCTAAAGGTCCGACAGACACCTAGGGGTCCGACAGACACCCATGGGTCCAACAGACACCTAGGGGTCCGACAGACACCTAGGAGTCTGACCGACACCTAGGGGTCCAACAGACAGCTAAGGGTCCGACAGACACCTAGGGGTCCGACAGATACCTAGGGGTCCGACATACACCTAGGAGTCCCACAGACATCTTGAGGTCCGACAGACACCTAGGGGTCTAATATACACCTATGGGTCCGACAGACACCTAGGGATCCGACATACACCAGGGGTCCGACAGACATCTTGAGGTCCGGCAGACACCTAGGGGTCTAACATACACCTAGGGGTCCGACAGACACCTGGGAGCCCGACAGACACCTAGTCTTCCGACAGACACATAGGGGTCCGACAGACACCTAAGGGTCCAACAGACACCAAGGGGTCCGAGAGACACCTAGGGGTCCGACAGACACCTAGGGGTCCGACAGACACCTAGGGGTTCAACACACACCTAGGGGTCCGACAGACACCTAGGGGTCCAACAGACACCTAGGGGTTCAACAGACACCTAGGGGTCCGACAGACACCTAGGGGTCCGACAGATACCTAGGGGTCCTACAGACACATAGGGATCCGACATACACCTAGGGGTCCGACAGACATCTTGAGGTCCGACAGACGCCTAGGGGTCTAACATACACCTATGGGTCCGACAGACACCTAGGGATCCGACAAGCACCTAGGGTCCGACAGACACCAAGTTTTCCGACACACACCAATGGGTCTGACAGACACCTAGCGGTCCGACAGACACCTAGGGGTCCGACAGACCCCTTGGGGTCCGACAGACACATAGGGGTCCGACAGACACCTAAGGGTCCGAAAGACACCTAGGGGTCCGAAAGACACCTAGGGGTCCGAAAGACACCAAGGGGTCCGACAGACACCTAGGGGTCCGACAGACACCTAGGGGTCCGATAGACACATAGGCGTCCGACAGACACTTAGGGGTCCGACAGACACATAGGCGTCCGACAAAAACCTAGTGGTCCAACAGACACCTAGCGTTCCGACAGACACCTATGGGTCCGACAGACACCTAGGGGTCATACAGACACTTTGGGGTCCGACAGACGCCTTGAGGTCCGACAGACACCTGGGGGTCTAACATACACCTATGGGTCCGACAGACACCTAGGGATCAACATGTCCTTATTTTTGCGTCACTTGAATGTCGTGATCTGATCAATGACCTCAGAACACTATGTTTTCTCCTCCTCTGCATTGCACCTAGCTTGATTGACATCGTAATTGGTGCTCCAGCACCGAAGATCCCTGTCGCCAGATTCTGGGCGCCAAATTAGATATCGGTCACTGGTCCATAAACAAACAATATGATAGCAAACGAAACAAAATAAATAAGACAAAATGTATCCTTCGATTTATTTGGATGGTACCGATTAGCGATTTTCATATTTTTTCAGTTCAACAAGAACATCATGATTTTCAAAATCTTTTGGAGAAATGCCTTTGGACACATTATCTGACTGTGTAAATGTTAACTCTGGATGAAAAAGATATGTTATTGTATTAAGGAAGCGACAGATAGTAATACACTGTTAACTGCCGTCGAGATTCGTCGGAAAGATCCACTGTTAAAGTCACAATCCGTCGGAAAGATACACTGTTAACTGGCGTCGAGATCCGTCGGAAAGATACACTGTTAAAGTCGAGATCCGTCGGAAAGATACACTGTTAAAGTCGAGATCCGTCGGAAAGATACACTGTTAATTAAAGTCGAGATCCGTCGGAAATATTCACTGTAAATTAAAATCGAAATCTGTCGGAAATATACAATGTAAATTAAAATTGAGATCCGTCGGAAAGATACACCGTCAAAGTCGAGATCCGTCGGAAAGATACACTGTTAAAGTCGCAATCCGTCCGAAAGATACACTGTTAATTAAAGTCGAGATCCGCTGGAAAGATACACCGTTCAAGTCGAGATCCGTAGGAAAGGTACACTGTTAATTACAGTCGAGATCCTTCGGAAATATACACTGAATTAAAGTCGAGATCCGTCGGAAAGATACACTGTTAATTAAAGTCGAGATCCGCTGGAAAGATACACCGTTAAAGTCGAGATCCGTCGGAAAGATACACTGTTAAAGTCGCAATCCGTCCGAAAGATACACTGTTAATTAAAGTCGAGATCCGCTGGAAAGATACACCGTTCAAGTCGAGATCCGTAGGAAAGGTACACTGTTAATTACAGTCGAGATCCTTCGGAAATATACACTGAATTAAAGTCGAGATCCGTCGGAAAGATACACTGTTAATTAAAGTCGAGATCCGCTGGAAAGATACACCGTTAAAGTCGAGATCCGTCGGAAAGATACACTGTTAATTACAGTCGAGATCCTTCGGATATATACACTGAATTAAAGTCGTGATCCGTCGGAAAGATACACCGTTAAAGGCGAGATCCGTCGGAAAGATACACTGTTATTTGAAGCCGAGATCCGTCAGAAAGATACACTGTTAAAATCGAGATCCGTCGGAAAGATACAGTGTTAAAATCGAGATCTTTTGGAAAGACACACTATTAATTAAAGGCTAAAGTTTTGCTAAGTTCCTAACAATAAAGTCGAGATTCGTAGTAAAGATCCGCTTCTAAAGTCGAGATCAGTTGCCGAAATCCTTAAGATACGTAAGATACACTGTTAAAATTTGTAGATAGGAAACAACAAGTCGAGATCCGTTGTAAAGATACACTGTTACAGTCAAGATCCAACAGAAAGTTACACCGTTAAAGTCAAGATCCATCAGAAAGATACACCGTTAAAATCGAGATTCGCAGCAAAGATCCACTTCTCAAAACTGTCGACCATACCACAGCTAGTGATGGGGGGGGAGGGGGGGGGGGGCACAAAAAAAGTGCCGTGCCGAGCCGATCCAAAAGTACCATATACACACTTACAGGGGTAAGGGAAGGGACGATCACTCCACATCGCTTAAAGTTGCATGTGGAGTTGTTTCGCTGTTTTTGAATGCTAAATTTGCGTATAAGAACAAAAACCTAAGGCCTTAAGGTTCATAACAGACAATAAACACCTACCATATCGCTCACCAATTATCTGCCAATGAGCAAACCATTTAAAATTCATGAATTGTCCGCCACAAAAATGAAAACTTGTGCTGATTTGAAACGTCATAAACGTGTGTACACAAGTCGTTTACCGGTGCCACCGACAGGGGGCCCAAGCGCTAAATTATATGAGCCAATAGAAGCGTCTGGAGCGCCACTTTTTCTTTGGCGGTGGCCGTTGACACTGCTTGTGGTCAAAGGTAACATTTCCTGTTGATGTTTATTTTGGTACAGCCGTTAAAACGGTCAGCTCCACATGTAACTTTATAGTAGGATTACAGTCTACTACTAAATTGGAATATATAAGGAAATGCTATCGCACACAGAATTTGAAAAGTGTGGGGGGGGGGGAGTCACAGGGTCTGAAAGGTAGGGGGCGACCATACCCTGTCCCCCCCTGGACACGACCATGATATATGTCGATAAATGCGTGATAATGGCATGTTCTGACCTCCTAACAGTCAGTGTTACAATCGAATGGGGAGGTTGGAGACAAGTAGTTTAATGATCCCATACCCAAGAGACCGCATATCATTAACTTATGTAAGACATATCCCAAAAACTGTATACGGAACGCGACTGACAAGGCCAGTGGCGCGTTCATGTAGAGCTCCACAAATATAGGGCAGCAGGTGCCGAAGTATACTGCCTTTCCTCTCTGTACTGCAGTTCAGTACTACTTTCGCTTTCGCTTTCCGCTGCTGGTGCCGGGCCGCCTGTAGGTAGCGGTGCGTGTGCTCGCTGTGTGCTGAGGAGATAACGCTAAGTTCTCGCGGCTGTCACGCTAACGACGCCATTAGTCCCACGGCGAAGCGAGCCAGGAGTCGTGGCGACCCGTACGACCGAAGTTGCACCGTACTTTGCGTACGGGAGTACTGGTATTTCTGTCACCAGTATCCGGACAACAACCCCAGGGATACCAGCCATAAACATAAGCTTTGCCAGGGGATATTCAGCAAGCGAAGGCGAAGGTGGTTGTTGGCTGAAAACCACCCCTGACATCACAGGCTTCTCGCACGAGGCAGTTACGCGGTGAGTGGCCTGTATACTGTATATAGGGCTTACGGAGTGATATATATATATATATATATATACATTGCGTGGTGGGTGAGAACCAAAGTTTGCTGGTGCACACTATGTTTGGGCTCGTGTAGATTGGTGTGTGTGTGTGTATGGGATGGGGGAGGGGGGTGGGGGGGGGGGATACGATGAATAGGTTATTAGCCGACGGTCGTGATCAATGAGTTTCATTAATCATAAAATGAGAATTTAAATACTGCATTTGCAATTTTCTCATAATGAAAGTACGAATGCGTCCATGTACACATCAGCTAATCAGGTTGCTATCCACTGCAAACCGCAGGTATGAGGCGCCATGTGTGTCCAAAACGAACGAGTCAAAGTTTGTACTTCTTCCATATGTTCCCCCGTGGCGGGCGAACGTATCTGTGTCTGAGGACTGAGTATAGTACGGCTAAGTAGAGGTTCGTGGTCCATGTTGGAACCCACGAAATAACTTGTTTTGTAAAGGGTGGGCGTGCGTAATACGTAAGCTGTGCTGAAACAAGGGTTCGCCCTAAAATGGAAAGACGACCTGATCGAGCAGGATATCTGGAAACCCGGCGAAAAACAGAAAATGCCAACTTCACCAATGCGTTTTAGTATCATGACAATACCAAAAGAAATGAGCCAAAATTACAGAGGCCGTAACCCTAATCCTTGCGTGATCCACGCGTCACATTTGCCGCGTTCAAGTCATTAATCAGCAATTATGTTCCTTGTGTAGTGTAGTTGACGTGTTATTCCCGCTGGATGTGCATTAGCGGTGGACACGGCAGCAGATTGTTTGCAAGCATTTAAAAAAAACGGTTCGGCCTATAATACACACAACAGGGCGCCAGCCGCACAGGGTGTCGCATTTTGAGCTTGCAATTCAGTTATAATTCAATAAACAACAGCAGTTATCATTGTCATATAAACTTGTGAGTACCATGATGTTCTTCTATATATATATTTACAAAAATGCCATGCTTTTTTTTTGGGGGGGGGGGGGGGGGGGTAAACAGCAACTGAGTGCCGGCCTGCCTGAAAAAAACTGCCCTCCAAAATGGAAGCTGCCCACCCATCCGGCGGGTAGGCGTTACTGTGGCTCATACCCTGCACAAATGGCAGATACGATCGCATGACGTCGGCAACAATATGATGGAGCTGCTAAATTCCACGCGTAAGCTACGAACACGTGGATTGTAAAAAGGCACCTAAGGCCGGTATACATACCAACTGGCGTAACATACGCGCGAAAGGTACCTTTGTTTGGAGCACAGATCAGGGAAATACTTTTTCCTGATTTCTCCCATGAGGATACAGAACAAACCGTCGACATACTGAATGCCGACAGCTACCTACCTGGAATATACTGACGACTGGACCGTCTGGTATACAACTCTAACAGGTGTAACGACACTTTATCACATGTTTGGACGTGTGACGAGATTACACTAGTGTTAAACACGGACAGGGAACTCCTGCTATTATATCTTTTGGCTATTTTGGGCATACCGGCCCTGACGCATACATCCGGGTTCCAGTGCGCGCGCACTCGGTCGGACACTTCCGCGGGGAATAACATGGTGATCCGGGGTGGAGGGGATCTAAAAATGTGCAGCGGTTGCCTGGGAAAAATAATAAACTGAAAAAGAGGGGCCTTTACCGCGAAACCCACCATACTCAGCAATGTATTAAGTACCCCCCCCCCCCCACCCCGGGCTTCTGCCTTTTTTGGATAGTTCGGTCATTTTTTTTTATGTAAATAAATATGTACCCCTCTTTCAGAAAATAGTTTTTAGAATATTATTTTGTGATATTCGATCTCTACTTTTCTATACTTTCTTTAATTTTCAATCCTGGAAATCTACATTTTGTGCAAAGACAATGATTCACGTGCCACTACGGCTATGACTTACAGTGTTCTTGATGCCAATATGTGTAATGTGTATTGTTAGTAGCCAGCGCCACAATATGTACACTTGTCCTGTATAAACAAGGAAGCCCGGAATATAAGAGGGATGTTTTTGTTCTTACCCCTATGTCGTCGCCAGGTACACTTCTTGTTAGAACCTCCTCCATGTGTCACTTCTGTGAACTTGTGTGTGTATATGTACCGTTACGTTATGTGCAAACGGAATTTCTATAGGCTTTGTCTGTTTTTCATGCTGTGAAAAAAATATATATCTGCTTCACGGGTACCAACTTGGTCTATGTACGACGGCGATTGCAAATAGTTACCATAATAATCAGTATCTATATGTTCTTCTTGTGGAATCCAAAAATTGCTTCGACGAAGTTGTTTCGTTCGCCATAAGGGATGGGATGGGATGGTCTACTGGCCGGTTATGTATGGCAATAGGATTAGGCTTCATTTCAGCCATCTCTCGATGCGTTGACTCCTATAAGTGACAGCCATTCCTCGACTGACATCGCTTCCTGGGTCGTGGAGTTGTCTCGTTTGAGTTGTTTCTTCACAAAACATGCAGAAATTGGTGGCGTATTGGAGTCCGGACCATGCAGTAGTCTATTTATTTATGTCGCATCTTCGCACATTCTTCGACGCCATCGACACATGGTCTAACCACAGCCGCCAGAGTTAGTGGCTCTTGCATCATAAATTAGGATCTCGGGTTTTCTTTCAAGAACTGATAACTGTGAGGAGCACAGGAATGCAAAATTGTTTCTCTCTGTAAAGAGGGGGCCAGCCCGATAGCTCAGTGGGTTAGAGCGCTCGCCTTGAGTGCTCTGGCCACCTGAGAGCCTAACGGCACGTGGGTCGGTGGTTCCAGCCCTGCTGCGGCCATATCTGTGTGGCCGCAGGATGAAGAGATCATGTTTTTCTTCGCAAAGAGTAGGGGGTGACTTCCGGGGACATGGCTCCACTCTCCCCAACTCCTTCTCCCATTGACGCGATATGACCAACAGTGGTTAAAGCGTCCTGAATAACCAACCAACCATCTGTAAAGAGAAAAAAAAACATCTCTCCTGGATAGCACGCACAACTCCAGGATCACGTTAGTACTATGAATACTAAAGTTCCGATAGCGAAAGGCTATGACGAGCAGACATTTTGCAAGCAGCATTATGAATACGGTCTCACTTTCTACCCAAGCTTGGGGTCTTTATTTACACTAATAGCGTAAGTTACGCCCCAAAAGTGCCAAAAGTGGAATTACTGATCCAAATTTGATATTAAATTCGAATTCAAGCACTTAGTATCCCACAACTTACTACCTCGTTCTCACGACTTAGTATCACTCCCCCACGATTTAGGAGTTTGTGTCCACAACTTATTATCTCGTTCCCTCGATTTACTATAGTGGGAATTTACATTTGCGTAGCGCCAACTTTGAATTGTCCGGATGTTTATGAAAATGGCTTCAAATATTTGCGTTAGTTGATCGCTCTTCAACAACTGTCCGTAAGGAGTGGTGCGTAAATACTACCATTAGCCATCCTTGGTATATTTACGTCATAGTTTTAGATCCTCACACACGAGTTCCACACGATCGTTGTTAGATCGTGATATACCGGCGAAGGACCAGTTTGAGAAGGCAATCCACTATTGACGTAGTGAGCGTCTTGCTTTTTCTGGCACATTAGTCTTATCCTGGACACGACATCATGCAAACGACAAACAGAATGACCGAGGGGCCGACATCATCGCTAACAGTCACTTAATTTCGTGACTGAAGCAGCTATTAATTCAGGAGGGGCGGGGGGGGGGGGGGGTGGGGAGGGGGACTGCACCAGGTTGTCTGCACCAGGCGGTATCTTCTCGTCGTACGGGCTCAATATTGCAATATTGTACCAAAATGGCTCACTAGAATTCAACAGCTAACTGCGAAGCGGCTCACCGGTTTTGAATTCATGGATATACCGGTAATAACTTCATGGCTTCATGTCCCTGGCTTCATGCCCCTGGACTTATGTCCTCATGTCCCTTGCCCCCATGGCCAATGGCCCTGTGGTTCCTGTACCCCCGTCACCCATAGCCAATGGCCCTGTGCTTCCTGTACCCCCATCACCCATAGCCAATGGCCCTGTGGTTCCTGTACCCTCGTCGCCCATAGCCAATGGCCCTGTGGTTCCTGTACCCCCATCACCCATAGCCAAGGGCCCTGTGGTTCCTGTACTCCCGTCGCCCATAGCCAATGGCCCTGTGGTTCCTGTACCCCCGTCGCCCATAGCCAATGGCCCTGTGGTTCCTGTGCTCCCATCACTCATAGCCAATGGCCCTGTGGTCCCTGTACCCCCGTCGCCCATAGCCAATGCCCATGTGGTTCCTGTACTCCAATCACTCATAGCCAATGGCCCTGTGGTTCCTGTACCCCCGTCGCCCATAGCCAATGGCCCTGTGGTTCCTGTACTCCCGTCGTCCATAGCCAATGGCCCTGTGGTTCCTGTACCCCCGTCGCCCATAGCCAATGGCCCTGTGGTTCCTGTGCTCCCATCACTCATAGCCAATGGCCCTGTGGTTCC
The DNA here is from genome assembly GCA_964019135.1 of Arenicola marina. Taxonomy (NCBI): domain Eukaryota; kingdom Metazoa; phylum Annelida; class Polychaeta; family Arenicolidae; genus Arenicola; species Arenicola marina. The sequence goes on from OZ025261.1 coordinate 25,233,536, forward strand.
TGTGCTCCCATCACTCATAGCCAATGGCCCTGTGGTTCCTGTACCCCCGTCGCCCATAGCCAATGGCCATGTGGTTCCTGTACTCCCATCCCTCATAGCCAATGGCCCTGTGGTTCCTGTACCCCCGTCGCCCATAGCCAATGGCCCTGTGGTTCCTGTACTCCCATCACTCATACCCAATGGCCCTGTGGTTCCTGTACCCTCGTCGCCCATAGCCAATGGCCCAGTGGTTCCTGTACCCCCATCACCCATAGCCAATGGCCCTGTGGTTCCTGTACCCCCGTCGCCCATAGCCAATGGCCCTGTGGTTCCTGTACTCCCATCACTCATACCCAATGGCCCTGTGGTTCCTGTACCCTCGTCGCCCATAGCCAATGGCCCAGTGGTTCCTGTACCCCCATCACCCATAGCCAATGGCCCAGTGGTTCCTGTACCCCCGTCACCCATAGCCAATGGCCCTGTGGTTCCTGTACCCCCGTCGCCCATAGCCAATGGCCCTGTGGTTCCTGTACTCCCGTCGCCCATAGCCAATGGCCCTGTGGTTCCTGTACCCTCGTCGCCCATAGCCAATGGCCATGTGGTTCCTGTACTCCCATCACTCATAGCCAATGGCCCTGTGGTTCCTGTACCCCCGTCGCCCATAGCCAATGGCCATGTGGTTCCTGTACTCCCATCACCCATAGCCAATGGCCCTGTGGTTCCTGTACTCCCGTCGCCCATAGCCAATGGCCCTGTGGTTCCTGTACTCCCGTCGCCCATAGCCAATGGCCCTGTGGTTTCTGTACCCTCGTCGCCCATAGCCAATGGCCATGTGGTTCCTGTACCCCCATCACCCATAGCCAATGGCCCTGTGGTTCCTGTACCTTCGTCGCCCATAGCCAATGGCCCTGTGGTTCCTGTACCCCCGTCGCCCATAGCTAATGGCCCTATGGTTCCTGTACCCCCGTCGCCCATAGCCAATGGCCCTGTGGTTCCTGTACCCTCGTCTCCCATAGCCAATGGCCCTGTGGTTCCTGTCGCCTACAGCCAATGGCCCTGTGCTTTCTGTCGCCCATAGCTAATGGCCCTATGGTTCCTGTACCCCCGTCACCCATAGCCAATGGCCCTGTTGTTCCTGTACCCCCGTCGCCCATAGCCAATGGCCCTGTGGTTCCTGTAACCCCGTCGCCCATAGCCAATGGCCCTGTGGTTCCTGCACCCTCGTCGCCCATAGCCAATGGTCCTGTGGTTCCTGTACCCCCATCACCAATAGCCAATGGCCCTGTGGTTCCTGTACCCTCGTCGCCCATAGCCAATGGCCCTGTGGTTCCTGTACCCTCGTCGCCCATAGCCAATGGCCATGTTGTATCCTGTATCCCCGTCACCCATAGCCAATGGCCATGCGGTTCCTGTACCCCCGTCGTCCATAGCCAATGGCCATGTGGTTCCTGTACCCCCATCACCCATAGCCAATGGCCATGTGGTTCCTGTACCCCCATCACCCATAGCCAATGGCCATGTGGTTCCTGTACCCCCATCACCCATAGCCAATGGCCATGTGGTTTCTGTACCCCCGTCACCCATAACCAATGGCCATGTTGTATCCTGTATCCCCGTCACCCATAGCCAATGGCCATGCGGTTCCTGTACCCCCATCACCCATAGCCAATGGCCATGTGGTTCCTGTACCCCCGTCACCCATAACCAATGGCCCTGTGGTTCCTGTACCCCCGTCGCCCATAGCCAATGGCCCTGTGGTTCCTGTACCCCCATCACCCATAGCCAATGGCCCTGTGGTTCCTGTACCTTCGTCGCCCATAGCCAATGGCCCTGTGGTTCCTGTACCCCCGTCGCCCATAGCTAATGGCCCTATGGTTCCTGTACCCCCGTCGCCCATAGCCAATGGCCCTGTGGTTCCTGTACCCTCGTCTCCCATAGCCAATGGCCCTGTGGTTCCTGTCGCCTACAGCCAATGGCCCTGTGCTTTCTGTCGCCCATAGCTATAGGCCCTATGGTTCCTGTACCCCCGTCACCCATAGCCAATGGCCCTGTTGTTCCTGTACCCCCGTCGCCCATAGCCAATGGCCCTGTGGTTCCTGTAACCCCGTCGCCCATAGCCAATGGCCCTGTGGTTCCTGCACCCTCGTCGCCCATAGCCAATGGTCCTGTGGTTCCTGTACCCCCATCACCAATAGCCAATGGCCCTGTGGTTCCTGTAGCCCCGTCGCCCATAGCCAATGGCCCTGTGGTTCCTGTACCCTCGTCGCCCATAGCCAATGGCCCTGTGGTTCCTGTACCCTCGTCGCCCATAGCCAATGGCCATGTTGTATCCTGTATCCCCGTCACTCATAGCCAATGGCCATGCGGTTCCTGTACCCCCGTCGTCCATAGCCAATGGCCATGTGGTTCCTGTACCCCCATCACCCATAGCCAATGGCCATGTGGTTCCTGTACCCCCATCACCCATAGCCAATGGCCATGTGGTTCCTGTACCCCCATCACCCATAGCCAATGGCCATGTGGTTTCTGTACCCCCGTCACCCATAACCAATGGCCATGTTGTATCCTGTATCCCCGTCACCCATAGCCAATGGCCATGCGGTTCCTGTACCCCCATCACCCATAGCCAATGGCCATGTGGTTCCTGTACCCCCGTCACCCATAACCAATGGCCCTGTGGTTCCTGTACCCCCGTCGCCCATAGCCAATGGCCATGTGGTTCCTGTACCCCCGTCGCCCATAGCCAATGGCCCTGTGGTTCTTGTACCCTCGTCGCCCATAGCCAATGGCCCTGTGGTTCGTGTACACCCGTCGCCCATAGCCAATGGCCATGTGGTTCCTGTACCCTCGTCGCCCATAGCAAATGGCCCTGTGGTTTATGTACCTCAGTCGCCGTAGCCAATGGCCATATTGTATCCTGTATCCCCGTCACCTATAGCCAATGGCCCTGTGGTTCCTGTATCCCCGTCGCCCATAGCCAATGGCCCTGTGCTTCCTGTACCCCCATCACCCATAGCCAATGGCCCTGTGGTTCCTGTACCCTCGTCGCCCATAGCCAATGGCCGTGCGGTTCCTGTACCCCCGTCGCCCATAGCTAATAGCTGTGTGGTTCATGTAGCTCAGTCGCCCATAGCCAATGGCCATGTTGTATCCTGTACCCCCGTCGCCCATAGCCAATGGCCCTGTGGTTCCTGTACCCTCGTCGCCCATGGGCAATGGCCCTGTGGTTCCTGTAACCCCGTCGCCCATAGCCAATGGCCCTGTCGTTCCTGTACCCCCGTCACCCATAGCCAATGGCCCTGTGATTCCTGTACCCCCGGAGCCCATAGCCAAAGGCCCTATGCTTCCTGTACCCTCGTCGCCCATAGCCAATGTCAATGCATCAAGGATCACCCGGGGACCCCCCCCCCCCAACAGATTCATATAACAGTGTCCCCCACCCCCCAGGGGGGCGGAATGCCCTCTGCCGGGAGATCGATTTTGCTGTCTACATAACACCCTCAAGCATCCACCCGTTATATACCACTCATTGTGAAGTGCACACGCAATTACTTTCACTTCATGGCATGATAGCTATTGTGAGTCGTATCTGGTTCCTTATATTTAAAACAGCGGTATGTCTGTACAGCAACAAAAACAGACCCACAGTTTGAAGTATCGCCGCTCTTTCTTAAAAACAGAAAGTTAAAACAGAAAGCATCCCAGCTTTCCAGAATATTGCGAAGAAAAAAAAAGGATGTTTTCTCTGTTAGATAGTCGGTAGTGTAACTTTTGATTTATTTACACTTAGTCTAAGCAATGTATTGATACTTAATGTCTCACGCTCCAAAGACTCTTTGGTTCAAGTGGTATAGTGTGACAAACACAGATGTAAATGCATTAAATGTTGTGTTTCCCATCTCCCAACCGACCGAAACCTACCACTGTACGCAAACGGCTTCCCGTAACTACAGATGAGGTCTAAAGCTGACAGAAGCTGACTGACTGACTGCTGACTGACCTGACTGACCTGACAGTCAGGTGAAGTGTCAATTAGCGGTAAAACCATGAGAAATATGTCATTGCGTAATCATTTGTGATGTCCCTTCGATATACTTACCTCAAGTTTGTTCTACTTTAATTATTAGTGCTCTGAGTTGTATTTTTTTGAGCATTTGTGCGTGGTTGCAGTGTTGATCGTATCTGAATCTTGTCAGCTAGGCCTTCCCGAGTTACGGCCAACCCCCAATTTCAGTTACGGGCAACACCGTTAGAGCAATGGTTGTTATCTTGTATGCACAATAGCAGCCTCATAACTTTGTTGGGCGACGTAGAACATTTGTCACGGCCGACGCACAGCTGCGTATGGGCATGAGAAACATAAAATTTAATAAAAATGCCTGGTATAAATATTATAACTCTAGCCTGAGAACCGGATATTTGAAATCTAAAAATAATTTGTGTCTCAATTTTTGCTGTTTTCTCACAACGTCGGCCTATATTCTATTCAACCATGTACATATATCACCAAGCCGTCTATGCGTTGTGCTAGGTTGGATAGCTTAATGCATGTATGAATCTAATAGAATAGAATAGGGTGGCGGCTCGTAGTCGGTTATAATAGGCATACTATTATAGCTGCATAACATTCAGTGAATTTGTGACCTGTCTTTGTTTAAATATAAAGAGTATCGCAAAAGTAGAATAAAAGAATATACTATTATATATATGTATATTATTAATATTATTGTTTATATTTATATATAACAGAGCTGTCACCAAGCAATGATCAATATTGCAGGATAAAATAAGCCTACGCTTGGACCATATTGTACTTCAAAATATATATTTATTTGCATTACATTTCTAACATAAGGTAGACGCGAAAGCGTAGAGGGGGGGGGGGGTGGGTAGAATCATTTCATAATCTCACCAATGCAGAATAATTGGGGTATTGCGTTACCTAGTCTATTCCTGTTGGCGGACGGCCAAAGTCCTTGTGGCCAAAGAGGTACTCATCTGTGTAGCGTCAATATTTATTGCGCTTTGAGGCATGGGGGTGTGGGGGGGGGGGGGGGGTAAGTATATGGTCCCTGGACGCCCAGGTATGCCTGAGAGAGCAAACTTTTCCTCTATGTGCGGCTCCCACGCTAGCGACTAACCGTCTTAATGGGAGTTTCCTCAACTAATGCCAATGTATTTTTGTCTTGTCAGTAGGTACTATTCACTGTATTTCTTGAAATAAACATATATCATTCATTTTATGTAGCGGATTTTTTTCCCATGATAAATATACCGCTTCAGAAAGCGATATGTGATATTTGACATGTAAGCCAACAAAAAAGTTACCGAGGACAGTTCTGATGTCATCCTGGTTGCAGGTTTGCCTGAAAAAAAAAGGCAAAAACGAAATGCAGCGCGTAGAGTAATGAGAAAAAGATACCCCTTCAGGGCAGATGTTGGAGGGGGTCCAAGGAGCACCCTGCCAAACCCTTCAATGTGCCCGCCCCACCTCCGCCACGGGGAAGCCCCTGGATTGAGAGTAGGAAGTAAGATTGACAATGATATACATTTCGGTTCGTTTTGCTATATGCTGTAGATTACCCATATGGTACATATATACAGTGGAACTCCGCTATTAAGACCACCTACGGGACTGAGCAAAAGTGGTCTCATTAGCGGGGTGGTCTCATTAGCGAAACTTCCCCAATAACAGTTGCAATTAGTGTTGTTATCGCTGAAATTATGGGATTATCACTGGCGCCCCAACAATGGGGTGGTGATGTAGACAGAAAACAAGTCTCTGGGGTTTCAGATTATTGCAATGAAAGATTATCGATTCAGCCAACAATTTGAAGCTGTGAAATTGTCGTAGCCGAGTTTGATAGAAAAGTCTCGTGATTACCATCCAAGATAGCAATATGAACAATAAGGAACACACTGCATATATGAGAACCCTTCAAAGTTTCACGTCCTTTTATACGCATGTTCTGGTATTGAACTGTGAACACATTTAGCATCAGTCAAATCAATATGTATACGTATATACAAACCTGTGGTAATATAATGGCAGGCTAGTACGTATATATAATGTGGAAAATATGAGGCCAATGAAATGTTGGCGTTTGAAGTCAATTTCATGCGCACAAGGGCCACACTTGGTCAGAAAAAACCCCGAGGACAATTAAATGATGTCAGATGATACTTACCCCAGATGCAGGTGCCAGGGTTTGTTCAGGTACCTGTTGATCTGCAGCTCAGCCTCTTCATCAACAGGGCAAGGGAGGTTTTTTGCATATGGGTACATGGCATATGTTGTCCATATCATAATGCACGTTTTTGCGCATATCTATGGTTGACCCAATTTCATCTTCACAAAGCTGACGTGGACGTCGTTGGGTTGTTATGTCTAGGTTAATACTTGTACAAGAAGTTGACCTATGACCTTCCTCTCCTTTTTTTGTAGGTGTCGACATGGCCTGCCCAGTAGGTACCTATCAAGACCCGGCAACTGATTTGTGTCACAAATGTGCCGTAATTTGTGACCCACACACGGCGAACTATCATCAAGGCGACTGCAGGCTATATTGTCCAGGTAACTATGGCGATATATCTAACACCCGCGCAATGTATACGGAGCAACGAGGGGGGGGGGGGGGGGGGAGGTGGGCAAGGTTTTTCTTTTTCATTTTACGTGATTTCGGGAACAGTCGAAGATTTACCTCGTTATTCGGGAACAAACAATTTCTCGACCCATGCATGTGATTGACATATGTGCATTATTGAATCACACTTAATCACACACCGACCCCACCGTGATCGAAAGGAAATCAGCATAAACAGAATCTGCACCGTATTTGTCAGGCATATTCGAAATTCGCTATGCGATAAATGAGATATAACACTGCTTAAAATAGTCCATACTTTCAATCGCTCTTATTAAACGTTAAACTAAAATTATCCTTTACTATATTCCATACTTTCGATCGCTCTCATTAAACATTAAGCTAAAATTATGCTTTACTATATTCCATACTTTCGATCGCTCTCATTAAGCATTAAGCTAAAATTATGCTTTACTATATTCTATACTTTCGATCGCTCTCTTTAAACGTTAAACTACAATTATGCTTGACCATAGTCCATACTTTCAATAAGCAGCAGCTAAGCTTTGACTTGATGATCACTTGATGCAAACTGTACCTCCCGCTGTGCATGGCGGGCCCCCTGTCTCTTTCAAATACCCCCCCCCCGCCACCCCCCGTCGTAATATTTTCGGAGCATTCTACCTGGGCAAAGGTAGACCCCCCATCCCGCCTTCACCCCCCATCCCTCCCGTTATATGTGGGGTGTTCGCTTCAATCGTAATCGTTCCATAACTAATTGTTCTCCACACAGCGCAATCACCTCAACAACAGAACCTCCCTAAACAGAACCGAATTTTGTTAATATCGGTCAGATTTCCGATTTTTTATCTCATACTTATATAAGACACTAAATAAAAAACCTCCGTGGACCCAATATAACGTTGGAGACCACTGAGTGGCCTAGCAGGTATGGCACATTCGACCGTTGTTACGCTATATTGGCAAGGGGCCAGTGCGCGGTCCGAATTCAGACCTGTGCAAATGTTTGTCCAGTTGACAGCTCCTCTGGACAACGAGAGCCTTGGTTAAATTTAACCATCAGATGATATCTGTTTTCGCAAAGCGTTGGGGGCTGAGGCGTGAATCCAGGGCTACTTCAAGCGAGATGGGGGGGTGGGGGGGCTGACAGTGCCAGATATAAGACCAAATCTCATAGTTCGACTGGGGCTACGCCCGGGGACATGGCCCCTCGTCCTTTGCCCATACCCATTGTTCCGATATGATCTATTTGAAGCTCCCTACTTCAAATCAGCCAATCAAGTACGTTGGATTTATTCTTCAGTCGTAGTGTACGTTTTTTCATAGTATAGTCCCCCCTCCCAGAAGATATTTGTACGCTACCTTCGTATAGCCACCTATTTTAAGTGTTTTTCTGAAAAACAATTACGTATATTTAAACATTACTGGCAAAAACGGTCCTTATGTATGCCTATGGATGACACCACCTACTTCAAACGGGCTAGGACAGCGGGGCGTTGTTTGATAATGAATTGTTGGTGTTTGCGCACATTGAAGTTAACTTTGGGTAAAACCATAACTCACGTAACAATTAAATGGGGATACACCAAACTGAAAGAGCCTTTGTTTTATTTCTGTGACTAACCTTTAGTTATATAAATAACTCAGCGTTATCTGATTGGGAGATTAGACAGGAAGGGGGTCACAGTACAGCCTCAGTATTACCTGAGTAGAACGTGATATCATATTTCCCCCATGAATCGGGATGACGCTGTAATTATCATCGTGAAGCGATAAGAAATTGCACTTATTTTCGTGCTTTGATAACTCAACCCGCCTTGTCACCCCCTCCCCCCCCCCCGCCATACATGAGGGTGTATGCAGATAAGAGTAATTTAAGAAAATAGACGTCGTCGACAAAACTACCCCAACACTGCAATTAGGGTTTAGGAGTAGGATTTCTGAACTATCACGCCATCCTAACTACCCCGCTCCCGTCCCATTTCAAGACCCTGAATCCGACCTTGAAAGAGGAACCTGCAAGTAGCTTACCATAATCTAGTTGGCAAACGGGTGGTTCGAGGTCAATGTCAGAGGTAACAGTGCCTGGATACTATTTTAGGTAACACGCCACGGCAACCTTGTAAACGAACTTTGGAAACGACAACCACAGCGATAGCCCACATATACACCGTTGGTATTTAGGTCAAGGTTAAGTAGCTATATATACGTAGAAACTGTTGGGACTGTTTATTTGGCGTTCAAGCTGAGATCATCATCAGAGGCTTGGTTGCATTCAAGGAGAACGTGATCAGTATGGCGAAAGCATAGCATATTTATAACCATATCTGTAGTAAATATTGACATAGAGTGTCTGTATTGCAATTTCGGGTCACGGACCCGTGAAACATATACAAACATTTGCATTTAAAGGTTGCGCTCCATTTAAGATAAGCTGCGTAACTTTGCTGCATTGTAGCAGAATGCACCTAGATTGTTCAATAATACAGTATTCTTTGCGCGCATAAGTGAAATAATTCTTTCTTTGCTTGGAAGGTTTAAATTCGATAAATGTTCTTCATATAAGCCGCAAATCACCACAAAATGGTATTCATCTTCTAAATATATCGATTCTCTTGCTTTAATATTATAAACAGAATGGCTTTGTTTTTTCTAAACTCTCTCTCTCTTTCTCTCTCAATAGCCAGTCTATGATTATTACAGCTTGGCAAGAGCTACCCTATGTCGCCTGTGGTGAATTACATGTAAATACATTTTTAGTTCCAATAATGATTAATTTTACAATATGTATCCAACTTTGTTGACAAGTGAGGCTATCCAAGTCTGCTTTGATATATCAATGAATATATATATAGACAGAGTGGCTTTCAATTTAAATATGAAACGGTCTGTTTCTAATCCCCCACACTTTGGCTAAGCCACACTAGACCAAATCCATTGCGAAATAATAAATTCTTCAAATGCATTACCCATGTGGGTCTGCCTGCCTGGTCTAAATTATGCAACATATTGTAGTAACTCCTCGATCTATCACTCATAATATAATACAATTCGAAACCAGTACTTGACACACTTTATCATATAATAAACACCCATTGGCAGCCGGCCACTTTCGCCAGTCTCTGCTACATTCGACGTTTTCGAGGATACTCCGAGTACATGCAGATTTGCAAAATCTCCTTTGCACACTTACTATTTCTACTCTGTGGGTAAACCAGCAACTTTTGGCCCCGTAGAGTCAAATTGGTACCACTAGCATTATTTCCCACATAATAGTTACAGGTAAGTCATACTTTTCTCCGATGCGACGAAGAAACAAGTCTAATGTTAAAGCAATACATCTAGTTTATGTAAATATTTATATGTCAATAAGTCAACAATAAGCAATCACCTTAGCCAACAAAAGCAATCACATAAGCCAACAAAACTAAATCCCATAAGTCAAGAAAAGCCAATCACCTAAGCCAACAAAACAAAATCACGCAAGTAAACAAAAAGTCAATCACCTAAGCAAACAAAGACAATCACCTAAGCCAACAAAAAGCCAATCACCTAAGCCAATCACAAAAGCAAACAAAAAACAATCACCTAAGCCACCAGAAACTAATAACCTAAGCCAACAAAAAGCCAAGCAAACAAAAAAACAATCACCTAAGGAACAAAAAACAATCATGTAAGTAAAAAAAAAGCCAATCACCCAAGCAAACAAAAAACAATCACTTAAGCTAACAAAAAGCCAATCACCTAAACAACAACAATCATCCAAGTCAACAAAAAGCCTATCACGCAAGCAAACAAATAACAATCACTTAAGCTAACAAAAAGCCAATCACCCAAGCAAACAAAGAACAATCACCTAAGCCAACAAAAAGCCAATTACCCAAGCCAACAAAACCAATCCCCTAAGCAAACAAAAATCAATCACCTAAGCAACAAAAAACAATCATCTAAGTAAACAAAAAGCCAATCTCGCAAGCAAACAAATAAAAATCACTTAAGCTAACAAAAAGCCAATCACCCAAGCAAACAAAAACCAATCACTTAAGCCAACAAAAAGCCAATAACCCAAGCTAACCAAAAACTATGAACTAAGTCAACAAAAAGCCAATTACCCAAGCAAACGAAAACCAATCACCGAAGCAAGCAAAAAACAATCACCTTAGCCAACAAAACAAGATCACATAAGCCAAAAAAAAACAATCGCCAACAACCGATGACCGCTCTGCCGCAAACAAAAATCAATCACCTAAGCAACAAAAAACAATCATCTAAGTAAACAAAAAGCCAATCTCGCAAGCAAACAAATAAAAATCACTTAAGCTAACAAAAAGCCAATCACCCAAGCAAACAAAAACCAATCACTTAAGCCAACAAAAAGCCAATCACCCAAGCTAACAAAACCAACCCCCTTAGCAAACAAAAATCAATCACCCAAGCAACAAAAAACTATCAACTAAGTCAACAAAAAGCCAATTACCCAAGCAAACGAAAACCAATCACCGAAGCAAGCAAAAAACAATCACCTTAGCCAACCAAACAAGATCACATAAGCCAAAAAAAAAACAATCGCCAACAACCGATGACAGCTCTGCCGCTTCATTCCTCTCGCGACAGACTGGCCACCACTCCCGGGGGCGTCGTCGACAGCGGACTGGCGGACTCCGCTCCAGACGCTGCCGTCCTTGGTGCCGCCGTCCTCGGTGCCGTCGTCCTTGGTGCTGCCGTCCTCGGCGGCAGTGCTGAACGATCCAGAAAGGACGTGTTCGGGAGCGCCCGTCAACCTCCTGCTGCTGATGGTCATCGCGATCCTGATTGCCGGCTATGTGATCCTCTTTGTCGTGCTCTGGAAGAAAGGAATCTTCAGAATGCTGCGCAAGAGGAAGAGACGACAACGGGCGTGTAAGTGTGTCTGTGTGTGTGTGTGTAAGGCGACGCCAGATCGATTGCAAGAGTTATTGTTTAGATGGACAGCTCTACGGTGGAGGAACATCGTCCCTTTCATTTCGGTGGCGAATTCCGTAGAAGCCACGTGGCAAAGCGGTGCCATATGGGTACAGGAATGACCTGTGCGTAACCGGTACTACACACAGTCTATCTTCTACCAATATGTCGCTCTCAGATAATGTTATGGAAACAAAATAGCAAAACTAAATTAAATGTGAAAAATACGCCACGTAAAATATTCCACCCATCCGATAACTAAAATGAAATTGAATAACATGACGTGGTGTTCAAAGTTATGCGGCATTTGTGCACACAAGGGCTAAACCAGGCCAATTTGATACTTGCATAGGGTAATTATAACATACTCAATATATACATAATATAAGATAATATAATTATAGCGGACGACAGCGATAAGGCGTTATGAGCTTTTGCCTAATAAGTTGAACATTATTTGGGGGTTAAACGATGCAAGTTGGATCCCTCTTACGCAAGTCAATCTTCCATGGAAGCTTTTGCCTAATTTGTTGAACATTGTTTGGATCCCTCTTATGCCCTGCTCACATAGACCCACCGACGCCTCGGCCGAGCTAAAAAGGGGGAAATTGGCCCCAAATCGGCCCCAAATCGGCCGTGACCTCGGCCGGCCTCGGCCGAGCATTGCTGCTCGGTGGCTCATTTCAGGTGCTCGGCCGAGGCCTTTCCAGTTTTAATGCAGACATTAAAACCAGACCGAGCTCGGCCAATTTCCTAAGGTCGGCGGAGGTCGGCCGACCTCTCGGCCGACCTCTCGGCCGAGCTCGGCCGAGTAGTCGGCCGATTTTTAAAACTATGAAAGCTCGGTGGGAAAGTTGAAGGACTCGGTGGCGTGGGCGAGCTCTGACGTCGGCCGACCAGTCTTAGTCTATGTGAGCAGGGCATTACGCAAGTCAATCTTCCATGTTACAGCCCAAGTAATGCCTTACCATAGTAAATGGTAGGCATGAGTAATAAGTGAGCTATACTGCATAACATGGAAGAACGACCCTCACGCGTCTCGTGTGTTTATAATACAAATCGCCTCTGGTTTTGCAGTGAGAGACGCTAGCAACAGCCCGGACCGGATGTCCAGCACAGCCAGCTCTACCCGCGTCCTTGTGGATGCCGCCCACCGGATCCAAGGCCCGGAGTGGCTCCAGAAGAGAAGGGACGCTGGCGACTCCGGATCCGAGCCGAGTTCCCAGGGCTTTGTGTCCGGCGGGGGTTCGGGTCACTACCGCCCAGTGTGGGCACGCCAGGCGGAGAGCAGTCCACTGAGTAACGGCTCCGTGGGGGGTCCAGGTCCCGATCCCGATCCCGATCGAGCATCCGGAAATGGCGTCTGATGACGTTACCATGGTTTCTGGCGAGCCAGGACAAAGACAGCGGATATCTTTATTTCTGTCCCGGTGACATTTTATTTATGTCGTGGTAACACCGACGATTAGTACACGTTTGGTTTAGGGGCATTGTTATATCAGGCCACCTGTTGTGCACACAGGTGCTACGTCGAAACAAAACAACTGGAGGATGAAATGACCGACATGAAGACACGGGCGGGATTTGAACCCGCAACCTATTGTGCGGCATTTAAGTTCGCCACATATCGACCACGGCGGCTCCCCGGTTTGAATTTGAATGGAGACTTGGTGGCATGCAGGTGTTGTTGTGTTGTGGTTCAATAGGCAGGAGCGTGTCTGGATTGGCTGAACACTGAAAAACTGGAAGCTGTTGAGTACAGGACGCGTATCATGGTCCCCGGATCGGATGCACCACGGTGTACACGATAACAGCTGTAATGTGGTTTAGGCCGCAAAACTGGTCCACGAAACCTCTCGGGGACGATGAAGTATGCGGTCTAGTGCACCGACTACTACACATGAGTGTCTCTACAGACCCTATGCAACGAACATCGCAAATACTTTGATCCGTACATTGTCGGACGGTTTCAATGTTTGCGTGATCCGTACATTGTCGGATGGTTTCAATGTTTGCGTGATCCGTACATTGTCGGACGGTTTCAATGTTTGCGTGATCCGTACATTGTCGGACGGTTTCAATGTTTGCGCACACCCGGGTATTGGCAAGGGTTGAATGTTCCCGGAAGTATGGCATTTTGGTTGGTTGGTTGTATATTCAGGACGCTTTAACCACAACGGAAGGGAAAGAGCGGAGCCATGTTCACTGGGCAATCCCCTACTGGCATTTTGGTGAACGGTGGAGAGTGGGGGGTTGTCGCCTCTCGTGAATCGTACCCCCTACTCCCCTCGTGAATCGTACCCCCTACCCCCCTCGTGAATCGTACCCCCGACCCCCCTCGTGAATCGTACCCTCTACCCCCCCTCGTGAATCGTACTCCCTACCCCCCACGTGAATCGCACCCCCTACCCCCCTCGTGAATGGTACCGCCTACCCCCCTCGTGAATCGCACCCCCTACCCCCCCTCGTGAATGGTACCGCCTACCCCCCTCGTGAGTCGTACCCCCTACCCCCCTCGTGAATGGTACCGCCTACCCCCCTCGTGAATCGTACCCCCTACCCCCCTCGTGAATGGTACCCCCTACCCCCCTCGTGAATCGCACCCCCTACCCCCCTCGTGAATCGCACCCCCTACCCCCCTTCGTGAATCGTACCCTCTACCCCCCTCGTGAATCGTACCCCCTACCCCCCTTCGTGAATCGTACCCTCTACCCCCCTCGTGAATCGTACTCCGCACCCCCCTCGTGAATCGCACCCCCGACCCCCCTCGTGAATCGTACTCCGTACCCCCCTCGTGAATCGTACCCTCTACCCCCCACCTCGTGAATCGTACCCTATACCCCCATCGTGAATCGTACCCCCTACCCCCCTCGTGAATCGCACCCCCTACCCCCCTCGTGAATCGCACCCCCTACCCCCCTCGTGAATCGTACTCCGTACCCCCCTCGTGAATCGCACCCCCTACCCCACTCGTGAATCGTACCCCCTACCCCCTCGTGAATCGTACCCTCTACCCCCCTCGTGAATCGCACCCCCTACCCCCCTCGTGAATCGCACCCCCTACCCCCCTCGTGAATCGTACCCTCTAACCCCCTCGTGAATCGTACTCCGTACCCCCCTCGTGAATCGCACCCCCTACCCCCCTCGTGAATCGTACTCCGTACCCCCCTCGTGAATCGTCCCCTCTACCCCCCACCTCGTGAATCGTACCCCCTACCCCCCCTCGTGAATCGTACCCTCTACCCCCCCTCGTGAATCGTACCCCCTACCCCCCTCGTGAATCGCACCCCCTACCCCCCTCGTGAATCGTACTCCGTACCCCCCTCGTGAATCGTACCCTCTACCCCCCTCGTGAATCGTACTCCGTACCCCCTTCGTGAATCGTACCCCTACCCCCCTCGTGAATCGTACCCTCTACCCCCCCTCGTGAATCGTACCCTCTACCCCCCTCGTGAATCGTACTCCGTACCCCCCTCGTGAATCGTACCCTCTACCCCCTCGTGAATCGTACCCTCTACCCCCCTCGTGAATCGTACCCTCTACCCCCCTCGTGAATCGTACCCTCTACCCCCCTCGTGAATCGTACCCTCTACCCCCCTCGTAAATCGTACCCTCTACCCCCCTCGTGAATCGTACCCTCTACCCCCCTCGTGAATCGTACTCCGTACCCCTCTCGTGAATCGTACCCCCTACCCCCCTCGTGAATCGTACCCTCTACCCCCCCTCGTAAATCGTACCATCTACCCCCCTCGTGAATCGTACTCCGTACCCCCCTCGTGAATCGTACCCTCTACCCCCCTCGTGAATCGCACCCCCTACCCCCCTCGTGAATCGTACTCCGTACCCCCCTCGTGAATCGTACCCTCTACCCCCCTCGTGAATCGTACCCTCTACCCCCCACCTCGTGAATGGTACCGCCTACCCCCCTCGTGAATCGCACCCCCTACCCCCCTCGTGAATCGTACCCCCTACCCCCCCTCGTGAATCGTACCCCCTACCCCCCTCGTGAATCGTACCCCCTACCCCCCTCGTGAATCGTACCCCCTACCCCCCTCGTGAATCGCACCCCCTACCCCCTCGTGAATCGCACCCCCTACCCCCCTTGTGAATCGTAGCCTCTACCCCCCCTCGTGAATGGTACTGCCTACCCCCCTCCTGAATCGTACCCCCTACCCCCCTCGTGAATCGTACCCTCTACCCCCCCCCCCCTCGTGAATCGTACCCCCTACCCCCTCGTGAATCATACCCCCTTCCCCCTCCTGAATCTGCTCCTGTAGATGCATTGCTGTTTGAGGACATGCTCAATATCTACATCGGCTTTACCTAGTATTATGTCTTTTTTAGCGTGCTGTGCCGTATTGAGTGCGTTGTTGTCAGTCACGTAACATACCGCAACATACCGCAGCTACCAAATAGATATTAACTGCGTAGCAACAATAGTATATCAAATATTGTTAAAAGAACAGAAAATATGGTATATGTGTGAGTCGATTTTGATTTGATTAGATCTTTATTTCCCATCAAAGTGAGGAGTAGACAAACAGGTCAGAGATTAGAACCCGAGAGCTTCAGCTGAAGCGAACAGAGGAGGACATATAGCACCACATAGCACCATATTAGCAAACGCAAAAGCGATAGAAAGTATTGAAAGTGTAATTAAAGCACTGTTGATATGCCATTTGCCTCATATTTGGGCAATATTATATTTAGTATCATATATTCTTTGCACAAACAAGTTGCGATGGCGCACAAAGCCGAGTGTCTGCCTGAAATTAATGAAGTAGATTCTCCTACGGAGATTACTCTCTGTATGCCCCTCACAGTTTGGAACGTGTATACACCTTAGTACTGAGCAGTAAATTATAAGATACCATTGAATGTTACACACTTTTTCACGGCAAAAACGGCAAGAACGCAGGTCGGTATCTGGTATTTTCAGCATTCTAACCAAATTGCGAAAGTTTTGCTGGTGATAGTGGTGGCTCTGTAAAATACGATATAGTTTATTGTCATATATGGAAGGTTGGATGCTTAGAAATAACGCTATTCCATGTTGGCCGACACTCTTTCAATATACGATACGTTCTCGTTTTGACGCATAGAGCTCAGCATATTGTTGATCCGCCATGTTTACATGATAGGATATTCCAGACGGTAAAAGTAAATATTTAAAAAAATCAAAAGTTGTGTATGTGCAATAAGAAACGAAACCATTTTCATTTAAAACACTCAGGGGAAAAACGATTGCATGAAAAGCCTTAAGTATATCGAAAACGGAAATAAAGTCCCGCTTAATGGAGCATTTTGTTGGAAAGATGAAGTCATCATTTCAAAACCACACGTTGCGTCAACGTGATAGTGTCAGTGTATACAGTTTGAATGTATAGTGAGTTATTTACTTACTCGTTTACCTGTTTGTGAACAGCTTCGTGCTCTTGGTTACCGATCTAATAATATTTGTAAAGCAAAATAGTGTATTTTATCAAATGCGTAAAAAAGTCGCTTATGCGTGAAGCTTACTGCTTCAGTAACTGGCTATGAAGCGCAGGTTTGGTGTGATAAGTCACACGTTTCAAATATAGAACAAATCTCTAAATATATCACACGATATATGCTAGCATGAATTTAGCATTAGCTTTACTAAGCTGAGTTGCATACTTGCTCCTTATTGTAAATATCACTGTATTTCTAAAACACGTTTGCTACTTTATACTAAATAATATGCAGTGGAATCGTTACCTAAGATCTAATGACAGTCGTATGATATATCTAAAATAAACGGAGACATATGTGATGAATTATTCACTATCGTCGTTGTCCTAATTATCATTTGAGCTGATGTTACCGATAATTTGATTGTCTGAAAATAAATAAGCTCGGAGTGGATGTATCGGCTTAAAAACATCACCACATTATATCACATTAATACAGCATGAACTAATAGACCTGATGCTCAAGTCTGGTACACCCACGAAGTACCTTGTGTCTAAGAGCAAGAGAGGGCGGGATTTTCTGTTCTCAGCTGTTTTCACACACATAACACAAAATGTCAGTATCTCGAAGTAGAACAAGTTGTATATCATGATACTGGATTAATGATGCCGGACTGTGCCCCAGTGTGGTCTGCAGGGGGCAGGCGGGGGAGGGGGGGGGGGTAAATCTGTGGTTGTACATCATGATGCTGGATTAATGATGCCGGACTGTGCCCCAGTATGGTCTGCAGGGGGGATGCATGGGGGGAGGTGGGGGGTAGATCTGTGGTTGTACATCATGATACTGGCTTAATGATGCCGGACTGTGCCCCAGTATGGTCTGCAGGGGGGAGGCGGGGTGGGGGGAGGTGGGGGGTAGATCTGTGGTTGTACATCATGATACTGGCTTAATGATGCCGGACTGTACCCCAGTATGGTCCGCAGGGGGGAGGTGGGGGGTAGATCTGTGGTTGTACATCATGATACTGGCTTAATGATGCCGGACTGTGCCCCAGTATGGTCTGTAGGGGGGAGGCGGGGGGTAGATCTGTGGTTGTACATCATGATACTGGCTTAATGATGCCGGACTGTGCCCCAGTATGGTCTGCAGGGGGGATGCGGGGTGGGGGGAGGCGGGGGTAGATCTGTGGTTGTACATCAGGATGCCGGCTTAATGATGCCGGACTGTGCCCCAGTATAGTCTGCAGGGGGGGGGGGGGGGTGGCGGGGGTAGGTTTAATAATTGACATAAATTGACGTATTTGATTCCTAAGACGAATGGAATCAAAGGGTGTTTTAGTACTATTTCCGACGTTGAGGGACCACGCGTGGATGCAATGAAGGGGGTCACACGGGTCCTGTGACAACCACTTGCAGCTAGTTGGGGGTCACAGGGGTCACAGGTTCTTGATGTTGCTTCCCCTATTTTGGTCCAGTGGACCCCCCCCCGCCCACCACCCTCCGGGCCGTCAGAATTTCGAATCCAAAGTGGGTCCCCCCTTAAATTCCTGGATCCGCCTCCGCTTGTGAGTCCCACATCGTTATCTGCTGCACAGGTTTTAACATTAGTTAGCACCTTGAGGGGGGGGGGAATCAGATGTTGGCAAAACGTTGGTCCAAATGGCCGAAAAACAAGTGTGGACGATTTTTTTTTTATAATTCTCTGACTGGCGGAGGGCCTACGCCGGAGCCAGTTATCAGTTAGTGGCCGAGCGACAGCAACATTTCTACCAGACATACACATAAATAAGACATTTGAGTCAACAAGAAATAAATACAGTCAACAAGAATTAAATAGATTATTTGGTTTAAGAAATGATTTGCCTTCGTAGACATTTACAGGGTAGCGCACATTCTTATCGGTTCACTTTTTCTGAATTATCGGTTAACCGTGCCGGACGAATTCATTAGAATTTGAATAATTGGAGGCCATTTTACTTTCGACCCATGCTTTCTAGTTCGATCGAGGTCAAAGGCGTGAAGCGTTTTGGCCTTTGACCCCGTGTTATGTTGAAATATTCTTTCGCTTAACTCTTCCATTGTGATCATTCGACAGCGCTATGTCTATATTTTTCAAATTCTGCATCGACAATACAAAGTTCAACGTAAACAACACTCTAAAACCATTCGTGACCCCAGCACCGTTGAGGTGGCCGTTAGGTGGGTCAGAGATGATGTGAGCAACGAGCTCCCTCTGCTGGCAGAGTGGCGTGTGTGCCAAATGTGGCCGTTTTAACTGACAATACGTTTTTATTTGTTGACAAGACGCCATAGCGATATAAGTTTTCTCGTGTATTTTTGGTGAATGAAGTTTTTGGTCATGTAATGCAAAGTTCACGCTATTGACAACACCCGTGATAGCTCCGGTGGCAGTGCTGTTGTGACATAAACTTAATCTTAGTTTAGGACGATTATGTCCCACGCAGTCGTTTTAACGGTTGTTAATTCTACACCAGAGATAAAGTCACTGCTTGTTTTTATTATTTTTAGATTGAAACGCTCTACCGCTGTACTACACCATAGGGCTATAAAGTCTCGTTCGCCAAGACTCCGGTTTACTTATTTTGGGGACAAACAAACGCACGTGTTCGGAACGAATTTAGAATCACCGAATACGCAAAGACAGAACGAGGGAACCAGAATATCTGCGCAAGAACCCGGCGGCGAGGGGTGGGTCCATTGCGGAAGGCCTAGCGATATGATTAAGAATATTTAAGAACTTAAGAGCTGCACAAAACGGATAGACGACATATTTTTCATTCTTTGGCGCCATCACAATGACGAATATTTGCTACGACGGAACAATAGGGTTGTACAGTCACTTCGGGATCTTATCGAGACCCCACGAGACGGGGATACCTATGCCCTGCGTCAATGCCTAGCATCAACGGCCTGTACGTGTTGCTTACCTTCCGGTTGTTTGCCTTGCCTCGTCTCACACACAAGATCGGCTAAAGCTGTCCTTGGAAGCACAACTAACCACTGAAGTTCTGTGCATATCCGAATTATAACCATCCGAGTAGATTTATGCAATGTATGAGCGGTTAGGCAGTTGATAAACCAATATGCGGTTGTCTCACGAGTGACCGTCAGTGTCAGGCGATCTAATGTGCTGCGCGGGGTTTTCCATGTCGTATGACGTAATAATCATCATGACGCGCGTGTCTGCGCGCGGTATCTATGGTTACGTAACAACGCTCCTTATATGGACTGAGCAGGTGAGGACAATGGTGCTCCGTTTGTCGTAGAACTGCAAACATCGATGATTTGGCTCAAAATACAACGCTTCCAACGATCTCATCGAACGGACCACATGTATTATGGAAAGATAAATGTCTTGTCTTTAACTATATTATGATTTTATAGTTAACAATGCCTGGACCAAAGCAAACAAAAAATAGTTTCACACCCACTCGATTTTTTAGGCACAAACCGCGCAGCTGGCCGGTTCCCAACACTAAAACGTTGACTACAATGAGTGCGTGTCACGCAGTTGCAGCAAGGCACCAGCGTGATGCGCACTCGTTCTAAGAGCACGTGTTTTTTTGTTGGTCCCCAAAAGACCTAAACCGGAAACAGAACCCGCGAGAACTGTACAGCCCTATACGACTGAGAAACTAACGTTTTTTATGACGTCACACGTGTTCTTCCCGGTGACAAAGTTGCCGCAACGCTTCGAACAGAAAACTTACAAAGAATGAAGAAACTGTCTTTCGTGATACAAAAGTGATACGAAAACATTCAACTGGTCTTATTTTACCTTTACCACGTGGTTTAATGAGGCATCAGTATGCTGTTACTCCATGCACTGCACATTTTGACAGCGGAATGGTCAAGTCGATCACGTTCTCTCGCCATTTTTGTTACCGCGGAGGCGAGTGAGACTCTGTGACGTCAATCGCTGTTTAGAGAACTCGCGAAAGCCCGCCTACAAGGCTAAAGCTAGAATGCTATTTTTAGGTTTCGGGTGTTTTGAAGACGGACTTTTCCTTGTATCTTCCGAAAGTTCTGCGCTTTATCGCCTCCAAATAGTTTAACGTACACCTCCCATAGCCATGTTTAGGGAAATGGGATTCATCGTCTTTCGAATAAACCTGGAAAGAAATTGACTTCTAGCTGCCTATACTTCAACATGGAGCACGTGTGTTCGTTTGTCCCCAAAACTGAAGTCTCGCGCCCCGAACGCGAGAACTGTATAGCCCTATTGCAGACGTAACGTCAACACTACAGCTTTTGGGGAGGAGGTACTCCCTCTGAATCGCGAATACAAAAGAATTAGGGAGAGCAATATCAAATCTCCAATATGAGGACATTTTAATGCTGGGCGCTAAAAAAAAAGCCCACCTTAATGATGATATCGCGAATACAATACAGCGGATCGCGGTAAATAGGGCGAGGGTCTTCGCGTTGAACCAGGAATTGTACGGATAACGATTCCCCAAAATTGCCAACAGCCAATCGTGAATCTCCAAGCTTTCCTGGATGCCAATCGCGGAGATCGGAGAAGGTATCCCCCGCCCCCCTCTACAGCGTGTGTCAATCATTATTGCTGGGTAAGTCTCCATAGGCCTACAGAAAACTTGACATAGGTTACTGGTCAGCGTTTTAGGTTCTAAAACATCATATCACATCAGCTACGGTTCTGCCTAGCTGATGTGATACGATCTCTTTCGTTCTAGATTTATACCCCATTACAGCTTTCACCCCGTGTCAAGAATCATTGACAACTACCAGCTCGAGTGGTTTTATCACCAAAATGATCCTATGTATAGCATGTCAGAGGGTGTGTTTACGTTATCCTTCGCAAGGGGCCATTGTACCTATCTATCTATTGTTCTACGTATCTGTTGTTCTCGCAATATATGCATCGATGGGACTGCCATCCAGATAGGGTGTAGTGGTTCGGGGACGTGTGTGTGGGTGGCGGGGGGGGGGGGGGGGGATTTGTATTCACATTTCCCAAGCTATTTGTATTACAAAATGTCAGGCTCAAAAACGATCGTTTCGGCTCTTCTCTTCTGAGCAGCCACTCTGCCAGCAGAGGGCGCTCGTTCCTCACATCATCTCTGCCCCACGTCACCGCCCACCTCACGGTTGACCCCAACGGTCCTGGTTTTAGGTTTTTTTTTAGATTGCATATTGAATTTTTGATGCAGCATTTTAAAAATATAGACATTCCGTTGTCGAATGATCACAATGGAAGAGTTAAGCGAGAAATTATTTCAAAATAACACGAGGTCAAAGTTCAGAACGCTTCACGCCTTTGACCTCGACCGCACTCGAAAATATAGTTCGTGAGTAACATGGCTTCAAATGAATCAAACTCAAATGTATTCGTCAGGTATGGTACCAGTGGCAAAGTAAATGCTAAACAGCGGTGTATTTAATGCCAAACTGCGAATTTATCTTGGGTTAGATTCATTTCAATTTTCGCGTATGAAGGATAATTCTGATGGTTAAATTTGACGTGGGGCAGATGAACTATGGCGCAAGCGTAACGCCCTCTGCCGGGCGTGACGAGCGACGACCAGGATGAGAAAGCTCCTTAAGTTAGTCGTAATCGTTACGATCTGCGTTGATATTCCGTCTTCCCGGAAAGGCTCTTCTATGGGGCGCCAAACGCTACTCCTTTGCAGTCTGCAGCCTGAATAGGCTGTCCGCGAAATGTATGAATGCTGAGCAGGCTCCAAGCAATCAATTTCAGGGATGATTAAAGTTGCATATCGAGCTCTTTTCCGCCAAAACTAAAGAGATCAAAATACAAATTAGAATCAGTCCTTGATTCATTCAAGATTTCTTTTGTCTATACTCCACGCATGCCAGACTGCCAAATGGAGTCTCTTATAGCCTTGACCGTAATATCAATTTACCAAGTTTTCATTTTAATGGTAAACGTTATCAGTTTGTGAGCTTCGCGATGCTTTGTTATAAATAGCAGTGTCGAGACAGAGTTCTATATGGTGTCCCGGAATAGACACGTTTGCCACATCACAGCCGAAACGGCGATGTTTATCAGGTTTCTGAATTTATAGAATGAAACAATCGAGTTTTCATCTGGGCTTAGTTTTGGCGGGAAAGAGCTCGATACGCAACTTTAAGTGAGAAGAATAGATATTTTTTACACTAATCAGACCATGCTATATATGTAACATATTTAGATCCGGACATGGTTTTGGCGGGAAATAATTGTTTAAGTAGCTTTAAACCCTTGTATGCGGCAATTCAGTGCATGAACCCTACCTTGTTGTTGGTGAATAGGCTAATAATAGGTAAAGAAATCTACGGCTACCAGCCTGCGCCAAGTAGTTTTTCACCAAAAACTGTAGTTACGGTCTACTGGGGCTGTATAGAGCGTAGTCGGTAAAGTCGTTGGCGGCCTCAAAATAAAGGATGGCGGGCCGTGCGAACAATAATTTTGAGAATAATTCCAATCATGTGGTAAAAAAACTTCCACGTGCGTAAGGTCCAACACACAAGTCCGACAAACAAAGCAGCATGTCACTTTGTTGTCAGTTTCAGAGATGAGCAGGCTACTTCTCACTTGTACCTACCACCAGCTATGATTGTCAATTTCATACTCACGATTAAAGGTAAAGGACTCAAGCGTGGGCGGGGCTAGCGTCTGGGTATGGATCGGTCTATTCCCTATATCGATCCCTTCATTCGATGGCCTGTGACAGATTTCACGAACGCAGGTTAGCTGACTACGAAGCTTAGTCGACTAAACTTACCATGTAAATGATGGGCGATTTTAGCCGACTAAGCCCCGTACCCGGCTAAACTATGTACGTGAAATAGGCCCCTGAACTGTGTGATGTTTTTCCAACATTGTCATTTTGTTCCGTTTGATCCATACCTAGATACGGGCAGCGGTTACCCTTAACATGTATAGGTTCTGTCCGACATTCCCAAATTGACAGAAACATAAATATATACTTTCAGTAGGCCTAATATTTTAAGAGCAAAATCTGTTTTAACCGGCAAATTAATGTGAAAATAAGTCCCAACTTAATATTTGTTAAAACCTCAATTCCAAAAGAGACCCCTTTCTGAAGCGATCAGTCATAAAGAGGAACACTGCCACCCTCTACCGACGAAATCCCCCACCTGACAGCCTAACGGCACGTGGATCGATGGTTCGAGCCCCGATGTGGCCATGCCTGTGTGGTCGCAGGATAAAGATTCCATGTCTTTCTTCGCAAAGAGTAGGGGGTTACCCCCGGGGACATGGTTCAACTCCTCCCTTCCTTCTCCCAAAAGGGTTAAATTGTCCTGAATATGCAACCAACCATCCAACCGACGAAGTACCCCCGAGGAAAAGGCAGACCCGCGAAAATAAGCGCCATGTGGCGTAATATTGCTGCGGCGAAACACGTGCGTCGGTGTGGGACCAGAGCTCTAGGCAACATACACCGTTCGACACGCTCAGAAAGCGGCCCAGAGACCACTTTCAACTTTCACGTCACTCGTGATATTCCGAAATAAGCCCACTTTCAGCCAATGAGCATCAGGCTCGCGTTGCCGTCACTCGTGCTCCATGCGTGCCGTCGATACGGGGTGGTTTACAGCTCGTGTGGTAGGCTGGCGCGGCTTTCCTCATTGCACCGAACACAAACGCATGAATACGACTAACTGGGAGGTGCTCTATTTTCTGTCACACGCAAAACATTGGTCGGGGAGAAAGAGAGAGAGGGAATGGGGGTGGAGGGGAGGGGGTGTGTGCTTTTTTGGAATAAGGGACGCACCATTTGATATTTAAGGGAGGGGGAGGTCAGAATTGATTTTGACCTCCCCACTTTGGCTCGAGTTTTTTTTATCTGCAAAATGTTTTCAATTTAATACTACGAAAGGATGATTTTTTTTTTTTTTAAAGATATAGAGAATAATTTTTTTCGGCAAAGCAACAATCAGAGCCATATCCCTCTGCCCCCTTGGATACCAATTGGTCCATCCCTAACCCGGATTCCCGCCAATCGGCTTGGCGTCGCCCTGGCGAGAGTGTGCAAGCAGCCGACAACAGAGTAAGCTGGTACCACCGATTATACTGGCGGAGCGAGCGGAGTTGGGGCCGCGGAACCAGGTTAACAACAGAAATAATGGCACCCCTTGTGGGGTGTAAAATCCACTGGCGACGTCACTCCATTGTTTTTTTCACGACATTATCTTTCTGTAGTCATGAAGTCATGAGGACGTGGATTTCACATAAGTTAATGTCCTCGGAAAACGACATGTCAATGCTGCGGTGCGAGAGTCACAAACGGCGTGTCATACATGGCCTTTCGCCAGGTGGAGCTTCACTTTGGCCTTCTTGTTGGACGCCTAATCTTTGATCGATGCTTCATGGGTGTTCCCTTTAGAAATACATTTGATAACAACATTACGTCAGCCTAGAAGATTTGGCAAACAGATCACACTCAGATGTATTCATTCGTACAAACAAGACCAGCCCCCTTATCCTGGTAGTGGGTGGTGGGAGGGGGGGGGGGGGCGTCCTGACGCGGACGGCACGCCCCCCTGGCAGGGCGTTCGTTATATAGGCCTACAGACCTTGCACGGGTCTGTTCCTAGTCGCGTACTTGCAAGTGTTGTCAGAGTGGCTGTTCAATCTGAGTGGCGCTCGGTGAAATGGCGGACCCAGTTTAATTCTATTTTACCGGCAACATCTACAGCGTTTCCTTCATATTCATTTATTAGATATTATTTCCTTCCGGCACCCCCCCCCCCCCTTCTTCTAAACGTTCGTCCTCACACGACGTATTTAACTTATATAAGAATGAAGCAAACTACGTATACCTCGAGTCATTATATCATGGTATACCCGTATATCAGTGTAAGCAATAAAATTATAGAGACCATAACTCGAGTCATGATATCAAGGTATACCTGCAGCCCCAATTCTGTGGGTGTAGGACGGGCAAAAATCTGACAGGGCCCGTCTACATATAGTTAGGTATATACATATGTCCCGCCTAAATGACCCCTTTTTTCGCCTTTTTTTCTCTCAATCCTCGGAGCAGAAATCTATAATTCCTCTCCATCAGCCCATCTGCGACTGAAGTTTTTTTTTCAAAATTTCAGCTCTTCACCATATATTCAGTTGATATCGAAAGTGTCAAAATAAAATTCAGTCTTTGACTATATATTCCAGTTTAATGATAATAATTTACGACCGTATTCCACTAACGTATACAATCGACTTAGAGTTGGTCTCTTCGCACGAACCTAACAACCAACACAGATGGCGGGACAGAATGCAAGACCCAGCATGCAGGCCTACCCTCTCCCTCGACTCACTCCGCTGGAGCTCGCGTAGCGCCACCTAGCGAATGGGAGTTTGCATGCAGACATCTACTTCACGTGTGTTTTCACTCTGCCGGCAGAGGGAGCTCGTTCCTCATGACTATGGCGTAAGCGTAACGCCCTCTGCCGGAAGATCGGTGTGTTTTATGTTTACTGAACGGGGGAAGGTATCGGGGCCCCCTTTTGGCGCACCGTACCCCTATTGTCTTCTGCGGGCGTACTCGTGACCAAGATTCTAAAACAACTTAAGTTGTTTCGTTTTGTGACTTAATATTAATGAAATTATCCAGTTATTAAATATCTTTAAGGCATCCTGCCGTATCATGTTAATTAGTATCAACACGTAACGGGATGTGAAGCTCAGTGTGCTCTGGACATATAATGGACCAAACTGTAACAACTACAGCCAGGATAATCACTCAGGCTAATCTCATGATAATCTCTCCGGCCTGCTAATCGCTGCTTCCTTAATTAAGCGACTAAGCCAAGGGCTGAGTCAGCATTCTCGTCACTTCCTTCCAGATAATCGATTTCATCAGCTTAATTTCCTGAATCCGGGTTAACAGTGGAAATTTCCCCGTCGCCGCCTGTTGGGCACCCCGAGATTTGCGTTTGAGATTTCCTCATGCTTCCGGAACCCAGGGCACCCTGATGAATCAATGCTTGAGCTCATACAACTTGCCTTTTCCACCTGCATATCACAGCCGACAACTGAGTTTTCTGTGATGAATTTATACCGTCCATACATCCAAACGTCGCGTCCAAACACCCCCAGGCGCACGCCCACTTACTGCCTTCTACTTACGCCGCTCGGGCCCCATTATAGCGGAAAAAGCAGAGCTTGCGTGGGGCCGGCGTGCGGGAGAGCCCCAGGCGGTCAGACGCTAAATGCGTCATATAGGGGTGGTTTTACCCACAACCTCAATGGGCACAATAAGTGGTTTTACCAGGCGAGGTGGTTTCCAGCGACCGGGATTCCCATCGTGACGAATGCGGCAGCACGAGTGGTTTTCGCAGTTGAGCAGTTTAGTTTGTGCTGAGGAACGGAAAAGCAGCAAGATCGGCATTGCTACGTAAGTTATATTTTCAGTATTTCCTGTATGATTCAGTATTCTGTGTAACCACTCCAATTTCAAGGTTAAACTATCAGGATAGGTAGGCGAGGTTATTGGGAATAAAACCACCTTAGCTGGTGTCATCATACGCTATGACGTTGTCCTCTGTAATGGCTCTCTAATGTGTCTGCCTACACTAAAGGCGAGTATATCTGTGAAGTTCTCTGGTAATATGTGTTGGGGGGGTCTCCCTGGTGTCGCATTAGACCGCATCTTCTGGGATCGAATCCGAACCCCGGGCATACATACAATCTGGGTCGTTCTTCCATGTAAGGGCGCACCATTATTTCAGCATAGCTCACGTAGTACTCACGCGTAACGTTTACTACAATAATACATTTCGTGGGTTCTTACATGGAAGATGGACTCTAACCTGGCTCATGTTTTATCCGTTATCCTATATTGTCCCAGGAGGTCTCAGTGTAGCCATTGCGTTCACAAAAGGTGCCAAAAACACAAATTCATGTCATGTTCATATGCATATTTACAAGCGAATTTGCTATTATATCATACATGAGCCACCCTTGTGATCACGAAGTATGTGCGGTCCGCTACACGGCCATATCGTTGGCTTCATCTTTGGTTGTGGGCGTGAGTCATACATGAGCTATGTTGAAACATGGTAAACTCCACTGGTGACGTCACTTTATTGTTCTCTCACTACATTATGTGTCAGTTAATGTCCGAGGAACACGACATTACCGGATAATGTCGTTTTCCGAGGTAATTAACTTATGTAAAATCCACGTCCTTATGACTCAAACCCAAAACATCACATCAACAAATAATGTCGGGCGAGAACAATAGAGTGACGTCATCAGTGGATTTTACTACCGCATAACGAGGGCGAAGTTCCATGTAACTTACCATCGTGAGTTGAGCAGATTCAGGCTGGGAACCCTGTGGGTCGAGTGGTAGCGTAATCGACCACCAGACCGCCAGGTGGCAGATCTAGGAGTTTGAGAAGGGGGATGGGGGGGGGCGACTGAAAATTTGCGACCGGGGTGTCCACCAACTTATCGACAACCAGTCGGGGGGGATCCTGAAAAACGGCACTTTTTCTCAAACTCAAAAACTAGGGGGGGGGGGGCGGACCCCCTCAACCCCCACCCCCTTTATCCGTCCCTGCACGTAGACACGTTTTCCAAGCACGTTTGTGAAATCCACGTCCCTATGAAACTCTGCATTGCGGAAAGATAATGCTGTGAGAGAATAATAAGTGACGTCACCAGTAGATTGACATATTTGACGGAGCTATGCGGGTCCAGATGACAAGGGTGAACCCCACCCCACCCCTCACCCACCCCACACACTCGAATGGGAAGATTTTGTATTCGCCAGATGGTTGTGGGTCGTTCTCCATGTTAGGGAACCATTGCTTCAACATGGGTCACGCGTTTACTCACGCCTACCATCTATTAAAGGTGTTATTGTATAACACCTTTAATAGACCGATCCAGGCTGTCAATCCTTTACTGACGTCACTGTTGCTGTTATCCAATCATGTGGTGAAAAAATGTCTTCCGCCTGCGTTATGTTGGACAAACAATTCGGATAAACAAAGCAGCATGTCACTTTGTTACTTGCAGAGGTGAGTACTCACTTCCACCTACGATCAGCTATGATTGTCAATTTCAAACTCACGCTTTAAGTGTTCGTGCCACGATTTTGTCTTGCTCAGAGTTAAATTGGTTTAGGGAAGATAAACAAATAACAATAGTTCACATCCACATTGACAGTTACAGACTGCTGTTGCATTAATCTACATGGGCGGCTCGAGTGCGTGGGGGCTTTTCTGTGGGTAGGTTCGATTAGAGAGAGAAATATGTGGAGGCCGGCAGAACCCCGTCAAATCCACCTAGACGCCCCCCCCCCACTCCGTCTGGATCAGCCACTGTGTTTTACGCTTTTCCTTGAGGTTAAACGTCCCCACTTGGTTTCGCCCCTGATCCAGACCTTTTGCGTGTATAGTACAAGTGCCCTACTATATTACACTCTTTGCTACAACGACGTGACGTCAGTACATGGGCCACGTCACGCTGCAACTTCCTCGACTAACAGGACTCAGTCAGACAATCGTGGTCTTTTTGCTGACTCATGCAAGAAAATTATTCAAACGTTATTTGTCGTACTGCATCGTATGTCGTCAGACTGTTGAGAAACTCCTTTACTTTAGGCATCAGCTCCTTCAATTTCAGACTTACGTGTAGTTGTGTAATGCACCACCAGGCGGCGTGCTTGTAATGACGCACCGGTCTGAGACTGTGACCACCTTGCGATCGTGCAATCTTTGCCCGTCCCGAATCGTGCTTTGTGATGACGTGGCCATATTCACAATTATAAGTCGTGCCTTACTTCATACACTTGTATAGTACGCAAATTGAATACGCAGCAAAATGAATTGGGAGCCTATATATTCTGCCGGTATCCCTGTCTGGGTCAGTCTTCTGTCCTGCAGCCTGCGGCCGGGCGAACTGAATCAAATTATAAGTAACCCTTTAATCTATATATCAGTATATGATATAGCCATTGAACTAAGCTCGTACATATACGAATGTTTTTTAATCTGCGTAGATCAGTATGGAAGACTCAGCCGTCATTCAGAAGTGATACTGTACATTCTGGGTCGCTTATATAAGTGGAATTGTTGTGTCTGCCACGGATTTGTTATTGATTGAGCCATTGACACTCTTCCATGCGCCTTGGCCCTATGGAAGGCGGAGCGGGCCGTAACCCTCTGTTTTGTATGGACGGCCGTGAGGTACATTCCTCCCCACGACCGCATCATTGCCATTTCAATCGCGACCGGAGTACGCATGCTATGTAACAGATCCATGACATGCTATAGCTGCTGAGGTCACGACGATTGGGTGTGCCATGGTTTCTGTTACCGTATAACTGGAATAGCGTGTATAACACCCTAGTTCTACGTCCGTGGGACTACACAGAACTTAAGAATATGGCCCCCGTATTTATAATCGCTAAGTGGAAGATTTGTCCAGCGATTTCAAAATATATAAGTAGTCACCCAAGAAGTAGATTTTGTGAATTAAGAAAAAGCACTTTTCCTGCGTAACTTACAAGGGGATTATGAGTATCGCCCCAAGAGTATTTTGTTCTATTTCCAATATTTTGATACAAATGGTGGAGGTATGATGAGGTGCACGAAATTAAAATATCTCACAGCCTAACTTGCCAGATCATTTCTCAATGAAACATTGTCAATACAAAACTGATAACATAGGTAATATATAGTAATTATGTCCACTTAAAATGGGGAAAAAATCGAGGCGATAGCGCATAAAGATTATATCATCACCCTATAACATTTATAACGTGGGACCACAAGGTTATCTTTCGTGTTACTCACTATCAGTTAGCATAATACATACATTATTATAATGATATTGACAGGTGGCAAGGTTGTGTTATAGATATCGCCAGCTGTTGACTTGGTTATCAGAAATACAATTTAAAGTACAAGGAACGTGCATATACCTCCAGAAACAATATATAGCTGGAAGCATCTACGGCCAGCCTCTGAGTAAAATTAATGCAGTTGGTGGGTGCTTTAATTGTTAGAGAGTAGCATTGCACTAGTCTGTATACGGGATCTAACAATATAAGTAGAAAGAAGCGAACATCCCATACTAAAAAATTGTAGAAGCGAGTGTAGCTGTGGTGCCCATATCAATACGGTAAATGTATGTTAATTTGTGGCGGTTCTCGCACTTCTTAGAGTGCAATCGTAGAAGAAGATACAATTTTGATTTTGTTTTTACTTTTACTGGTGAACAGGAAACATATCGTTAAAAAATCGATTTTAATTCGCCGACATTGTGCCAAGCAATCATTGTGCGTACAACCGCCAGCATGTCATGACAAGCTCCCGTAGAACGTTAAAACAAGCGAACCCATATTTTTTTTATGTCATACGAGGAACGTAATGCATAGTTTATTTTTTGTTTCCTTGTAGACTTGACCATACGTAAAACAGGAACGAGAGAAGACATTTCACGGACACTCAGAAATCGAGGATGATTACTTGCGACAGTGAGAAGAGAAAAGCTGCCGGGTCCTCGTCGCTAACACCGATCACCCTCCGCTTCTGTCTGTTTCTGTGTCTATCTGCTGTAGCCAACTCGGTCGATGTCATCAGCCGTAACCGGGGTGACGTCACGCCCTGTGATGACGTCACCCATGGGGCATGTCCGCCGCCAGTGGACGCTGACGGCGTGCTCGCTCCTACAAACCATAGACAGCGGAGGTCTGCCACACGCGACGAACCCCTCGACGTGGACAAGCTGCTGAAGAAAATGCGCCGACAAGAAAAAAATAGCAAGAGACAGAAGAGAACATTCGAGAAAAGAACGGCAGAATTAAGTAGCCGGCTGTTAGAGCTTCAGAATCGTATTGACGCTCTGGAACAACACACTGTGAGTTCATGCAATCATCGATAACAGGCTGACTCTGTAACGCACGGCCTCTGTCCCACATTACAATGATATAAAATTGAAAACTCCGACATTGAAATGGGTTAATAATTTAATTGTAGTCGAAAGATTGTATTCATTTGATAGTTTTATATATGGCAAAGGAATATCCTACATTATGCTGATATGACAAACAGTTAGTGGATCTGGGTTTTTTCGCCTATGTTTCCATATGAATAACTTTAGCCAGCTGCACGTGTGAGAAACTTTATCAATATTTTAAAGGAAATGATGTATCTAGGTGTTTAAAATATCACAACCTATATATTGTATGCGATATATAATAGAGCATTTAGCTAAACCACCGCCTCGGGCCAAATTGGTGCATCTCGCGTAGGAAACGGCATTCTGGTGATACTCAAAATTCCAACATCGTTTCTGCTTTTTGCATTTTTAATATGAAAAATATCATGTAACCGACCGACTAATACAGAGTTAACATCCCAAGACGATGCTCCAAAAACATTTGCTGTATGAGCGCTGTAAGATACTACTATTTACACTGTTATAAGGCATGATCCTTCGTTCTTGTGCCATTATACTGGGGGTAGAATGTATGTCATCATAACCCCGGGGACTTATGCTGCCTTCTCTTGCAATTCAGACGCCACGAGCGCACTTTGCTGCCAGTCCTGACGTCACGCTACTATCGCAAGTACGAACTGGACACGGTGAGAATTATACTCCTTAGTTTTCTTATCAACCGATATGACAACCTCCCTGGTAACCGCTTTCTTACATATCTGCGAACAATGTGTTTATCATCACTCGCATCAACCGTTTGTTAAGGGTTCAGCATCAGCGAACTAGGTCGCAAAACTGACATCAGAATGCCTGCAAATAACCCTTCATTATACAATACATCTTATGGATTTACTGTCCTATATCGTACTTTATTACACCTTGCATCAGATGCATTCAGCCGTTAGCCTCCCATATGATACATAATCTCCTGCGGCTTCCCACGTCACACTTCATTCCTCCATTCTTGCCTTTAACCCCTGGTTTCCCAGACACGCTTATAAATGTTATATATGTTTGTGATGCTTCAGACACCCAAACCGTGGAGGGGATTTACACCGCCAATGGCTTATTGCCAGCAGGTACGTAACCAAATGATTGATCTCAAGTATGTTGATGGCGATATTGTTAATGACTAATAATTATGAGAGTTCATTACAAGTGTATTCTTGATTTACATATTTATAACGAGGTTACGTATATTTTAACGAGGTTACGTATATTTTAACGAGGTTACGTATATTTTAATACTAAAATACGCCCACGAAATAAATATATATTTCAGAATTTGTCCCCTCTTAGTTCTTGAGTTTAATATACTACACTTTGTGCAAAGCGCGTTTTCGTTTACGATTCCCACGGTATGCTGGGTTCAAATTTGCTAAAGATTTTCCTTGATAGGGAATTTGGTAAAAAAGATCGGTTGATTTGTTTCCAGATTCAACTTATCGGTTTTGGAATGTATCAGACGATACCGACTCCCTAGCCTTCCAATACCATAGGGACACCGGCAAAGTTTTCATCTCCGAGGGAGGAACCTATCTGATCTATGCCCAGGTACGGCTACTTTAAGCAAAGTGGAGGCGCGCACATCGTCCCCGTTACACCGAGTGCAAACGGGGCATTTCGGGGCATCCCGATTCCTATTGGGGCGAAAAGCAAGCTCAAATCAAGCGCAGGAACGAACCGTTTTAGATTAGCATAATATAACTAAACAATTTTTTTATCATTTAATCATTAATTAATTAAGCTCTACTATTATTGTTTCTATAACATGGCACCCCATATTTTTAGGTGATGTTTCACGACTCGAGCGACCGCTGCGGATACAGCATCTTCATCAACGCGACCGACGTGGCGCGGTGTGTAGCGTTCGGGACGACGCCCCCGACTGGCACCTCCCCCCACGGCCACGTGCGACACCAGCGCCCCGCCCCGCCTGGCACCCCGGCCCCCGGGGTGGTGTCCCACCTCAACTACCGCCAGTGCAGCACCCAGACCATCAGATACGTGCCCGGGGGCAGCAGCGTCTACCTAAAGGGACTCTACCAGAACAGAACACTGGTGGCCACACCGACACTCACTTTCTGGCAAATCGCCAGACTCGATTGAACTGAATGCCGTTGAATGACACTATAATTAAATGGTTATCGACAAAACGTATTGTAGCGTGTTCATCTTGGCGAGGTGTACTAATCGAGTAGCCACGGTAGACCAAATGGTGGGCGGCATACCAGGTATCGACTTGCCAACAAGGTTATACCGCAATTAGAACCATTTTAAAACGTTTAAAAAACGTTATGTGTTTGCTGGTTTGTCTCGTTATCTACCACCGCCTGATAACTTAATTCCGCAATTATATGTTCAGAGTCGGGCTGACGTCATGCTCCTCGCGGGTGACTTCAATGCACGCGTCGGTCAACGCTGTTGATGACTGTTTATCAAAATGACACGCACTCTGAAGCGTTAAAAGTGGTACCAGTTGTATTTGCAAGATAGATAATAGGTAGGATTATGCCAAAACTACACTTTTATCTTACCCATAGGGAAATCGGCTATCAATTATATACTGGCACCACGCGAAAGTTTTTCATTTTGTCAGCGCTTAAATGTGCATAGTGTCAGCGATCGCATCACGGGGCATAGCCTCCAATTTCTACTTGGTCCCAATGTGAAGCTCCATATCATTTGATGTTAACCGTGTCCGTCCGTGCGTCATACTGTAACATTTCAAAGATGGCAATGAGCTGATTAACGGTAACACCACGAAACCAATGATAAATCTGCTGCGACCAATCAATCACTTGCTACCTAAATGAGTAGATTCTCCGTCTTGAACGACAGCTGATAGTACAGCAAGGCATATATTATATTAGTAGAACAGTCACCCATGAACTAAGTAGTTGTTAGCTGAAGAACGTTTGTATGCGTGGCGTCTTCTTCATGCCATTGACGAGGAGTGTCATATCATGTGTGTATGTCCTTTATAAATATTATTTATTTATGCCGGGTTTTTGTTCATATCCTTTGCGATTGAGATTTGGAAGATTATGCTCCCCATTTTATTTTGCAATGTAGTATATCTATATACATATATATATATGCGCCTGTTTTTCCTTTTCCTATATTATTCATATCTTGCTAAGTATAGTTATTATTCCCTGGACGTTGCTTCCTATTAATATAACAATAAACTTAATAAATTTAGGTGGGATCAAAAGTGTATCTATTTTATTTAAGTATTAATAAAAATAGAATGAACATTTAAACTTACGTTATATAATATATATACTATTAGTTAGGCTTAATTGTGCTCTGAAAACATCATATTGATGTATTTGGGCGCTAAAAAAGTAAACGAGACTGATGTTACAACAGGCTCGTACTCATTACATGTATATAATAAGGCTTTAGTTTCTGGTGAAGTTTTTTATATTGTAAGGGCATTATCTGTATTTTGTTGTGGCTATCCAGTTATAAAGTTACGGACCAAACATGCTGCGGACTCTGTATGTTGTATGCGCCACCCCATGAATGATGCCTCTGCCTCAGGGAAACTATTAGAGCTAGGGCTAGAGCCCATCATAGACGGCAAACAAAGGCTCTGACTGCTCACACTGCCCTGACACCGAGGGGAGCCGAGTCTCTAGTGCCGAGGCGTAAGGTAAAATCCACTAGTGAATCGCTTTGTCTTTATCGATCCGCACACGAGTGGAAAGTATGAGTGCACATGCTCGAAATATCTGCGTTAATTACTCCGCTCGCATACCCAGGGGCGGATCCAAGGGGTTCCAATTGTTCTTTACGACCGGGCGCGGGGGGGGGGTGGGGGGGGGGGAGAGCGCTGAAAGTTGATCGACTCCACGCCGAAATGAGGTCTACTCCGCTGAAATTTGGTCTCATTCTACCCTGCGCCGAAATGTGGTCGACTCCGCGCTGAAATTTGGACTAGTCCGCGATGACATTGTCCCCATGGGCCACAGTATGTGTGACTTGGTGTGGCTGGAAGGGGGTCCGCGGGTGCCGTGACGCCTGAGAGAACAAATATTTGTGATAGAAAACATAACCCTGTAGAGCGGATATTTAAACGAGATTGCGTCACCCGTAGGGTGAAAAATGACGTAAAATCCGGATTATGTCTTCGGTCCACTACAATGATCTTGACCTTAACAATTGACTTGACTGACTTTATTTGTGACGTATTTAGCCCCTCAGATCCAGAATTGACACCTTAGATCCAAATTGACCCCTCAGATCTATATTTGGCATATTTGATACATCAGATCCATATCGACCCCTCAGATCCGGCAGCTCTAAAACTGTCGCTTTAGTGAACATCCTCTCAATTGTTGGCCCCATCTCAAAAGTAAAATGAGTCTTTAGTTTCGCCCCCAAGCTCAACGATCTCGCTCGGTGGACAGCTGAAACCAAACTGTCCGTTTATTTAGTTTCGGTGTACATTTCTAGTTTCTACATCCCTACGATGCACATTAGTTTCATAGCAACCAACTCAATCATCCCACCACCCTAGCTTGAACCCCCCTCCCCCGCCCCGCCCCCCACAACAGTATGCCTACACTGGCACCGTGGTCACTGTCACAGATCGCGACAGTGAAGAGCCTCGTTGTAATGTTGTGATGATAAGAAGATTAGCGAGCCGCGCTGTGTTGACATCTTGATAAGCCAAGTGACGAGTCACCGGCCACATATCATTGAAGTCGACCAGCTGTTCTTAATAGCTCTCGTAAGGTCCTATGTTAAAGTTTAGTAATTTTGTGCAGAGAAATTAATTAGGCGATTTACAAAATTCAAAAACGTGATACCGACGGGCTCAAAACGTGACATACTGTACAGCGTCATTAAATGAACATTGTGAACGTTATAGCGACTTTCCCGATTTTTGGTCCTATCTACCAATGGTTAAGGAATAAACAAAAAAAATCCTGTGACCTTGAACTTTGACCTACATACCCCGCTGACGAACTTGACCGAGCCATGTCGGATACCTATCGATGGGTAAAGTTACCGAACGAAATGTTGCGTTTTGCGACCTACAGAGCGCGCGCGCACACACACACACGCAGACAAACCAATGTAGTGATAGATGCCGTAAAATCTAAGAGTCATAAAAATTGCGACCGGGGTGGGGGGGGGGGGGGGAGGCTCTAAAAATGTGCGTTTACAGTGCGAAAAATAAATACTCCTTCCCAGCGGATTTTGGCGGTAAAACGCCTCAACCGAGCGGATTTTGGCCGTGAAAAGGGGGGGGGGCGTTACTGTGGAACCCCCTCAAGCCCATCTCTGTATTAAGTAGCCCCCCCCCCCCCCGGGGTGAAATCATGGTATGGCATGACCACGAGAGAGCTTGGCAGATGGTGTGAATGCTTGGTTTATCATGACCAACAAAATAAATAGCAGACGTGAAAATGCACGACGTGAAGGCGTTGTTTGAACAGCAAAACACTTCATGGACACGTCGTATGTCATGATCGTGAAGGGAATGGCAGACAGTGGAGGAAGGGGGGGGGGAGTCGACTTAATAGCAATTGATTATCGCTTCATGAGGATAAATAAACCGTAATCCCTATTAACGGGGAAAATAAGAGCTCACGTTCTAATCAGGTAACATTGAGCAATATCTCACATTCGGGTAACACTTACACATACACAACATACACATATAATCATAGACATAAATGACAGGTCCCTTCAGTTTGATCTATGCACACTTGATTGTCTCGGGAGATTTCTTGGTTTAATTTAACTTCAGTGTGCGCACAGGTTGCCTAAGACACACACATTTCATTCCATGCGCCGCTGTCCTAGTTTCGAACATTTTGTTACATTTTAGAATCAAGACTAAAAGTATCTCAAAAATTATGATGCATATGTTTTATATCTCGTTGAGTCTGTAAAACAGACATTTCAACATAAAACTGCGCGGTCTATTTTTATCGCGCGCGGACGTGATAGCGACCCGCGGTCGACATCACACACAAAATACCGAACGGCGAACAGGCGCGCAGGGATATAAAGCCGGCCACCAACTTCTGCTCCGGTGACCAAATTGCTTTTCTCCGGATAGCCCACAGGCTTTCAGGATTTAAATTCAAGACAGAATGTACTTATTTGGCATGAAGAAGAGGTTGGTAATACAAAACATTACGGAATATATTGCTTTAACTATATTATGATTTCATAGTTGGCAATTTCTGGACCAAAGCAAACAAAAAATAATTTCACAACCACTCGATTCTTCACGCACAAACCGCGCAGCCGGCCGGTTCCCAACACTCAAGGCGCCAGTGTGATGCGCACACGTTGTAAGAGCACGCGTTTTTTTGTTGTTCCCCAAAAGACCTAAACCGATAATAGAACCCGCGAGAACTGTACAACCCAATAGCTTGACGTTTGCATTATGTTTTCCTTAGTCATAGCTAGAACCCATTAAACAGCCATTGTTTTTTGCTTTTGCAGCCAGTCGAAGATGAACGGCCACCGAACAGCACAGTATCATATAGATAAGAAATACAACGTTTGTATTATGTACGGACGCACTGACGGACAATAAAATGCGTTTTTGTAATTCACACCCGGTTGGCCCTTCCGGTTCCTCATAATTTTGCATATTTTAATTAATCATGAACACTGATGAATATTCAGTACGTCGCCGCAGGCAGGTAAGGCCAGCTTCTCTCCACCGGAAACTGTCAGTGACAGTGGTTAAACTGGCCACTTCGACGGAATCTTCACCCTGTCCGGAATTATCTGACCAGCAACAGCAAAACGCAAAGGGAAAGTGATACAGACAGTGAAGCTGAAGGTGTCAACAAGGTTAATGTGCTTTTAGAGACCATAACAGGGGCGAAGGAGAGACTGAC
The DNA here is from genome assembly GCA_964019135.1 of Arenicola marina. Lineage (NCBI taxonomy): Eukaryota > Metazoa > Annelida > Polychaeta > Arenicolidae > Arenicola > Arenicola marina. Next base: position 25,272,342 of record OZ025261.1, read on the forward strand.
AAAGCGAGACAGCCAGGCGGGCAGCGGAGTTGGCTGTGAATCACAGCAACGAAGTAGCGAGAGTTGGGCCTGGGTTCGAGACAGGACTGGCTTGCAAGCGACACTTCATTGCTTCCATTCTTCAATTAAGTTGTTTTTCGACTTTTCGACCCTTGATCAAACTTGCCCAAAAGCAGGTTACCCAGCTGAGGTTGTTAGTAGTATGTATTGGCTTAGTCAACAACATTCACAATGTGACATCGCTCTACATGCAGTCACAGTAGAGGGGGGGGGGGTGGGGGGGCACCATAGTAAATCAGTGTAGGGTGTGGTGATGTGCCGTCATAATTTTGTTGATCAGCGACATATCAATATGTGCATTAATTAGGCCGGTCTTATCCAAGACAGAAGGGGTGAATACCAGTTTTTGAACACAATATAACAAAGAATAAACAATGTTTATTTAGCAACTAAAATGTTATCTTATCGTAATTCACCCAAATTATATGTATCAATTAATTTAATAATAATCTTGAGAACAATTTAAATTAGATCTATAGGGGTCTGGAAGGGGGCGTCCAGTGTCCAGTCTTGATTTTTCAAAATTCGCAGTGTCAAATGTCGATTCTTCAAAATTCGCAGTGTCAAATGTCGATTTTTTAAAATTTGCACTGTCAAATGTCGATTTTTCAAAATTTGCAGTGTTAAATGTCAAAAACCTCGCTTTTTTCAGTGTCGTTTTTTTCTAAAATGCCACTATCCGTGTGGATGTTTTCTTTTCAAATCCTCGGTGTCGGAATTTGGGGGTCAATGTCGAATGTCGATTTTTTAAATATGCCTGTGTTGCATGTCGCCATTTACCCGTTCCAGACCTCTGGCTATATATACAGCAACGAGTGGACATTTGCAACCATCTTAGACCATGTCCAGCCACGTACATGCCCATCCCCTTATAGTTCAGTCATCTAGCGACTAACGTAAACATATCAGTCACACGCTAGCTATATCTAGCGAATGCCGGACAAAAAACGGGGGGGGGGTCAGTTGCTATGAAATAACAGGCACAATTTCAGCGGATAGTCAGCTCTTTCCAGGAATCTGCTACTCGCCGATACCTTGACTGTATCACCTGCCTTCACTTTCAAGTGACGTATCTTAGTTTCTTGTCAATCAGTTGGTTTGTAACGTTTTTTTTCATCGACAAAAACGTTTTTATTGCACCTGAATTTTCGAGATAAAACAAAGTTCTTTAAACCGCAGTAAAACGTTTTGAATTACGAGCCTATTAAGAATTACACCTAAAACGTATTTATATGGTAATAAAAACGTTATGGTTTATTATAACCACATAAGAACCCAAAAAAAAGTTCTAAAAGGTTCTAAAAATGTTATGTGTTAGCTGGGAAAGACCTGGTGATGCATATTTCCGAAAACAACGCGTCGAAACGTTTACGTTTACTGTTCCCGCCCGCATGCAGATATCTGTTTGAATATTCATAAGAAACTGCGTAATCACGGAACCGGAAGCGCCAACCGGGTGTGAATTACAAAAACGCCAATAAAATAGCATAATCGTCGCAGTCTCGTGGGGTCTCGTGGAGTCTCTCGTCATATGTAACTAGCTTGCTTTTTCGTAACTTCACGAGCATGGATGCCGAGCTCCCCTCAAATCCACAGCGCGATGACGTCACGCAAGTAAGCAATTCGAATATTCTGTATTTGTAAGTGTAAATTTAAATACTGTATTTGTAATTGTAAACTTACATACTGTATTTGTAATCGTGAATTTAAATACTGTATTTGTAATCGTAAATTTAAATATTGTATTTCAAATCGTAAATTTAAATGCTGTATTTTGTAATCGTAACTTTTGAATATTGTACTGTGATCGTAAATCGTAATACTCTGTAACCATATTCGTAATTTCCAAATACTCTGTAATCAGCATCGTAAACTTTTAATGCGTGGTAACCGTATTCGTAGAATGTCCAACACCCTGTACGCTGTGTGGTGGGTATCTTCCCTGTCAGCGGCGCGATGCGACGAAACTGCCGACGCTGTTCGGCGACGCCGACGCCACACCAACCAAGCACCATGGTCATCAACGTCAATCTTGCCTTCAGGCTCATGAAAGTTCGACACGTGGGAAGCAAGGGAGACACAAATTCTATGGATGGCTCACTGAAATGCAACATAAGGTCATCGAACATATGTCCACCAATCTGTAATTCTGCATTTCATGAGAATAGCCTACTGCTAAAATGGAAGACAACTGGTATAACATGTTTAATTCACAAACATCTGATTTACTGAAATACATATAATTTTCTGACTACAAGTTTCGATAGCTCAGTTGTTGTCTCTATAATATCCGAATAATTTTTTTTGGCCCAAATATATCAATGCACAATTATTTTTCAGATACATTTATTTCACCTCCTGCCAGAGTTAAGGTAAATATGTATATATAAAAAAACACTTCCTCAAGCATGCCTACATTCCGCCATCTTGCATGCATGGAGGGCATATATTACCATATCTTACCCTCTCCCACCCATATAGACTGGCGTGCTCAAAATATATTGTACATTATTACGTGTTGGTGGTAGCATTAAATCTGAAGGCAGTAAAATGGAGTATTCTGACCCGAACCGCCCTGCTCCCCATGCAAGCGACAATCGTTGCCCTAGCGACATTGCAAAGAACAATGAAGCACGACATCACGCACAAAAGAATTGTAGTTATAGCTTTAAATGGCCCGCATACCTGCCTAGTTGCCTAGTTGCACGTGCCATGTTTCTTGGTAACGATATATATGTATCAAAAAGGCGTCTGGCCAACTATATGTGGAAAGGCTTGCGATTTGCGGACAGTCAGTCCCATAATGCTTTACTTTGAACGTTGCATGCGGAAATTAAACCAAAGAAGCAGAGACAAGTCAACGCCCTACATTTAGATTCAACTCGTAATACTAGTAATAGCGCGAGTTTTGCATGGCATTTGGCATTTTATTGGCCCTTCGCCAAGCTGTAGCAGCCCTTCATTTTCATTACACAGCTGATGAAAATTGGCGGGCTGCTACAACTTGATGCTTGTCATATTATTGCCACTTATAATGATTAATTTCCAATAAACAAGATAAGAAGAAGAAGACAAATAATTCATTTGAGCCAGAACACAGCAATGATACCAAAGTACACAGAGCGAAATTGTCACTTGTCTTGGAAACCTCTATTATGACCTGTGTTCGCTGGCACGGAGGCCACCTCGGCACGAAAGAGGGCGGGGAATACCTTTTCTGATCTCCGCGATTGGCATCCAGAAATTCTTGGAGATTTGCCATCAGCTATATATTCGCGTTATCACCATTAAGGCGTTTTTTTCGCGTCCAGCTTTAAAATGTCCCAATCTTGGAGATTCAATATTGCTCTCTAATTCTTGGGGATTCGCGATTCAGAGGGGGTATCCCCCCCCCCTTAGTTATGTTTGTCTAGTATATGAGGTAAGTGAAAAGTATTCAGAAAGTATGCAGGAAGATTACTTTCGATTACTTTGGCATCCCAGGCGAGTATGCAGTAGTGAAAATGCAATAGGGCGAGTTGAGGAAGGATGTATTTTAGTTGCTGCATGATTTAGATATCTTAAAAAGCAATTTTATCACTATGACTGGACCATTTCAAATGTTTATATATGGTCAGCCCAAGGAAATCAAATTCACCAACACATTCTAGCTTGGTATTTGCAATATACAGTTCTGGTATAGCTATTTTGGACAGTAATGAAGTTGATCTTTTTGATATTGAGAGACAATTGGTTTAGTTCTCAGAACTAGTCTTTGGTTTCAGCTGATCTATGATTTTCTCCGTGACAGTAGGGTCAATTATGTGCAGCTCTAGCTTCGTATCAGAAGGGTCTCCAAGAAAGCTGGTGTAGTGTCATGAGATCGGTTATCAGTCTGCTTCGCATGTGAGTTTCACTTGTAATGTGTCTGTCTCTATCTATTTTAGCAGTGATCGTTGATTTACTCGCTTCGGTCGAGTCATTCTGGTAATGACCATGTTCACAGCAGCCGCTGTTGATTAGCTCAGTGCGGTCGATGGTGCGTTTATCGTCGGAGTGGTCCTCGGTATAAATACAGCATCCACATCGGAGATGGGAAGACTACTTTGAGACAGGCGTCGACAGAACATCCGGTGGCGTCAAGACAACTCCCACGAGTGCTTCAGATTGATTGGTTATTCAGGACGCTTTGCCCACTTTTATCATATCGCGTCAATGGGAGAAGGAAGGGAGAGTGGAGCCATATCCCCTAGGGTAACCCCCTACTCCTTACGAAGAAAGACATGAGATCTTTATCCTGCGACCACACAGACATGGCCACAGCGGGGCTCCAACCTCCGACCCACGTGCCGTTAGGCTCTCAGCTGACCAGGGCACTCAACGCGAGTGCTCTAGCCCACTGAGCTGTCGCGCCGGCCCCACGAGCGCTTCAGAGTATTGGGCGCTAGACTGCTATGTCGTTTTGGCTTGTGGACTCTGGTTATTCCGATAGTACTGATAAGATCATTGAAAATATTAGTTATAGCCGAGCGGCGCAGAGATTGAAAGCAGATGTCGTTTAAAACACCTAATAGCTAAGTATTAAGTGCATGGATGCCTGTCAACATTACCCTTCAGTAACGTGACAAAATGGTCATTTCGGCTATTACGTATGGAGCAGAAGCTTGGGGTTAGAAACGTTATGATCATATTGGAATAGTCTATTTAAATGTCTGCAAATATTTATGCGAGGGTATCCTCAAAAAACAACCCCGGCAGACGTGTTAGGTGAAGGCGGGCCCGGCATAGTACGCCCCTGATGATCAATCCGGCAACGCCTCGCCCACGCCCATGTCCGAGCTCCCCGCACGGTGGCGCTACGTAAGCTAGCTTTTTATATATAATGGAGCCCTAGCGGAGTGAGTCGAAGGCAGAGAGTGGCCCATGTCGTCCACATATTAGACGACTTTGTGTTCGTGGCCCGGACATATGAGGAGTGCCATCATGTATTTGATCGAACCGATTACCCTTACGATTTAGTCATCTTAAAATAGTGCAGATCCGTAAAACCCGCAAATACAGATAAAGTGTTTTTACTTGGGTTAAATTTAAGATCAAACTCGTCTCAAAACGTATTTACAATTCGCAACATGATTGCCATCGATAGTCCAGTAGGTGATATATCGCAGGCATACGCAAATGCATATTCAAAGATATGCCACAGTAGCTGCTCCAACACCAACTGATCGAGGCTCATGATAGGTGTACTTTCTTAACAAAAGTGTAAAACTCAAATGACATAACATTCGTTTGACAAAAAATTACAGATCAGGGCTGAGGTGTGTGGGGGAGGGGGGTCTCCGAGGGGCAATTTCTGTCGGGGGTGGGGGGAGTTGTCTCGAGAGCAAATTGTACGGGGGGGAGGGGGTTGTCCTGGGGGGGGGGGATTTCTGGGAGGGGGATTGTAGGAGGGAATATTTTGGGGGAAAACTTACCAGGGGGGGGGGGCAGTTGTCATTATATATCGTTTATTGCACACAAGGTTTGTCACAAGTGTCAAAGTCCTCGACAAAGAAGGCATTTTTGTCAGCAGGTTCCGACACCATTTGCCGCAACTTAATTGCGTTGATGTGGATCCGATCGGTGACGCCGTTTTGATCTTGCCGCCCCGGTAGTCGAAAGCCCGGATGGCGTCCATGTACAGCTATCGCGTCTGATGCTCGTTGACCCCTCAAATCTCAATTTGATCCTACAAATTATTAAAATATTAAAACTCCCAGTTCACGATTAATGAAAATCCTCGATCACGGCGGTCGGCTAATATCCCTTTCCCAGTTCACGAAAAAGTTTCCTCATTCCCAGTTCACGGTGAAATGAAAAGCCCATTCCTGAGGAACGAAAATACCCCTCCACCCCCTCCCCCAATAATTATTGGCTGCACGGGCGCGTTGTTAATAAAAAAAATGGAAAACAATTTGCGATCATTATTAGGCATTTATTCAGCCAGATATAGACAATGCACATCGCTTGCAAAAAATGTATTTTTGCTTCTCATAAAAAAGAAAGGTTATTCTCAGTGGTATGCTCTACGGGATAACATTTCCATTCAGCTGATAGACAATGAAGTTCCTTAGGTTAGATGGCTCAATGTTTCATTATCGTAAATACTGCTAATTATGCACCATGGAACTGGCTTAGTGAAAAGTCGGTAGCAATGCTATAATTTCCCATTTTAGCGAGGGGACCTGCCTGGCTGAGTTGGGAAGCTTGCTGAGCTGCTGATCAACTGGTCGTGCTTGCAAACCTAGCTGACACCTGCATCTGTGGCAAACGTTATCCCATCAAATTAAATGCTTCCGGGGGCTTTGTGGCTCACTTTAGCCTTCAGGTGCACAAAAGCGGCTTAAAACACAAACATTTTCAAGTTGAGCCGATAGCAGTTGGTTTCCCGGGGGAAATCAGAGAGCAGAGATTTTTCCTGTTTTGCAACACGATGTGTGAACAGAAATACATAAGTAGAAGGCCTGTCATTAATGTCAATGCTGATTCGGTTATAATAACCGGTAGGGAACATACATTGCCATCTGTCAGATTCGCAGAATGGCAAAATGTCAAGACCTACGCGTCAACCGCCTCACTCCGCCTCACTCCCCCACATCCTAGATTTTCATGCAAGTGCCCCCTCCTCAGCTGGCTTGAGGTGTACCATTTACGGTCGCCCCAACCTAATGCCTTATAGCCGTGGCTTTAATTGGTTTCATATTCACACAGGTACGGATGCGTATACAAGCATGAGAAGTCATAGATCTGCCCGTAGTACACGTTGTTTTTCGAGTGATACGCCAAGCAAAACCCCTCAGACGTGCTCTTGGGCCCTCGGTCGGCCCACTGATAACAGGTGCACACAGGCTCCAGTGTCGTGATCCACCGCCAGGTGCCGCTACTGTACGCTCCGCCGATCCATATTCGAGGTCTCGAAGTTTTCTTTTGTACGTAGGGAACCACTGCAACATGTAGGGGTTATAGCGATGAAGGAACGCGTGCAAACACTGCAATACAATTGGTCTTAATTGCAGAGTTAGTGGCGAAGTTTTCCCCCAATTAGTGACGAAGTGTTCAACCACTTTTATATAGCTATGTTGACAATTTGTCTGTCATGTGGTGTATTCTTACTTTCCGATTCCATATACCGTTTGCTGTTTTATTCCAAAGGGGGCAAGCTGCGGGCGCCGGCTTATCATATCAACTTCATGGCGAGATATATGACAAAATATCACGAAGATTAAACGAACAACCACACGATCCAATGACCTATTTTTCGTCTTTTTGCTGTCAATCTCCGGAACAGAAATCTGTCCACTGGATTTCAAAAGTGTTTAAATAATTGACATCCAGATACTTTTTCATAACAGTCATTTTTGGATCCCTAACAAATTATCTTTTAATAATACAAAATTTCTCCATATGCCTTCTATGGAAGGCTCACCCCCACCACAGTAGTAATGTAGTGCCACGAATTGTCACGAAATCCATCACTTACTGTACGTGTTCTTCAAGTAAGCCTCCTCCTCCAGCGAGTCGATGGTCATCAGATGGGCCTGCTCGGCCATACAGGCGTCTCTGGATGTGTTCCAGAGCACCTTTATGTTGAAGAACCGGTAGCAGGACCCGTCATGACGGATCCAGTCACCGCGGCAATCTGCCAATGTACAACCAATACTATTAAATCTGCTCATACAGCAATTATCCACCTATAGATATGTAACTTATCACCAACGCGATAAGTGTATTTATGCTGCGGTCGAATAAGCTTGAAATCTTAAGTTACAGCTAATTATTATTTTCCTTTAGTAATTATATATACCTGAACACGGTATTATATGCACCCTGCACGTGTGTTTGTTTACATCCGGTGCACTGATTAAATGAATTCCGAGGCTGCATCCCGGTTGCTCATTTCCGGTCATTTCGGGGGTCAATCCGTGATCCCGAGAGAACCCCTCTCTCTGACCAGCGGCAGCAATCCAGCAGCATCGGCAATCGACTTGTCCCACCCACCGTCCCCTTCCTGTCACCTGCTTCGGTCACTACCCTTTTCCTGTTGGCCTGTTTGTCCCCCACCTTCCTGGTTCCTTACCCATATATCCACTTACACAGTCGGGGCGTACTGTTATGTAAGGGGACGTAATGTTACGTAAGGGGGCGTAATGTTACGTGAGGGTACGTAATGTGACGTTCGACTGTGCGACACTTGAGGGTCGGTATAACAATTACGTAAGGTTAACTTTCCATTATTTTTAATGTCATCTGGCGTAACAATACGCAAATCTATTGTCTGTCCTTATGATATTATCGTTAACTCGTTTAAGACGTACATATATCATCAAATTTACCTTCATGTTACAGGGCAAACCATGGCAATACTGCCCACATTTTGATGACGTAGTATACAAGAAGGCCACATTTTCTCTCAACATTGATTTAAAACGAGTATTTATTATTATCCATGTTATTTTTGACCCACTGTTATAAATATTTGATTTGATGCAATAGATAATTACATAAATTGTTTCCAAGTAACATATTAAAACGGAAATTGTGACCGACAAGCATAGCTTGAGAAGAAAGACAAAATTCGGGGTTATGAGACCAATTGGACCATGTTAACACCCATCGCAACTCTCTACCAGCAATTTTGATTATTGATTGCGATATGTAAGTTTTAAAATGTATATTTGCAGTGGACTGTTCTGCTTGCGAAGTGAGCAGCCCGGGGGGACCCCTTTTTCGCCTGTGTTGTCTCAATCCCCTAGACAGAAATCTGCACTTTTTCTCCATATGTCCAGCTGAGAAAAAATGTATTTCTTGACTGTATAGTTCAGCTGATATTTAAAATGTACAAATAACTAATCTTCAGATACTTTGTCATGAATATCAGTGTCTATTTTAGATGTTTTTTAACCAAAAAAACGTCTCTCTCAGTGACCACAAAATCGCGCACTTTCTCTCCCTCGTCAAATGCCCTCTATAGAATGGACGGTACACCTCCACCACTGCAATAATGTAGTGCCCAAACCGGGATGAGACGGCGCATATGGATGCTTTAGACCCGCATGAAGTCAAGACGTGTAGATGGGGCCGTTTACAGTGGAGTTTGAAGCGTTGAACTAGCTTTCATACTTTGAAGTTGTGGCGTGGATATGTTTCGTTGGGGTTCGGGTCGATATAAAAAATTAGAAGGAAGTGTGGAGTGCTGCGGTAGATCTTATGGAAGGCCGAGAAAAGGATTTTGTGCGTAAATTGACTGAACGACAGGGCCGAAAAGTGTTTGGAGACTTCTGAAACATTCAGATGCGACACACCAAGGTTAAGACCGACTAACTGACTGGCGCCGTGGCAAAGCTTCAGACTTTGGATGCTAGATCATGCGTTCCTCTTTTAACATGAAATTGCGATATTATAAATAAGATATATTTCACTGTATACTGAAACATATAGTTAGTTACATACGACCGTTTGACCACCTGCAACAACCCAGAAATGCGCATCTTTCACCAAATAGCCATACTTAACCATTATTGAACATTGATGAACGAAGACAAGTAGAAATGTCCAATTTGAATTTAAGACCGATACCGCACCGTCAGTCATTTGGCGTACTGGGGCTTTATATTAATGGGTCATGCTAAAAATTTGATTATTTTGGGCGTCCAAACTGATGGTTCGATTTTGATGTCATTTGGCAAGCATGATGTCACTAACATTGGTACATCCTCGACCACAAAAGGGTCATCTACCTTTTCTCAGCGATTAACATCTTTAATAATTGTTATTAATGAATTTTTTAACATTTTAGGGACGCCTAAATTGCATTGGTCAATTATTCGAACAGCTGTCAGTATCCGAAAAAAAAATTCCCGCTTTCTCTAAAGAAGAATCTCAATGAAACAGTAGCTCTCTAAAGCCAATATTAACACAGCAAAACATGTTTCGTGACCTTGACCGAGATGTGACCTTGACATTGGATACGTGAACTTGGCATTGGATAACTGACCTTGATAGTTATTTTTATCCGCGCCCAAATACTAACTTAACCGTTCTACGCAATGTGCTGTTTTTCTCACTTGTTGCCTTTATGGAGAAATTGAGGAGGTCATTTTTCGGCCAGAATGTTCATTGGGTGGAAAGTTTTAGGAACTGTTTTGTAAAAAAAACTATTTGTGCGATTTTGGCGGGAAAAATTGACCTAATGGTCACAACGAGGCCAAGGTCACGAAACATGTTTCTTGCGTAACTCGTGTTACTCCTGAATTATATCTGACGACATGAGCTGCCAGAGAGCCACTTCTCTTTTCCGGCGGCCGTTACCACTGCGTTTGGAATGTTTGAACCGGTAAGGGATGGCGCCTCGATACGCTGAATAACTAATGGGCAACTTTTTGGGTGTACAACTCGGTCCGCATTGCTCGTAGAGAGCTGCAATGGGTCTTAATATGGTCCAAATGATTCAATGACCCCGATTTTCGTCTTCCTTCTGAAGCTATGCTTGAACATCTCGGTGTGTTGTATATTGTTTATAGGTATTGGCGGCGTAACTTAAATGACAAACCAGAAATTTCATATGCATATAAATGGATAAAAGATATTTGCATATGAACATGTATCGACGATTTTTTAATTAATTTATTTTTTATTGATCTAACGTAGTTTAATGACTTAGGGCCTACTTTTATTCGTTGTCGTCGTTGGAGTTGGAGTTGGAGTTGTGCTAGTTGGAGTTTTGGTCGTCGTTGGAGTTGTCCTTGTTGGAGTTATGGTTGTCGTTGGAGTTGTCCTTGTTGTTGGAGTTGTGATTCCTGAGATGGCAGTCGTCACCCCCGTACACGCCATCGTGTACTCCACATAGTCCTCCTGCTTGGTGCGGGTCGACAGATCGGCCTCCACACTGCGGGGCTCGCAGTCTCCTGACCCGGCATGGAGGTTGTAGCTTAACCCAAGGCAGACGGAGGCACAATTCAGACATCGCTGCAGACAGGATTCTAAACTGGGTTCAGTGGTAAGTGGCGGGTTCGTTTTGTCGTCCAAGTCGTAACGGCCTTCGTAAGTAAAGATACAGGCTGCAAATAGATACATAGATCAATAGACTCGATGTATGTATATATATATATATATATATATATATATATATGCATATAATCATACACCGGATGACCCCCAACCTCAGATCCCTGACTTGGGAGTGGGGACAATAATCGGATTCCGAGGTCATGAATCCCCCGTTTTTCACTTCCAAAATACTCTCAAAAGGATTATCTTTTTGCCATTGACCCGTTCTATACGTCGCCTCGCAGGCCCGCAGGCTTTATTTCTTTCCCGGGAACACCCGCTCTGCGCTGTGTTTCCCTAGGATCAACATTAGCAGGGGCGGATCAATAGACAATAGAAATTTGCCAAGGAGGGGGGGGGGGTGTTCTCGGCAAAACTTGCGACCGGGGGGGAGAGGGCGGGTGCTCTCTTTTTGCCAAGGGGGGGTGGGTGCTCTCTGAAAAACGTGCGACCGGGTGGTGGGGGTGCTCTCCGGCTAAAACTTGAGACCGGGGGGGATGCTCTCTTTTTGCCACGGGGGGGGGGGGGCGGTGCTCCCTGACAAACTTGCGACCGCGGGGGGGGGGGGGCTGCTCTCTGGCTAAAACTTGCGACCGGGGGGCGGGGGGGTGGTCTCTGAAAAACTTGCGACCGAGGGTGGGGGGTGGGGGCGCTGCTCGGAGAAGCAGACTTTAACAGTGTATGTTCAGGTTCCCAAGGGGGGGTTGCAACCCCCTTAACCCCCCCCCACTGGATCCGCCCCTGATTAGTCCTAGGTGGTAACTTTTTGAATATTTTAATTCTGAAGGGATATCGTTTTATGTAAAGCATCCGTTATATATATGGGTATCCTCTTCTTTAAGCAATATAGGCGTCCAGAGACCCCCTATCAGATTAGTACAAAAGTGTCCCGCGGGTTCAGATGTTTTATGCTTGAAATTACATATCGATTTTGCGCACAAGAACACAAACCTAAGGCCTTAATGTTCATAATAAACTATTAACACCAACCATATCCCGCACCAATTACCTTCCAATGACCCAAAACAATCCAACTTTTTTTTGCAAGTCAAAACTTTTGCCTCTGGCGAAACGTCATACACGTGATTTCCGATCCCACCGACAGTGGGGCCCGAGCCCTAAACTATATCTGACTACAGAAGCGTTCAGAGAGCCACTTCCATTTGCCGGCGTCCGTTGAAACTGCGTGCAGATTGAAACCTTTAAATCAGCCGGTTCCCAAAAGCGGAGTGAAATCTGTGGCGGATTTCACGAACGCAGTTTAGCAGACTACGTGACTTAGTCGGTCGATTTTAGCCGACTAAGCCCCGTAGCCGGCTAAACTATGTTCGTAATATAGGCTACTGGTCTAAATGGACCTTCACCGCATCTCTCCATCGTTTGACACATCGATCCCACGTTTGCCATAAACACCCTTTTAACACTCAAATAGAAGAATTTTATTTTTGTGCACCCGTTGCAACGATTAGCTCGAACTGTATCTTTACAAAGTTGTGGCTGGAAGTAATTATTATTAATGTATCTTTAATTACTCACTTGCTGATCCCCACACACAGACTCTCTGTCTTCTATAGGACGTTGTTCCTGGTTCGTCCTGCAGTTCCACAAAGCTATCGCTGATGAAGCGACACGCGGAGTTAGATAACTCGTAGGAGACGCAGTCGGCGTCAGCCTCACACCCGGCGCGACACGTGACTGGTCCTGACAGCTGAGGCTTCAGGACTCCGCGACCCCGGGAGCCCTGGTTGACGGAAGCCACCCACACCTCGGGATCGCACACTAGAATATTGCATTGAAAGGCAATATAGTCAGCAGTGAAAGCAACAAATGCATCATTTTTATAGAATAACAGTTACATTTTTTGTATAAATGAAAAATGTATCAATGACAACAATATAATATGTTTAACGCAATAAATTCATGCATAGTAAATAATTTATGCCGGCTGAATTTTGGGTGAGAGCAGATGCTTGGTCGGTTCGCGCGAGAAGCATCCGGCATTTGTAATATCATTTATTGATCAAATGACGAAAATGGGTCATGTATAGCGTGGTATATCCCAGATAGCATGCCAATGTTAACTTAACGTTAGTTGAACGCTAGCACCTACGCTTAAATAACGTTAGATGTTAACGTTATTCTAACGTATCTTTTCTAATTGACTTAACGTTAAATTAACGGTTACATTTTAAGGTTAAAGTAAACTATTTTTTAGGAATATCTAACGGTAGCAATTAATCGGCCAAAGTCGGCCTTCCTGCCGCTGTACACCCTGTGTCACTGCGTATGTACCGAAAGGGTGGCCCCAGGTTGGTCACCATTGGCACCAGTGTGGTAGTTGAAGTCTTAGGATCCCGAAAGTTCATCCCCGCCAGACTACAATGCACACGCGCTTACCGCTGCGCTACCGCGAAGCCGGCTTTCAATTAGATCTGTATAAGATGGTTCATTTATAAATATACAGGCAAACTTAATTTTATGACCCCCAAACCCCCAAGCTTTTGTTCAAAAGACTATTATTGAAATGAACCTTGCTTTATTCTCCCTTTATTTTTCGAAATGTTTAAAATTTCTATCATGTTTCGACTGCGAGCGGTTTTTTTGTAAAGATTTTTCAAACGTTAATTTTCAGTTTAACTTAATAACGTTTATTTTTAAACGAAATAATATTTAATATTTGTCTGATGCACTTTAGACGAAAATATCCTTTCCTTATTTTACTTTGATGCTTTAATAAATATGTATCTATTTTTACTGTGACTCTAGGTTTTAACGTGACACGTTAGTTTAACGTTGATATTTCGTCATCATGCAACCGTTCGTTCGTCGAAGGTAGCCAGGTTGATTGTGTTGCTTAATACAAGTATTTGGGATTCATTTTCTTCTCGACGCTTAACTGGACCAAGGTTGTACAGACTCTCAGTCAAGGGTCAAAAGCAGCTGGCATGATAAAGCGATTAATCAATGAATGCAATGGTGTGTCTCCCACCGTAACTTTTCAACTGTTCGGCAGGATATGGTGCTTCCAATTGACATATGCGTCTGAGGTGTGGGGTTATGAAATCATAGATCACATAGAAAGTGTGCACCTCAAATTTTGTTAATACCTTTTACGGGTATCATCTACAACCACTAACGTAGCCGTATCAGGGGAATGTGGCAGGCATCGATCACTGTATATTAAATATAATGTCAAATGTATTAAGTACTGAATAAAAATTCTGATGATGGAAGATACTAGACTCACAAGAGCCGATTACAGTATGTTATATGTTAAAGACCAACATGGTAAAACAAACTGGGTAGCTAAAGTCAAAAGAGTTGTATAAATATGGTTTGGGGATCATGTTCTTAAGCCAGTCAACTTATTTGACAAAACTGGAAGTTGTTCATAAATGTAGAGTGTTGCCACATTCATATAGTCTGCAGAATTGGTTCTGTTCATGAATATATATAGGGATCTGGAAGGGGTAAATGGCGACACGCGACACAGGCATATTTGAAAAATCGACATTCGACATTGACCCTCAGATTCTGACACTGAGGATTTGCAAAAGCGACAACTACACGGATTTAAAAAAAAAAAAACACCCTAAGCTTCACCAAAAAGCGACACGGAAAGTCGTAAAATTCAGACCCCTGTATATGTATGTCGTGACGAAAGTCCATTTGGTGAACCGAATGTTGGCCTACTTCCGTCACCACCATGAATTAATGAATATGCAGTGCTTACCTGAGGCGGTCACACTCGCAGATCCATTCCCGGCTGTGGAGCAATAAGCCATGAAAGCGACGACACCTAAAATGGAAACGCACAACAACACACCCAGAACGAGGGCGCAACGAAAGCTGACTGTTCTGCCTGTCGGTCGTGGTTCCTTCCCGGCATCCATATCTATATTCGCCTATTCTGTATCTTCAGTTCGGAGACCCAGATGATCGATCATCTGACGACATCGGACGTGAGACTGGGATCTGATTCACCTGATACTCGCAAATATGCAGCTTTATGTCAAGATATATATGTATATCGTTCTTGTGTAGATTGGACAATCCGCACTTTGAAGTGCTAGGTAAGAAGATAATACGCCGGAATATATGAAACTGAATGTCGGCCTGTGATAGTGGGAGTCAACCGGGCTACTTTCTCGTCGCTGTCACCAGGGCACGTTAGTCGCGCTTTGCATACATTTATCTTGACTATAAAAAAGTGTTGTACGGTGAAATTACCGGGTCGTACATGCCATAACAGGTCAACAGCAAAACGTACTATAACATTTGACAGATCTGTCTCGCTTTAAATCGCAATTGATGGTTTTTTCCGTCTATTTGCGGGCCACCACGATGCCTGCTTGCGTGGTACGTTGGCCATGAAAGTTGGGCTTATGTTTTCTAGCGAACACGTATGTGAGAGCCCAAAACGTCCGACTGCCCAAAACGGGCCAGGATCAGGATTTTGACACCTACAACATAATGCACAGTTAGCCACAACTCGAGCATCCACGAATATATATATCACAAGAACCATGACCAGAGTTTGTCCATGTCCTTAAGGTGGTCCCGACCTCGCATAATTATTGTTTTAATTGATAGATCTACGGCCGGAGGGTGTGACAAGTTCAAAAGTGGGCAAAGAGGCCAATTAAGGCCGTAAAATACCGCTAACGCTTATTTTTTCCGTGCCTTTTTATGCACCGCCCCACACTTAAATCCCCCCCCCCCCACCACCCCTTCGAGCTTCTCCTGGAGTGTTATTCGTATATTGCCATCTAAGAGATACAAAACGAGCGTGGTTTCATATCGCCAGATTGTGAATGATTGAAACGTCAAATGTAACTGTTCGTTGGTTCTTAGCTATGTAGGACGTTTTGGGTAGTCGGACGTTTTGGGGTCTCACACATGTACGCACTCTGCCAAGAGTCTCACAGCGTGGTCTATATACTCACCCCAGCCGTGTGACTTGTTTGAGGCCTGTTAACACGGCGCGCGTCAAACGTCCCATCAGAGGGAATTCTTTAGCCCCTTGAAATTCATATTTGTTATAAGCGCTACATATAGGGCCTATAAACAGATATGGTCTTATGCTATACGTTTTGAGGTTACGGTTTGCGCCAAATCGCCGTACCGTTTTGGCATTGCTACACATATTTAAGTGTGTACCAATACATGAAGCGAGTTCAAATGACTCGTTTAACATGTATGGTTCGTAAGAAATTTACACATGCAAGGTAAGGACATTTATTACTGAAAACTAAAGTGTTTTCATTTGACCTCCTCGCCCGGACGCGTTTGAGGTCAGACAAGAGTTGCTATGGCGATGTTTTCATGTGACTCCACAACAAATGTAAAAAACAATTGCTATGGCTTCATATTAGAAGTGCTGAATAAAATAAAATAAAAAGTTAGAGCCTCATCTAGTCCTACTGACATTCACACAATTCACTTTATGAGAAAATGAACTGGGGTTAGCTCTTGGCATGAACCTGAGCTGGATCAGTCGAGTCCTAACGGTTGTCACAGTGAGTCCCCGATATTGTGCACCAGACTTCACAGTGTAAGCGTGCGGCCGGAAAACCGGGCCGTGTGTTTACGATATGTGCCAGCCGGCCAGGAGGCAGCAGATAATTATACTTAATGGGGTGCTGACAGGGGGGGGGGGGACCCTGTTCATAGTGGGGTGGGGGGGGGGGGGGCGTGCGGTCGCTAAAGTATCGAGGTTTTCTCGGCATGACGAGAAGCCACGACGACTTGTCAAAAAAAAACATTGACGCCGGGATCGGTCCACTTCAATAAATAAAACAGGATCCCCGCCTGAATTTGTAGTTGGCTCCATGCGTTGATAGAAAGGCACCGAGACTGCGATGCGATACTCATAGAAGGGGTGTAAAAAGTGGCGTATTTGAGGCCGAATTGCGATAATATCTTTGACTTGATTCATTATCAAGTTTCGTGTCTGACGCATAATTCTGGTGGTGGTTAAATTTGACGGGGCGCGGAGGGACTTAAGCGGGACGCCCTCTGCCGGGAGATCGTTATAGTTACCATCATACAAGGGAGCGGGCCACCTTCTAGTTAACATCACGACAGGTAACGGGGTACCAGGCATTTACCATAGCATTACGAACCCACCATGTGATATCCAGGTTAGGGGGCCAACCCTCGCATATGATATTAAATATAACAATATTTGTTTGGCATCCACCCCGAAATCATGGCCCTCGAGCCCCCTGGATTTCAAATGGTCCGTCCCTTACCATGATAAAAAGGACCGGGGCACCAGCGGGAAGCCAGGAACCCTGGGCGGGTACCCCGGAACCCCGGGGAAGGAATCCCGGGAGGGAACCCCGAGGGGGAATCCCGAGCGGAAACCTCGGGCGGGAACCCCAGAACCCCTGGCGGGTTCCCCGGAACTCCGGGCGGGCACCCCGGAACCCGGGGTGGGGAATCTCGCCGCCCTGGCGAGCGAGTGTGAAAATGCATTGAGGACGTAGGCGACAACAGAGATATAATTGGAGCCCTAGCGGAATGAGTCGAAGGCAGTGAGTGCTTAAACAATTGTGCGACGTCACGCCTTTGTCGTAGGTGTTCAGTATATAGAAGAAAGCATCGAAAAACAGACCTAGTCGTGTTTTAGATAGTCGTCTGGCTTTCACTGCGAGCAATCAATGACTGGCCGCCATAAATGAGTAGATTCTCCGTCTTGAACGACAGCTGGTAGTACAGCAAGGCATATATTATAATATGTTGTAGGTAAAACCTAGAAGGCGAGCGTAGACTTTGACTTTGTTGTGAAGCAATTTTTTGGACCCCCACTGATGATAACTGGGCTAAACTGTTTCTCATAACCTTAGTTATGACTTGTTCTTTTTAAAGGTGAAGTTTTACATATTATGCTATTTTGTATATTTAATATCAAAGTTTTGGTACTGAAAAAGTAAATCTAGTAGTTTAGTAGTACATTTGATTTGTAGTCAAGTGACCTGCCCCTGACCGAATCTGTCATGATTTAGGTTCCTATTACCCTAGGTTGCTTTATTTGTGATCTGTAAAGTTTCGTTCGTGAGAAATTGCCATCTAAAAATAGGCTAAGGCAATGAAAAAATCAATTTCCATCCCCTGGTACATTGACTGACCGAAAATGTTTGTTCTCAAAGTTTAAAAGTGCCGTATTTTGTGGGGAGGGATCATTGCATAGTGTAGGTGGAGTGCCATGGTCAGATAGATGTGGCCGGCAATAGTTATGTTCCTGCCTTCCTGCTCCCTGATTTGGATTTGTAACTTCACGGCTCAGCTCATGTAATGAGCTTGAGTAAAAATTATGCTCAAGATCTCTAGAATTTGAAACTGGACGACTGGTTGACTGGATTGTGTTACGGTTACCCAGTGTGAAGCAAAGTACTGTGAATATTTTTTTATGTAAGGGTGGTCCGCCATTATTCAACGCAGCAAACCCAGCAAGAAGTAGTCTACGATAGACTACGACTACGATAGTCTACAATATCCCAAATGACAAGCAGCTGTGATAGATCTAGAAGCTTTTAGTTTGAAGTAGATGTGCTAAAGAAGGGGAGCACAACTTGTTTTGATTTGATAATTGGACTACTGCAAGAACTTACTACTTTTTAAATATAATGAAGAATGCTAATGGATAGATGTTCGAAGATCTTGATAACTTAATTATCTCTAGATGTAGGCTAATCTTAACTGAAGGGTTTGTTATAAACCAAAAAAAAAAAGCTGGGATCCAGCTTTGTATATTACCTTCTAGCTAATCTATATTAGAAATTTGTTATTTGACGGATCCTACACGGACGCCTAATGAACTTTCAAACAACCCGTTTGAATGAACACAGATGTTGCTAAGGTTCGATAATTAGAGTAAGGTTACTTTTTAAAGTAAGCTTATATTAAAGAATGCCAATGGATAGATGTTCGAAGATCTTAATAGATCTAACTTATCTCTAGATGTAGACTAAGCTTAATTACATTTTTTGTTAAAAATCTGCCAAACAACAGCAATTTTTGCCTCAATTTTTTTTCAAGCTTTGATCCAACTTAAATTTGCATGTGGAGTTGTTTCGCTGTTTTTGAATGCCAAATTTGCGTATAAGAACACAAGCCTAAGGCCTTAAGGTTCATAACAGACAATAAACACCTACCATATCGCTCACCAATTATCTGCCAATGGCAATGAGCAAAACATTTCAAATTCATGAATTGTCCGCCACAAAAATGAAAACTGGTGCTGATTTGAAACGTCATAAACGTGTGTGAGCAAGTCGTTTACCGGTGCCACCGACAGGGGGCCCAAGCGCTAAATTATATGAGACAATAGAAGCGTCCGGAGCGCCACTTTTTCTTTGGCGGTGGCTGTTGACACTGCTTGTGGTCAAAGGTAACATTTCCTGTTTATGTTTATTTTGGTACAGCCATTGCAACAGCCAGCTCCACATGTAACTTTAAGCTTAGTAAGTCTTACATTAATTTCCAGTTAGATCTGCATTAGAAGTCTATTTTAATGAAAGGCTAAAAGACGGTTGTCCCAATCAAATGGTTCAAATAAGTAAATAAATAAGTGGTGAAAGTCATATGATTATAGCCTGAATGTGACGTTAGATCTAGCACCTTTTGGATCACCAACCTTGATCTATATTTTCAAAAGCTGAACTAGATTGTAGGCCTAACGCCAGTAACAGATCTAAATTTAGATCTGGATCTAGGCCTAAGCTTAGATCTAGAACATGTAATGCGTTAACGAAGCAATTTTTGCCTCAAATTGTTTAAAGCTTAGATCCAACTTAAACTAGATCTAGGGAACTTACATTAACTTAACTTCCAGCTAGATCTATATTAGTCAATTAGAAGTCTATTGTCCTGAAAGGCTCAGTAAACATTAGCTAAAAGAGTCAAATGGTCCCCTGGTCAGGGTCAAAACTGTTCTATGCCCGACTATGGTCATAGTATGGATCCTACACTGGCGCCTGATGAACTGTCAAATAGATCTAACTCCTAGGCTAGATCTAAATATTACACAAATAAGTTACCTTAGCACTTTAATGTATCACCAACCTTGATATAAATTGACAAAAGCTAGACTAGACGTGAAAATGTTGTAACATCAACGAAGCCTGGTAAACTGCTGACAAATCTGAAACTGTCGTCTGCGCGTTCGACTTGTGCTGCCACCAAGCGAATGCAGCCCGCGCGCGTGTTGAGCGCCCTCTGTCATGAGAGAGGAGGACACATGCATGTTGTCGCTATGATCAGCGTTTCATCAGTTGGAATTATGTTTTTGTATGTGAATTATCTACCAATTATGTATATTCTTTAGTGAATGTGCGGGTTTGGGCTGCATATAAGTTTTTGACAAAAAAATAAACATGAACTTTCCCGGAATGCATTTAAACGCATGCGCATGTCACACCACTGGGGGTCGACTACCGGTTGATTTTTTTTCGCGCTTTACAGTATGGGATTGAGATACAGATTTTGTCAGTTTTTTACGTGTGTGTTATCTAAAGAGCTCACTACGCTCGCTATTAGTAGAACAGTCACCCATGAACTAAGTAGTTGTTAGCTGAAGAACGTTTGTATGCGTGGCGTCTTCTTCATGCCATTGACGAGGAGTGTCATATCATGTGTGTATGTCCTTTATAAATATTATTTATTTATGCCGGGCATATTCTTTTGCGATTGAGATTTGGAAGATTATGCTTCGTATTTTGTTTGGCAATGTAGTATATATATATATATATAAACCTGCCACAAACGTTCTAATTGTATTTGTGTCCTTATATACTAATCATGCTAATTGTTATGCTGGATATTTTTCTTAGTTTGTAGTTCTCTTGTGTTTTATTATTAAATGCCATATGTACATATATAAACCTCAGGACAACACAAGGTACCAAAAAATGCGTAATTTAATCAAATTTAAGTCGGACAGCCTAAATAGGACATCTTATCATTACAGAGCTATGCAGCATTAATTTCAATTTAAACAGCAGTGCATATTGCAAGTGAAAAGGTCAAATTAATATATCTGCATTGAAACATCAAACAGAAGCACTAATTAAATAAAATTGTATCAATTTGCAAATGTCATGAATGTGAAACAAAGTTGATATTTTTAATAGTTGCTTTTTTTTTTTTTTTATTATATGTCACATGTATAGACATCAGGACTAAAGTAGCTATGAACGGTTTAATTTAATCAAATTAATTGGATAACCTTAAAATGAAATGTTTTGAGTTTGATGAAGTATGAAAAAGATATACCTCATACATCATCATTTTCAAATGACATTTGAAATACGTGTAGCTTTTGTTTATAGCATATGTTGTCCACCCAATATGCATATAACAGAAGCAAATCCAGTGCAAAGAGACAAATAGAAAGTTGGATTTATTATCAACATTTATAAGCAATGTACGAGCAAAAAAATAATGAATAATGAAGATTATATACTGAATTATTATTGATTCTGTATGTTTACATTTCAGATTCTTGATAAAAATCTCCAGATATATAAAAATGACAAAATTTTCAAATAACATTTGTTTCCTTGTGTGTTTATGTCAATAGTAGCAAAAAAAGTATAACTTAAATAATCAAAATTAAAAGGAAAAGTTGTATAAATGTATTTATTTTTTGTGTCTTGAAATGTTACACAATTTGATCTAAAGCATCATCATAAGTACATGTAAGCCTATACTATGGAAATGGAGAAGTGGCAGTACTGGTCTAGTTTTCGGTTCTTTGGAAATAGTTTATCAAAATACCAATGATAACTATGAATTTAAAAGAACTGAAGCAATTTAGAAAGATATTGTTAACATTGTTCTTTCGAAATTTGCCTATTTGAATGGTAGTTGCATTGGTGATAGCAAAACTGAAATTTTGACCGTGGTGGTTGTCCTTACTTGTCACCTGATCATTCCAGATCAGTGTAAAATTTGGGAATCATCTAGCTGTTGTGCGCCAAGTTTACTGATCGTGACCAGTATTATGGAAAATTACAAGTTCAAAGTTTCATGTACCAATGTATTGACACTAAAGTACGAATAACTGCGTTAAAAACGGGAAACTATCCGTTGAACAATAGACGCATGAACGTTCAAGGAACCCTGTCTCCAAGGTGGGAATAAAACGATGATACGATGATACGATGATACGATGGTCCGATGTGGATGACAGCCTCAGCAGGGATCCGGAACGGGTAAATGGCGACACGCGACACAAGCACCATTGAAACATCGACATTCCACATTGACCCCCACATTTCGACACTCAGGATCGGCAAAAGCGTAATCGACACACATTCTGGAAAAAAAAGCTGAGCTTGACAAAAAGCGACACGGAACGTCGAGAAAAATACATTCAATACTGAGAGTTTTGAAACAGCGACACTGGACACGGCCGCCCCCCCCCCCCCCCCTTCTAGACCCCTCTCAGTTGAGGTCTGCTGGCCTCCCCTGGCTGGATTCCGACTAATTTAATCCTTGCACTTTCTTCCCCCGTCTATTTGCCCTGTCACGTCCCTCACCCACCATTCCATTTGTAATTATAACGTATGCCGCGTTATTTGTATTGGGTAATATTGTCTGTTTGTTTAAACCCAGTTTTAGCAAGAGTCTGCGGTCTATAGAGTGGTTCATATCGGTGGCATTGATTTATAGTACGCGTGGTTGGAAAGTTAATTTTAAATAATTACATATCCCATGCGCCAGTATCAGTATTATGCTATGTTTGTTAATTAGTTCATGCCAGGGTAGGGGCCGGGTATGCGTAGAGAGTCAGAGTCAGAATCAAAGTTCGTTTATTTGACCAAGAAATCTTATATAATACATACCATACAAAACATAAACATACGGCTTGGCCAGGATACTTTCGTTAAGACACAACTAGGTCGCTATCATGGGGGCCACCTTAATACATACAGATCCAAGCTCCAAGCCCCAAGCATTCACACAGACGCATGGATCTCTTGACGCACCACCACCAAAGTTAGCTGATTTTCATCCTCTGTGTTTCCATGCTTATATTATATAGCTATAACGCCCAAATAATTTGGAAGAGAATGCTTTTTCCACTTATTTTCGCACCACCGAATTTAAATTTTGGGTGACGGAAAGTGACGTCAAAGGGGACAAACGCATGTGCTTTTATATTGAGGCTAGTTCTGCTCATTGGATTAAACTCAACGAAAAAGAAAACACTTCATTATGAAGATATCAGGTCCAAGTAGAACTCGTGGTCAGATACAGTTCGTCAAGACAGCGTCACGAGTAGGAGAGGGGAATAGGGGGGCAAACAAGGGACTTGGCCTACACTTCAGGCTGTAAGAGCACAGTATTCACTGCTCACGCCACGAGTAAGACCACCAAATGCCACTGGTAGAACTAAGAATCCCCCAAACAGCAGTCGGCGTCTGTTGGTATATCCACACCCCTGGCTAACGCCATGTAACATGCACGGTCTCCGCGCGTGACAAATCCACAAACCTACTTCACCTGGGTTGACCTATGAAACATTGAAATACCAGTTATTGACTTCCATTAAAACATATCAATATACAGTAATTTGCCGACTAACCCAACATGAGCGCTAACAGCCACAGCACATTGCTTCCCCTGGAGATACATTGCTAACATGCCTCAGCACGCCAGGTGTAACTGACGTCTCCATGTAACACTGTCGGGCCCAAAACAGCGCTAAGAACAGTTAAAGAGCTCGACCTTTAAACTGATGGTGACACGATTTATGATGCTCAAAGTTAATTTCATAGCTTTCTGGCGGAATTGTAGAGAATAGCGGACCTCAATGTTGCAATTTTGAGGACAGCGTTCTTAGAAATGTCATAGAACAAAATGCGTCACCTGTTATTGAAATAAATTCTGGATTAGAAGACAAATTGTCGCCAACACCACCTTAAAAGTATGATAAAAAACGCTAATCCACTGTAACTTAAATATAACAAATGTGTCATGTCATTCATTTATGGTATATAAATAATGGATTATAAACGTGTATCTTATAATAATATATCAATAAAATATCATGTGGGAAAACACAAAATATTTACAACAGCTGTACAAAGATAAACCATATACCAATCTATTTACAACGTCCATCAATCCGACCTTCAAAGACATATGAGGTGACGGTAGGAATTAGCTCTAGGGCTGATGCGAGTTGGCGGTGTCAGGTATGACTTTTTTGCCCAGAAGCTTCATGAATGCTGAACGAAACTGTGGATTGCGCACGTGGTACACGAGAGGGTTGAGGCAGGGTCCGGCGTAGAGGAGCATTGTTCCGGTGTCTCTCATGATCTGGATATCAATCCGGAACAAGCCGGCCGCCACGTAGAAGGGGTTGGCGATGGTGGGCAGCCAGGACAGGTACATGAGTCCCAGAATGATGCCCAGAGTCTTCGTGCCCCGTGTGTACTGCCCCATGATCTGGCCGATGGTCGGCTGACCGGCTTGGCCGCCGGACTGGGACTGAGCCACGGTGGCCATCTGGATGTGGATCTGGCGGTGGTGCTTGAAGGCGACGAAGGCAAGGCGGCAGTACATGGCGTTGACGGCGGCGAAGGGCACCACCGTCAGGATGAGGAAAATGGGCAGGATGCGGTCGGGATTGGCCAGACGCAGCGGAAAGCAGCGCATCCCGGGCTGCCAGATGTTGTTCACCATGCTGAACGAGTTCATGCCGATGACGAAGGCCCAGGAGCAGCTCAACATGACGCGGACGCTGCGATCCCAGAAGATCTGCTGGTAGCGGTAGGGGTGGTTGACGGCGACGTAGCGCTCGAAGGTGACCAGTAGCAGGCCCCAGAAGGAGGAGCTGAAGCTGACGGCGTAGAACAAAGAGACCATCACGCACAGACCCCGCAGTGTGGACTTCGGGAAGTAATCGATTACCTCGGCGATGATGACAGCGGGCGGCGCCATCATGTCGGCCACCGACATACTGACCAGCAGCAGGTTGGGAATAGTCCGCACGCTGTGGCACTTGATGAAGGCCACCAGGACCATGCCATTCCCGAAGGCCGTCAGGACCATCATGATGATGTAGACGGCGCTGAAAGAGAACTTGACCACAGCCGACGGCGCGTTGACGCCCAGCGGTACCCCTTCAGCGGCGACTGGGACGCCATCTGGCGAGCCGGCAGTCGTCATCATATCGGATGTGTTATCCCACGAGTAGGACACTTCATGGCCGGTAGTGACAGGGTAATCCTCCATACTTCTATCCAAACCTAAATTAGTGAAATAAATATATTGAAATTGTTAATAATGCGTGTCGATGTGTTTTCGTGCAAATTACGTAATACTGTTACAGTTTGGTTCGTGGATGTACGCAGCCAATATCTATGCTGAATAATATGTCTTAAACGAAGTAGGAAGTGATGTAGAGTAGTCAGTCAGCCCAATCGAAGACATGGGTAGGTGCATAGTGCGGTAGGTTATATAGGCAGGTTTCCCCCACTGCCCCCGCCACTGCCTCGCCCACTGAATGCACCCCTGAGCGCTGTAGCCATCTCCAAACTATTTTCTGAGACCGAGCGTGCGTGACAGGTATCAGGTGCGTGGCAACGTCGGTAATACTTACATCAACTCTCGACCGTTGTGTGGCGCCGTTGGAGGGCGTGAAGTGTCGTTTTTGTCAGAGCTATGATGTATTTGTCCAAACGAGGGTTCTGTAGGGGGGCTACTCGCCATTGGCCTGAGGCGGCAAGCACCAAACATGCTGACTGTGGTGGCAAGTCAGCACAACGTGACACGCCATTTGCAAGGTAATCCTGCTCTACTCTCTCATGGCTTCTTTCGGCGCATATATCGCCAGTCGTGACAGGATGACAGACACCTTATTTTGCGCCGCGAATTAATTTGATTTGTATGGCCTGGCGGTGTTTGGTCGTAATCCGATCATGAAAACATGTCATGCAACGTGTCATTCCCATCCACTTCCATTGCCTTTTGCTTCTGGCACTCGGGGGTATAAACGAGTGTTCGCCAGGACAACAATGTGAACAAACTAATCACAAAATACAAAGGAGTATTCGCCATGACAACAATGTGGTCACGATAATCACGAAATATAAAGAAGTGTTCGCTTGTCCAACAATGTGGTTAAACCAATTGCTAAGTATATTGGAGTGTTCGCTAGAACAACAATGTGAATAAACTAATCACAAAATATAAAGGAGTATTCGCCAGAACAACGATGTAACAACGTGGTCAAACTAATCACAAAATATAAAAACAGTGTTCGCCAGGGCGACAATGTGGTCAAACCAATTACTAAATATAAAGGAGTGTTCGCCAGATCAACAATGTGGTAAAACTAATCACAAAATACCAAGAAGTGTTTGCCAGGACAACAATGTGGTCAAACTGATCACAAATATAAAGGAGTATTCGCCAGGACAGCAATGTGGTAAAACTAATCACAACACATAAAAACACTGTTCGCCTGGGCAACAATATGATTAAACTAATCACAAAATTTAAAAGGAGTATTCGCCAGGACAACAATTTGGTTAAACTAATTACAAAATACCAAGAAGTGTTCGCAGGACAACAATTTGGTTAAATTAATTGGACTCCAAGTCGAAGCCCCCTGACAACGCGGATTGTTTACCGATTGTCATCAAGCGTGAGACGATGTAACCGCAGCTTATATGGGGGTTCCCTTGCTTCGCAATCCCCAACGAAATAACAGGTAAGACATCTGATAGCAGCATGTCGAAATTTATTGACAATGAAACACTTTTCATTGGTCACAATTTCTGTTAGTCGCTTACTAAATCTAAGTGTGGTTTAAGATATCTCGTTATTATATGTCTCCCTAAACTTTGGGCAAATTAAGCTGAGCTTATGTCAATCAGTTACCGATATATCGTTTCATCTGTCTCCAAGAACCCGGGGCAAAGGTATGTTATTTAAAGTAGTTACTCGAAGTAGCATGTTTATTGTTCTGCAAATTTGAGACAATGATATTTGAATTAAGTCTTATATATCCCAAGTTGGCCCAGGATAATATCGGTATCAGGGGCGTAGCCAGGGATTGGATCAAGTGTATACACCTGCTACATATGAAATGAACAAAATACTCCCAAACAACAGGATTGCACAGCCCAATGTGTACGCACGTGCGTACGTGCGTACTGCTGGCTATTCCCCTGGGCATGCAACATATTACTGTCCTCCATTGCGGTGTTGGCGACAATTGCTTGCCATTTGAACCACCACATGTCTATTTTGGTCATGGTTTACTTAAAATAATACAATAAATAAATGGCTGTGATTAATACAAAAACTCCTATTGATCTTATATTGTTGGTTTCCCACAAGCCGGTGCTTTGGATACACAGCTTGACACTTAGAAGAGTTCAACAATCTGTTAATAAAGCAGGTTCCTTTATGAAGCTCGGTTGAAGAGCACACTTGGGCGTCAAGGTTTGTGCATGGTCCGCTACCAAACACTTATGCTGCACCCCCGTCACAGTGACGGACCAGGCTGAGCTAATCATTGCTCACGTCGTTATAGCAGCCTACTTAGATGCGCCATCTTATATTTTTGGCATTTTAGGATCAAGACAGAAAGTATCTCGAAATTAGGATGCATATGTTTTATATTTCTTTGAGTCAGTAAAACAATACTTACAACATAAAACTTCGCGGTGTATTTGTATTGCGCGGACGTCCTAGCGAGCCGCGGTCGACATCACACATGTATCTGGCCACTTATCCGCAATAATCGTCTCAATTCAAGTTAGGTCTGTCGTAACATTCGCTAGAGGTTCGTATTTGGTGATCTTATCTGTCAGAAACGTGAACAAATCACAAACGTAAAAAGAATTCGCTCATAAGCGTAAAAAATGCCTATCACAAACATAAAAACCAATTTCTCACAAACGTAAAAAAAAATCACGTATATCACAAACGTAAACACTTTTCTGCCACAAACTTTTCACAGACAGTTTTTTTAGTTTCATATATGTGTCGTCCGCACACAAAATGTTTCCCTCACCACGTTCAGTGGTACAGGAATCCTTGTCTCCCGCCGATGTTATATAATCCCGTCCCTCTTCCCCGGCGAGTGAACGATCATAATATTCTATTAAATCCAAGCCTTGAGACAAAACATGTTGTGACAGTTATTTCAAGAGTAAGTAAGTTGCGACTCGGTGTCCGTATGGGTCGCGGTGAGTCTTTCTGTCGGAGAGTACAACCTATGGCAATGTCGTCCATCTGCGCCGCTGGCGACTCGGTGTCCGTATGGGTCGCGGTGAGTCTTTCTGTCGGAGAGTACAACCTATGGCAATGTCGTCCATCTGCGCCGCTGGCGACTCGGTGTCCGTATGGGTCGCGGTGAGTCTTTCTGTCGGAGAGTACCACCTATGGCAATGTCGTCCATCTGGGTCTCTCGCGACTCGGTGTCCGTATGGGTCGCGGTGAGTCATTCTGTCGGAGAGTACCACCTATGGCAATGTCGTCCATCTGGGCCACTGGCGACTGGGTGTCCGTATGGGTCGCGGTTGGTCATTGTGTCGGAGAGTACCACCTATGGCAATGTCGTCCATTTGCGCCGCTGGCGACTCGGTGTCCGTATTGGTCGCGGTTGGTCATTGTATCGGAGAGTACCACCCATGGCAATGTCGTCCGTCCGGGCTGCTGGCGACTCGGTGTC
Source organism: Arenicola marina (assembly GCA_964019135.1). Lineage (NCBI taxonomy): Eukaryota > Metazoa > Annelida > Polychaeta > Arenicolidae > Arenicola > Arenicola marina. The sequence goes on from OZ025261.1 coordinate 25,301,167, forward strand.
CGTATTGGTCGCGGTTGGTCATTGTGTCAGAGAGTACCACCTATGGCAATGTCGTCCGTCCGGGCTGCTGGCGACTGGGTGTCCGTATGGGTCGCGGTTGGTCATTGTGTCGGAGAGTACCACCTATGGCAATGTCGTCCATTTGCGCCGCTGGCGACTCGGTGTCCGTATGGGTCGCGGTTGGTCATTGTGTCGGAGAGTACCACCTATGGCAATGTCGTCCATTTGCGCCGCTGGCGACTCGGTGTCCGTATTGGTCGCGGTTGGTCATTGTGTCGGAGAGTACCACCTATGGCAATGTCGTCCGTCCGGGCTGCTGGCGACTGGGTGTCCGTATGGGTCGCGGTTGGTCATTGTGTCGGAGAGTACCACCTATGGCAATGTCGTCCGTCCGGGCTGCTGGCGACTCGGTGTCCGTATGGGTCGCGGTTGGTCATTGAGTGGGAGAGTACCACCTATGGCAATGTCGTCCGCCCGGGCTGCTGGCGACTGGGTGTCCGTATGGGTCGCGGTTGGTCATTGTATCGGAGAGTACCACCTATGGCAATGTCGTCCATTTGCGCCGCTGGCGACTGGGTGTCCGTATGGGTCGCGGTTGGTCATTGTGTCGGAGAGCACCACCTATGGCAATGTCGTCCGTCCGGGCTGCTGGCGACTGGGTGTCCGTATGGGTCGCGGTTGGTCATTGTATCGGAGAGTACCACCTATGGCAATGTCGTCCGTCCGGGCTGCTGGCGACTGGGTGTCCGTATGGGTCGCGGTTGGTCATTGTATCGGAGAGTACCACCTATGGCAATGTCGTCCGTCCGGGCTGCTGGCGACTCGGTGTCCGTATGGGTCGCGGTTGGTCATTGTGTCGGAGAGTACCACCTATGGCAATGTCGTCCGTCCGGGCTGCTGGCGACTCGGTGTCCGTATGGGTCGCGGTTGGTCATTGTGTCGGAGAGTACCACCTATGGCAATGTCGTCCATTTGCGCCGCTGGCGACTGGGTGTCCGTATGGGTCGCGGTTGGTCATTGTGTCGGAAAGCACCACCTATGGCAATGTCGTCCGTCCGGGCTGCTGGCGACTGGGTGTCCGTATGGGTCGCGGTTGGTCATTGTGTCGAAGAGTACCACCTATGGCAATGTCGTCCGTCCGGGCTGCTGGCGACTCGGTGTCCGTATGGGTCGCGGTGAGTCCTTCTGTCGGAGAGTACCACCTATGGCAATGTCGTCCATCTGCGCCGCTGGCGACTGGGTGTCCGTATGGGTCGCGGTTGGTCATTGTGTCGGAGAGTACCACCTATGGCAATGTCGTCCGTCCGGGCTGCTGGCGACTGGGTGTCCGTATGAGTCGCGGTTGGTCATTGTATCGGAGAGTACCACCTATGGCAATGTCGTCCGTCCGGGCTGCTGGCGACTGGGTGTCCGTATGAGTCGCGGTTGGTCATTGTATCGGAGAGTACCACCTATGGCAATGTCGTCCGTCCGGGCTGCTGGCGACTCGGTGTCCGTATGGGTCGCGGTTGGTCATTGTGTCGGAGAGTACCACCTATGGCAAAGTCGTCCGTCCGGGCTGCTGGCGACTGGGTGTCCGTATGGGTCGCGGTTGGTCATTGTGTCGGAGAGTACCACCTATGGCAAAGTCGGCCGTCCGGGCTGCTGGCGACTGGGTGTCCGTATGGGTCGCGGTTGGTCATTGTGTCGGAGAGTACCACCTATGGCAATGTCGTCCATCTGGGCCGCTGGCGACTGGGTGTCCGTATGGGTCGCGGTTGGTCATTGTAACGGAGAGTACCACCTATGGCAATGTCGTCCGTCCGGGCTGCTGGCGACTGGGTGTCCGTATGGGTCGCGGTTGGTCATTGTATCGGAGAGTACCACCTATGGCAATGTCGTCCGTCCGGGCTGCTGGCGACTGGGTGTCCGTATGGGTCGCGGTTGGTCATTGTGTCGGAGAGTACCACCTATGGCAATGTCGTCCGTCCGGGCTGCTGGCGACTGGGTGTCCGTATAGGTCGCGGTTGGTCATTGTATCGGAGAGCACCAACTATGGCAATGTCGTCCGTCCGGACTGCTGGCGACTGGGTGTCCGTATTGGTCGCGGTTGTTCATTGTGTCGGAGAGCACCACCTATGGCAATGTCGTCCGTCCGGGCTGCTGGCGACTGGGTGTCCGTATTGGTCGCGGTTGTTCATTGTGTCGGAGAGTACCACCTATGGCAATGTCGTCCGTCCGGGCTGCTGGCGACTGGGTGTCCGTATTGGTCGCGGTTGTTCATTGTGTCGGAGAGTACCACCTATGGCAATGTCGTCCGTCCGGGCTGCTGGCGACTGGGTGTCCGTATGGGTCGCGGTTGGTCATTGTATCGGAGAGCACCACCTATGGCAATGTCGTCCGTCCGGACTGCTGGCGACTGGGTGTCCGTATTGGTCGCGGTTGTTCATTGTGTCGGAGAGTACCACCTATGGCAATGTCGTCCGTCCGGGCTGCTGGCGACTGGGTGTCCGTATGGGTCGCGGTTGGTCATTGTATCGGAGAGTACCACCTATGGCAATGTCGTCCGTCCGGGCTGCTGGCGACTGGGTGTCCGTATGGGTCGCGGTTGGTCATTGTATCGGAGAGTACCACCTATGGCAATGTCGTCCGTCCGGGCCGCTGGCGACTGGGTGTCCGTATGGGTCGCGGTGAGTCTTTCTGTCGGAGAGTACCACCTATGGCAATGTCGTCCGTCCGGGCTGCTGGCGACTGGGTGTCCGTATGGGTCGCGGTTGGTCATTGTATCGGAGAGTACCACCTATGGCAATGTCGTCCATCTGGGCCGCTGGCGACTGGGTGTCCGTATGGGTCGCGGTTGGTCATTGTATCGGAGAGTACCACCTATGGCAATGTCGTCCGTCCGGGCTGCTGGCGACTGGGTGTCCGTATGGGTCGCGGTTGGTCATTGTGTCGGAGAGTACCACCTATGGCAATGTCGTCCATCTGGGCCACTGGCGACTGGGTGTCCGTATGGGTCGCGGTTGGTCATTGTGTCGGAGAGTACCACCTATGGCAATGTCGTCCATTTGCGCCGCTGGCGACTCGGTGTCCGTATGGGTCGCGGTTGGTCATTGTATCGGAGAGTACCACCCATGGCAATGTCGTCCGTCCGGGCTGCTGGCGACTGGGTGTCCGTATGGGTCGCGGTTGGTCATTGTGTCGGAGAGTACCACCTATGGCAATGTCGTCCGTCCGGGCTGCTGGCGACTCGGTGTCCGTATGGGTCGCGGTTGGTCGATGTGTCAGAGAGTACCACCTATGGCAATGTCGTCCGTCCGGGCTGCTGGCGACTGGGTGTCCGTATGGGTCGCGGTTGGTCATTGTGTCGGAGAGTACCACCTATGGCAATGTCGTCCGTCCGGGCTGCTGGCGACTCGGTGTCCGTATGGGTCGCGGTTGGTCGATGTGTCAGAGAGTACCACCTATGGCAATGTCGTCCGTCCGGGCTGCTGGCGACTGGGTGTCCGTATGGGTCGCGGTTGGTCATTGTGTCGGAGAGTACCACCTATGGCAATGTCGTCCGTCCGGGCTGCTGGCGACTCGGTGTCCGTATGGGTCGCGGTTGGTCGATGTGTCAGAGAGTACCACCTATGGCAATGTCGTCCGTCCGGGCTGCTGGCGACTGGGTGTCCGTATGGGTCGCGGTTGGTCATTGTGTCGGAGAGTACCACCTATGGCAATGTCGTCCATTTGCGCCGCTGGCGACTCGGTGTCCGTATGGGTCGCGGTTGGTCATGGTATCGGAGAGTACCACCCATGGCAATGTCGTCCGTCCGGGCTGCTGGCGACTCGGTGTCCGTATGGGTCGCGGTTGGTCATGGTATCGGAGAGTACCACCCATGGCAATGTCGTCCGTCCGGGCTGCTGGCGACTCGGTGTCCGTATGGGTCGCGGTTGGTCATTGTGTCGGAGAGCACCACCTATGGCAATGTCGTCCATTTGCGCCGCTGGCGACTCGGTGTCCGTATGGGTCGCGGTTGGTCATTGTATCGGAGAGTACCACCTATGGCAATGTCGTCCGTCCGGGCTGCTGGCGACTGGGTGTCCGTATGGGTCGCGGTTGGTCATTGTATCGGAGAGTACCACCTATGGCAATGTCGTCCGTCCGGGCTGCTGGCGACTGGGTGTCCGTATGGGTCGCGGTTGGTCATTGTGTCGGAGAGTACCACCTATGGCAATGTCGTCCGTCCGGGCTGCTGGCGACTCGGTGTCCGTATGGGTCGCGGTTGGTCATTGAGTCGGAGAGTACCACCTATGGCAATGTCGTCCATTTGCGCCGCTGGCGACTGGGTGTCCGTATGGGTCGCGGTTGGTCATTGTGTCGGAGAGCACCACCTATGGCAATGTCGTCCGTCCGGGCTGCTGGCGACTGGGTGTCCGTATGGGTCGCGGTTGGTCATTGTGTCGGAGAGTACCACCTATGGCAATGTCGTCCATTTGCGCCGCTGGCGACTCGGTGTCCGTATGGGTCGCGGTTGGTCATTGTGTCGGAGAGTACCACCTATGGCAATGTCGTCCATTTGCGCCGCTGGCGACTCGGTGTCCGTATTGGTCGCGGTTGGTCATTGTGTCGGAGAGTACCACCTATGGCAATGTCGTCCGTCCGGGCTGCTGGCGACTGGGTGTCCGTATGGGTCGCGGTTGGTCATTGTATCGGAGAGTACCACCTATGGCAATGTCGTCCGTCCGGGCTGCTGGCGACTGGGTGTCCGTATGGGTCGCGGTTGGTCATTGTGTCGGAGAGTACCACCTATGGCAATGTCGTCCGTCCGGGCTGCTGGCGACTCGGTGTCCGTATGGGTCGCGGTTGGTCATTGTGTCGGAGAGTACCACCTATGGCAATGTCGTCCATTTGCGCCGCTGGCGACTGGGTGTCGGTATGGGTCGCGGTTGGTCATTGTGTCGGAAAGCACCACCTATGGCAATGTCGTCCGTCCGGGCTGCTGGCGACTGGGTGTCCGTATGGGTCGCGGTTGGTCATTGTGTCGAAGAGTACCACCTATGGCAATGTCGTCCGTCCGGGCTGCTGGCGACTCGGTGTCCGTATGGGTCGCCGTGAGTCCTTCTGTCGGAGAGTACCACCTATGGCAATGTCGTCCATCTGCGCCGCTGGCGACTGGGTGTCCGTATGGGTCGCGGTTGGTCATTGTGTCGGAGAGTACCACCTATGGCAATGTCGTCCGTCCGGGCTGCTGGCGACTGGGTGTCCGTATGAGTCGCGGTTGGTCATTGTATCGGAGAGTACCACCTATGGCAATGTCGTCCGTCCGGGCTGCTGGCGACTGGGTGTCCGTATGAGTCGCGGTTGGTCATTGTATCGGAGAGTACCACCTATGGCAATGTCGTCCATCTGGGCCACTGGCGACTGGGTGTCCGTATGGGTCGCGGTTGGTCATTGTATCGGAGAGTACCACCTATGGCAATGTCGTCCGTCCGGGCTGCTGGCGACTGGGTGTCCGTATGGGTCGCGGTTGGTCATTGTGTCGGAGAGTACCACCTATGGCAAAGTCGTCCGTCCGGGCTGCTGGCGACTGGGTGTGCGTATGGGTCGCGGTTGGTCATTGTGTCGGAGAGTACCACCTATGGCAAAGTCGGCCGTCCGGGCTGCTGGCGACTGGGTGTCCGTATGGGTCGCGGTTGGTCATTGTGTCGGAGAGTACCACCTATGGCAATGTCGTCCATCTGGGCCGCTGGCGACTGGGTGTCCGTATGGGTCGCGGTTGGTCATTGTATCGGAGAGTACCACCTATGGCAATGTCGTCCGTCCGGGCTGCTGGCGACTGGGTGTCCGTATGGGTCGCGGTTGGTCATTGTGTCGGAGAGTACCACCTATGGCAATGTCGTCCGTCCGGGCTGCTGGCGACTGGGTGTCCGTATAGGTCGCGGTTGGTCATTGTATCGGAGAGCACCACCTATGGCAATGTCGTCCGTCCGGACTGCTGGCGACTGGGTGTCCGTATTGGTCGCGGTTGTTCATTGTGTCGGAGAGCACCACCTATGGCAATGTCGTCCGTCCGGGCTGCTGGCGACTGGGTGTCCGTATGGGTCGCGGTTGGTCATTGTATCGGAGAGCACCACCTATGGCAATGTCGTCCGTCCGGGCTGCTGGCGACTGGGTGTCCGTATGGGTCGCGGTTGGTCATTGTATCGGAGAGTACCACCTATGGCAATGTCGTCCGTCCGGGCTGCTGGCGACTGGGTGTCCGTATGGGTCGCGGTTGGTCATTGTATCGGAGAGTACCACCTATGGCAATGTCGTCCGTCCGGGCCGCTGGCGACTGGGTGTCCGTATGGGTCGCGGTGAGTCTTTCTGTCGGAGAGTACCACCTATGGCAATGTCGTCCGTCCGGGCTGCTGGCGACTGGGTGTCCGTATGGGTCGCGGTTGGTCATTGTATCGGAGAGTACCACCTATGGCAATGTCGTCCGTCCGGGCTGCTGGCGACTGGGTGTCCGTATGGGTCGCGGTTGGTCATTGTATCGGAGAGCACCACCTATGGCAATGTCGTCCGTCCGGGCTGCTGGCGACTCGGTGTCCGTATGGGTCGCGGTTGGTCATTGTGTCGGAGAGTACCACCTATGGCAATGTCGTCCGTCCGGGCCGCTGGCGACTCGGTGTCCGTATTGGTCGCGGTTGGTCATTGTATCGGAGAGTACCACCTATGGCAATGTCGTCCATCTGCGCCGCTGGCGACTGGGTGTCCGTATGGGTCGCGGTTGGTCATTGTATCGGAGAGCACCACCTATGGCAATGTCGTCCGTCCGGGCTGCTGGCGACTGGGTGTCCGTATGGGTCGCGGTTGGTCATTGTATCGGAGAGCACCACCTATGGCAATGTCGTCCGTCCGGGCTGCTGGCGACTCGGTGTCCGTATTGGTCGCGGCTGGTCATTGCGTCGGAGAGTACCACCTATGGCAATGTCGTCCGTCCGGGCCGCTGGCGACTCGGTGTCCGTATTGGTCGCGGTTGGTCATTGTATCGGAGAGTACCACCTATGGCAATGTCGTCCATCTGCGCCGCTGGCGACTGGGTGTCCGTATGGGTCGCGGTTGGTCATTGTATCGGAGAGCACCACCTATGGCAATGTCGTCCGTCCGGGCTGCTGGCGACTGGGTGTCCGTATGGGTCGCGGTTGGTCATTGTATCGGAGAGCACCACCTATGGCAATGTCGTCCGTCCGGGCTGCTGGCGACTCGGTGTCCGTATTGGTCGCGGTTGGTCATTGCGTCGGAGAGTACCACCTATGGCAATGTCGTCCGTCCGGGCCGCTGGCGACTGGGTGTCCGTATGGGTCGCGGTTGGTCATTGTATCGGAGAGCACCACCTATGGCAATGTCGTCCGTCCGGGCCACTGGCGACTGGGTGTCCGTATGGGTCGCGGTGAGTCTTTCTGTCGGAGAGTACCACCTATGGCAATGTCGTCCGTCCGGGCTGCTGGCGACTGGGTGTCCGTATGGGTCGCGGTTGGTCATTGTGTCGGAGAGTACCACCTATGGCAATGTCGTCCGTCCAGGCTGCTGGCGACTGGGTGTCCGTATGGGTCGCGGTTGGTCATTGTGTCGGAGAGTACCACCTATGGCAATGTCGTCCGTCCGGGCCGCTGGCGACTGGGTGTCCGTATGGGTCGCGGTGAGTCTTTCTGTCGGAGAGTACCACCTATGGCAATGTCGTCCGTCCGGGCCGCTGGCGACTCGGTGTCCGTATGGGTCGCGGTTGGTCATTGTGTCGGAAAGTACCACCTATGGCAATGTCGTCCGTCCGGGCTGCTGGCGACTGGGTGTCCGTATGGGTCGCGGTGAGTCTTTCTGTCGGAGAGTACCACCTATGGCAATGTCGTCCGTCCGGGCTGCTGGCGACTCGGTGTCCGTATTGGTCGCGGTTGGTCATTGCGTCGGAGAGTACCACCTATGGCAATGTCGTCCGTCCGGGCTGCTGGCGACTGGGTGTCCGTATGGGTCGCGGTTGGTCATTGTATCGGAGAGTACCACCTATGGCAATGTCGTCCGTCCGGGCCGCTGGCGACTGGGTGTCCGTATGGGTCGCGGTTGGTCATTGTATCGGAGAGCACCACCTATGGCAATGTCGTCCGTCCGGGCCGCTGGCGACTGGGTGTCCGTATGGGTCGCGGTGAGTCTTTCTGTCGGAGAGTACCACCTATGGCAATGTCGTCCGTCCGGGCTGCTGGCGACTGGGTGTCCGTATGGGTCGCGGTTGGTCATTGTGTCGGAGAGTACCACCTATGGCAATGTCGTCCGTCCGGGCCGCTGGCGACTGGGTGTCCGTATGGGTCGCGGTTGGTCATTGTATCGGAGAGCACCACCTATGGCAATGTCGTCCGTCCGGGCCGCTGGCGACTGGGTGTCCGTATGGGTCGCGGTTGGTCATTGTATCGGAGAGCACCACCTATGGCAATGTCGTCCGTCCGGGCCGCTGGCGACTGGGTGTCCGTATGGGTCGCGGTTGGTCATTGTATCGGAGAGCACCACCTATGGCAATGTCGTCCGTCCGGGCCGCTGGCGACTGGGTGTCCGTATGGGTCGCGGTTGGTCATTGTATCGGAGAGTACCACATATGGCAATGTCGTCCGTCCGGGCCGCTGGCGACTGGGTGTCCGTATGGGTCGCGGTTGGTCATTGTATCGGAGAGCACCACCTATGGCAATGTCGTCCGTCCGGGCCGCTGGCGACTGGGTGTCCGTATGGGTCGCGGTGAGTCTTTCTGTCGGAGAGTACCACCTATGGCAATGTCGTCCGTCCGGGCTGCTGGCGACTGGGTGTCCGTATGGGTCGCGGTTGGTCATTGTGTCGGAGAGTACCACCTATGGCAATGTCGTCCGTCCAGGCTGCTGGCGACTGGGTGTCCGTATGGGTCGCGGTTGGTCATTGTATCGGAGAGTACCACCTATGGCAATGTCGTCCGTCCGGGCCGCTGGCGACTGGGTGTCCGTATGGGTCGCGGTGAGTCTTTCTGTCGGAGAGTACCACCTATGGCAATGTCGTCCGTCCGGGCCGCTGGCGACTCGGTGTCCGTATGGGTCGCGGTTGGTCATTGTGTCGGAAAGTACCACCTATGGCAATGTCGTCCGTCCGGGCTGCTGGCGACTCGGTGTCCGTATGGGTCGCGGTTGGTCATTGTGTCGGAGAGTACCACCTATGGCAATGTCGTCCGTCCGGGCTGCTGGCGACTGGGTGTCCGTATGGGTCGCGGTGAGTCTTTCTGTCGGAGAGTACCACCTATGGCAATGTCGTCCGTCCGGGCTGCTGGCGACTGGGTGTCCGTATGGGTCGCGGTGAGTCTTTCTGTCGGAGAGTACCACCTATGGCAATGTCGTCCGTCCGGGCTGCTGGCGACTGGGTGTCCGTATGGGTCGCGGTTGGTCATTGTGTCGGAAAGTACCACCTATGGCAATGTCGTCCGTCCGGGCCGCTGGCGACTGGGTGTCCGTATGGGTCGCGGTTGGTCATTGTGTCGGAAAGTACCACCTATGGCAATGTCGTCCGTCCGGGCTGCTGGCGACTCGGTGTCCGTATGGGTCGCGGTTGGTCATTGTGTCGGAGAGTACCACCTATGGCAATGTCGTCCGTCCGGGCTGCTGGCGACTGGGTGTCCGTATGGGTCGCGGTGAGTCTTTCTGTCGGAGAGTACCACCTATGGCAATGTCGTCCGTCCGGGCTGCTGGCGACTGGGTGTCCGTATGAGTCGCGGTTGGTCATTGTATCGGAGAGTACCACCTATGGCAATGTCGTCCGCCCGGGCCGCTGGCGACTGGGTGTCCGTATGGGTCGCGGTGAGTCTTTCTGTCGGAGAGTACCACCTATGGCAATGTCGTCCGTCCGGGCTGCTGGCGACTGGGTGTCCGTATGAGTCGCGGTTGGTCATTGTGTCGGAGAGTACCACCTATGGCAATGTCGTCCGTCCGGGCTGCTGGCGACTCGGTGTCCGTATGGGTCGCGGTGAGTCTTTCTGTCGGAGAGTACCACCTATGGCAATGTCGTCCGCCCGGGCCGCTGGCGACTGGGTGTCCGTATGGGTCGCGGTGAGTCTTTCTGCCGGAGAGTACCACCTATGGCAATGTCGTCCGTCCGGGCCGCTGGCGACTCGGTGTCCGTATGGGTCGCGGTTGGTCATTGTGTCGGAGAGTACCTCCTATGGCAATGTCGTCCATCTGGGCCGCTGGCGACTGGGTGTCCGTATGGGTCGCGGTTGGTCATTGTGTCGGAGAGTACCACCTATGGCAATGTCGTCCATCTGGGCCGCTGGCGACTGGGTGTCCGTATTGGTCGCGGTTGGTCATTGTATCGGAGAGCACCACCTATGGCAATGTCGTCCGTCCGGGCTGCTGACGACTGGGTGTCCGTATGGGTCGCGGTTGGTCATTGCATCGGAGAGCACCACCTATGGCAATGACGTCCGTCCGGGCCGCTGGCGACTGGGTGTCCGTATGGGTCGCGGTTGGTCATTGTATCGGAGAGCACCACCTATGGCAATGTCGTCCGTCCGGGCTGCTGGCGACTGGGTGTCCGTATGGGTCGCGGTTGGTCATTGTATCGGAGAGTACCACCTATGGCAATGTCGTCCGTCCGGGCTGCTGGCGACTGGGTGTCCGTATGAGTCGCGGTTGGTCATTGTATCGGAGAGTACCACCTATGGCAATGTCGTCCGTCCGGGCCGCTGGCGACTGGGTGTCCGTATGGGTCGCGGTGAGTCTTTCTGTCGGAGAGTACCACCTATGGCAATGTCGTCCGTCCGGGCTGCTGGCGACTGGGTGTCCGTATGGGTCGCGGTTGGTCATTGTGTCGGAGAGTACCACCTATGGCAATGTCGTCCGTCCGGGCTGCTGGCGACTGGGTGTCCGTATTGGTCGCGGTTGGTCATTGTGTCGGAGAGTACCACCTATGGCAATGTCGTCCATCTGGGCCGCTGGCGACTCGGTGTCCGTATTGGTCGCGGTTGGTCATTGTGTCGGAGAGTACCACCTATGGCAATGTCGTCCATCTGGGCCGCTGGGGACTGGGTGTCCGTATGGGTCGCGGTTGGTCATTGTGTCGGAGAGTACCACCTATGGCAATGTCGTCCATCTGCGCCGCTGGCGACTGGGTGTCCGTATTGGTCGCGGTTGGTCATTGTATGGGAGAGTACCACCTATGGCAATGTCGTCCATCTGGGCCGCTGGCGACTCGGTGGCCGTATTGGTCGCGGTTGGTCATTGTGTCGGAGAGTACCACCTATGGCAATGTCGTCCATTTGCGCCGCTGGCGACTCGGTGTCCCTATTGGTCGCGGTTGGTCATTGTGTCGGAGAGTACCACCTATGGCAATGTCGTCCATTTGCGCCGCTGGCGACTCGGTGTCCGTATCGGTCGCGGTTGGTCATTGTGTCGGAGAGTACCACCTATGGCAATGTCGTCCATTTGCGCCGCTGGCGACTCGGTGTCCGTATTGGTCGCGGTTGATCATTGTATCGGAGAGTACCACCTATGGCAATGTCGTCCGTCCGGGCTGCTGGCGACTGGGTGTCCGTATTGGTCGCGGTTGGTCATTGTGTCCGAGAGTACCACCTATGGCAATGTCGTCCATCTGGGCCGCTGGCGACTCGGTGTCCGTATTGGTCGCGGTTGGTCATTGTGTCGGAGAGTACCACCTATGGCAATGTCGTCCATCTGGGCCGCTGGCGACTGGGTGTCCGTATGGGTCGCGGTTGGTCATTGTGTCGGAGAGTACCACCTATGGCAATGTCGTCCATCTGCGCCGCTGGCGACTGGGTGTCCGTATTGGTCGCGGTTGGTCATTGTATCGGAGAGTACCACCTATGGCAATGTCGTCCATCTGGGCCGCTGGCGACTCGGTGGCCGTATTGGTCGCGGTTGGTCATTGTGTCGGAGAGTACCACCTATGGCAATGTCGTCCATTTGCGCCGCTGGCGACTCGGTGTCCGTATTGGTCGCGGTTGGTCATTGTGTCGGAGAGTACCACCTATGGCAATGTCGTCCATTTGCGCCGCTGGCGACTCGGTGTCCGTATTGGTCGCGGTTGGTCATTGTGTCGGAGAGTACCACCTATGGCAATGTCGTCCATTTGCGCCGCTGGCGACTCGGTGTCCGTATTGGTCGCGGTTGGTCATTGTGTCGGAGAGTACCACCTATGGCAATGTCGTCCATTTGCGCCGCTGGCGACTCGGTGTCCGTATTGGTCGCGGTTGATCATTGTATCGGAGAGTACCACCTATGGCAATGTCGTCCGTCCGGGCTGCTGGCGACTGGGTGTCCGTATGGGTCGCGGTTGGTCATTGTATCGGAGAGTACCACCTATGGCAATGTCGTCCCTCCGGGCTGCTGGCGACTCGGTGTCCGTATGGGTCGCGGTTGGTCATTGTATCGGAGAGTACCACCTATGGCAATGTCGTCCATCTGGGCCGCTGGCGACTCGGTGGCCGTATTGGTCGCGGTTGGTCATTGTGTCGGAGAGTACCACTTATGGCAATGTCGTCCATTTGCGCCGCTGGCGACTCGGTGTCCGTATTGGTCGCGGTTGGTCATTGTGTCGGAGAGTACCACCTATGGCAATGTCGTCCATCTGGGCCGCTGGCGACTGGGTGTCCGTATGGGTCGCGGTTGGTCATTGCGTCGGAGAGTACCACCTATGGCAATGTCGTCCATCTGCGCCGCTGGCGACTGGGTGTCCGTATTGGTCGCGGTTGGTCATTGTATCGGAGAGTACCACCTATGGCAATGTCGTCCATCTGGGCCGCTGGCGACTGGGTGTCCGTATGGGTCGCGGTGAGTCTTTCTGTCGGAGAGTACCACCTATGGCAATGTCGTCCGTCCGGGCTGCTGGCGACTGGGTGTCCGTATGGGTCGCGGTTGGTCATTGTGTCGGAGAGTACCACCTATGGCAATGTCGTCCGTCCAGGCTGCTGGCGACTGGGTGTCCGTATGGGTCGCGGTTGGTCATTGTATCGGAGAGTACCACCTATGGCAATGTCGTCCGTCCGGGCCGCTGGCGACTGGGTGTCCGTATGGGTCGCGGTGAGTCTTTCTGTCGGAGAGTACCACCTATGGCAATGTCGTCCGTCCGGGCCGCTGGCGACTCGGTGTCCGTATGGGTCGCGGTTGGTCATTGTGTCGGAAAGTACCACCTATGGCAATGTCGTCCGTCCGGGCTGCTGGCGACTCGGTGTCCGTATGGGTCGCGGTTGGTCATTGTGTCGGAGAGTACCACCTATGGCAATGTCGTCCGTCCGGGCTGCTGGCGACTGGGTGTCCGTATGGGTCGCGGTGAGTCTTTCTGTCGGAGAGTACCACCTATGGCAATGTCGTCCGTCCGGGCTGCTGGCGACTGGGTGTCCGTATGGGTCGCGGTGAGTCTTTCTGTCGGAGAGTACCACCTATGGCAATGTCGTCCGTCCGGGCTGCTGGCGACTGGGTGTCCGTATGGGTCGCGGTTGGTCATTGTGTCGGAAAGTACCACCTATGGCAATGTCGTCCGTCCGGGCCGCTGGCGACTGGGTGTCCGTATGGGTCGCGGTTGGTCATTGTGTCGGAAAGTACCACCTATGGCAATGTCGTCCGTCCGGGCTGCTGGCGACTCGGTGTCCGTATGGGTCGCGGTTGGTCATTGTGTCGGAGAGTACCACCTATGGCAATGTCGTCCGTCCGGGCTGCTGGCGACTGGGTGTCCGTATGGGTCGCGGTGAGTCTTTCTGTCGGAGAGTACCACCTATGGCAATGTCGTCCGTCCGGGCTGCTGGCGACTGGGTGTCCGTATGAGTCGCGGTTGGTCATTGTATCGGAGAGTACCACCTATGGCAATGTCGTCCGCCCGGGCCGCTGGCGACTGGGTGTCCGTATGGGTCGCGGTGAGTCTTTCTGTCGGAGAGTACCACCTATGGCAATGTCGTCCGTCCGGGCTGCTGGCGACTGGGTGTCCGTATGAGTCGCGGTTGGTCATTGTGTCGGAGAGTACCACCTATGGCAATGTCGTCCGTCCGGGCTGCTGGCGACTCGGTGTCCGTATGGGTCGCGGTGAGTCTTTCTGTCGGAGAGTACCACCTATGGCAATGTCGTCCGCCCGGGCCGCTGGCGACTGGGTGTCCGTATGGGTCGCGGTGAGTCTTTCTGCCGGAGAGTACCACCTATGGCAATGTCGTCCGTCCGGGCCGCTGGCGACTCGGTGTCCGTATGGGTCGCGGTTGGTCATTGTGTCGGAGAGTACCTCCTATGGCAATGTCGTCCATCTGGGCCGCTGGCGACTGGGTGTCCGTATGGGTCGCGGTTGGTCATTGTGTCGGAGAGTACCACCTATGGCAATGTCGTCCATCTGGGCCGCTGGCGACTGGGTGTCCGTATTGGTCGCGGTTGGTCATTGTATCGGAGAGCACCACCTATGGCAATGTCGTCCGTCCGGGCTGCTGACGACTGGGTGTCCGTATGGGTCGCGGTTGGTCATTGCATCGGAGAGCACCACCTATGGCAATGACGTCCGTCCGGGCCGCTGGCGACTGGGTGTCCGTATGGGTCGCGGTTGGTCATTGTATCGGAGAGCACCACCTATGGCAATGTCGTCCGTCCGGGCTGCTGGCGACTGGGTGTCCGTATGGGTCGCGGTTGGTCATTGTATCGGAGAGTACCACCTATGGCAATGTCGTCCGTCCGGGCTGCTGGCGACTGGGTGTCCGTATGAGTCGCGGTTGGTCATTGTATCGGAGAGTACCACCTATGGCAATGTCGTCCGTCCGGGCCGCTGGCGACTGGGTGTCCGTATGGGTCGCGGTGAGTCTTTCTGTCGGAGAGTACCACCTATGGCAATGTCGTCCGTCCGGGCTGCTGGCGACTGGGTGTCCGTATGGGTCGCGGTTGGTCATTGTGTCGGAGAGTACCACCTATGGCAATGTCGTCCGTCCGGGCTGCTGGCGACTGGGTGTCCGTATTGGTCGCGGTTGGTCATTGTGTCGGAGAGTACCACCTATGGCAATGTCGTCCATCTGGGCCGCTGGCGACTCGGTGTCCGTATTGGTCGCGGTTGGTCATTGTGTCGGAGAGTACCACCTATGGCAATGTCGTCCATCTGGGCCGCTGGCGACTGGGTGTCCGTATGGGTCGCGGTTGGTCATTGTGTCGGAGAGTACCACCTATGGCAATGTCGTCCATCTGCGCCGCTGGCGACTGGGTGTCCGTATTGGTCGCGGTTGGTCATTGTATGGGAGAGTACCACCTATGGCAATGTCGTCCATCTGGGCCGCTGGCGACTCGGTGGCCGTATTGGTCGCGGTTGGTCATTGTGTCGGAGAGTACCACCTATGGCAATGTCGTCCATTTGCGCCGCTGGCGACTCGGTGTCCCTATTGGTCGCGGTTGGTCATTGTGTCGGAGAGTACCACCTATGGCAATGTCGTCCATTTGCGCCGCTGGCGACTCGGTGTCCGTATCGGTCGCGGTTGGTCATTGTGTCGGAGAGTACCACCTATGGCAATGTCGTCCATTTGCGCCGCTGGCGACTCGGTGTCCGTATTGGTCGCGGTTGATCATTGTATCGGAGAGTACCACCTATGGCAATGTCGTCCGTCCGGGCTGCTGGCGACTGGGTGTCCGTATTGGTCGCGGTTGGTCATTGTGTCCGAGAGTACCACCTATGGCAATGTCGTCCATCTGGGCCGCTGGCGACTCGGTGTCCGTATTGGTCGCGGTTGGTCATTGTGTCGGAGAGTACCACCTATGGCAATGTCGTCCATCTGGGCCGCTGGCGACTGGGTGTCCGTATGGGTCGCGGTTGGTCATTGTGTCGGAGAGTACCACCTATGGCAATGTCGTCCATCTGCGCCGCTGGCGACTGGGTGTCCGTATTGGTCGCGGTTGGTCATTGTATCGGAGAGTACCACCTATGGCAATGTCGTCCATCTGGGCCGCTGGCGACTCGGTGGCCGTATTGGTCGCGGTTGGTCATTGTGTCGGAGAGTACCACCTATGGCAATGTCGTCCATTTGCGCCGCTGGCGACTCGGTGTCCGTATTGGTCGCGGTTGGTCATTGTGTCGGAGAGTACCACCTATGGCAATGTCGTCCATTTGCGCCGCTGGCGACTCGGTGTCCGTATTGGTCGCGGTTGGTCATTGTGTCGGAGAGTACCACCTATGGCAATGTCGTCCATTTGCGCCGCTGGCGACTCGGTGTCCGTATTGGTCGCGGTTGGTCATTGTGTCGGAGAGTACCACCTATGGCAATGTCGTCCATTTGCGCCGCTGGCGACTCGGTGTCCGTATTGGTCGCGGTTGATCATTGTATCGGAGAGTACCACCTATGGCAATGTCGTCCGTCCGGGCTGCTGGCGACTGGGTGTCCGTATGGGTCGCGGTTGGTCATTGTATCGGAGAGTACCACCTATGGCAATGTCGTCCCTCCGGGCTGCTGGCGACTCGGTGTCCGTATGGGTCGCGGTTGGTCATTGTATCGGAGAGTACCACCTATGGCAATGTCGTCCATCTGGGCCGCTGGCGACTCGGTGGCCGTATTGGTCGCGGTTGGTCATTGTGTCGGAGAGTACCACTTATGGCAATGTCGTCCATTTGCGCCGCTGGCGACTCGGTGTCCGTATTGGTCGCGGTTGGTCATTGTGTCGGAGAGTACCACCTATGGCAATGTCGTCCATCTGGGCCGCTGGCGACTGGGTGTCCGTATGGGTCGCGGTTGGTCATTGTGTCGGAGAGTACCACCTATGGCAATGTCGTCCATCTGCGCCGCTGGCGACTGGGTGTCCGTATTGGTCGCGGTTGGTCATTGTATCGGAGAGTACCACCTATGGCAATGTCGTCCATCTGGGCCGCTGGCGACTCGGTGGCCGTATTGGTCGCGGTTGGTCATTGTGTCGGAGAGTACCACCTATGGCAATGTCGTCCATTTGCGCCGCTGGCGACTCGGTGTCCGTATTGGTCGCGGTTGGTCATTGTGTCGGAGAGTACCACCTATGGCAATGTCGTCCATTTGCGCCGCTGGCGACTCGGTGTCCGTATTGGTCGCGGTTGATCATTGTATCGGAGAGTACCACCTATGGCAATGTCGTCCGTCCGGGCTGCTGGCGACTGGGTGTCCGTATGGGTCGCGGTTGGTCATTGTGTCGGAGAGTACCACCTATGGCAATGTCGTCCATCTGGGCCGCTGGCGACTCGGTGTCCGTATTGGTCGCGGTTGGTCATTGTGTCGGAGAGTACCACCTATGGCAATGTCGTCCATCTGGGCCGCTGGCGACTGGGTGTCCGTATGGGTCGCGGTTGGTCATTGTGTCGGAGAGTACCACCTATGGCAATGTCGTCCATCTGCGCCGCTGGCGACTGGGTGTCCGTATTGGTCGCGGTTGGTCATTGTATCGGAGAGTACCACCTATGGCAATGTCGTCCATCTGGGCCGCTGGCGACTCGGTGGCCGTATTGGTCGCGGTTGGTCATTGTGTCGGAGAGTACCACCTATGGCAATGTCGTCCATTTGCGCCGCTGGCGACTCGGTGTCCGTATTGGTCGCGGTTGGTCATTGTGTCGGAGAGTACCACCTATGGCAATGTCGTCCATTTGCGCCGCTGGCGACTCGGTGTCCGTATTGGTCGCGGTTGGTCATTGTGTCGGAGAGTACCACCTATGGCAATGTCGTCCATTTGCGCCGCTGGCGACTCGGTGTCCGTATTGGTCGCGGTTGGTCATTGTGTCGGAGAGTATTACCTATGGCAATGTCGTCCATTTGCGCCGCTGGCGACTCGGTGTCCGTATTGGTCGCGGTTGATCATTGTATCGGAGAGTACCACCTATGGCAATGTCGTCCGTCCGGGCTGCTGGCGACTGGGTGTCCGTATGGGTCGCGGTTGGTCATTGTATCGGAGAGTACCACCTATGGCAATGTCGTCCCTCCGGGCTGCTGGCGACTGGGTGTCCGTATGGGTCGCGGTTGGTCATTGTATCGGAAAGTACCACCTATGGCAATGTCGTCCATCTGGGCCGCTGGCGACTCGGTGGCCGTATTGGTCGCGGTTGGTCATTGTGTCGGAGAGTACCACCTATGGCAATGTCGTCCATTTGCGCCGCTGGCGACTCGGTGTCCGTATTGGTCGCGGTTGGTCATTGTGTCGGAGAGTACCACCTATGGCAATGTCGTCCATCTGGGCCGCTGGCGACTGGGTGTCCGTATGGGTCGCGGTTGGTCATTGTGTCGGAGAGTACCACCTATGGCAATGTCGTCCATCTGCGCCGCTGGCGACTGGGTGTCCGTATTGATCGCGGTTGGTCATTGTGTCGGAGAGTACCACCTATGGCAATGTCGTCCATCTGGGCCGCTGGCGACTCGGTGGCCGTATTGGTCGCGGTTGGTCATTGTGTCGGAGAGTACCACCTATGGCAATGTCGTCCATTTGCGCCGCTGACGACTCGGTGTCCGTATTGGTCGCGGTTGGTCATTGTGTCGGAGAGTACCACCTATGGCAATGTCGTCCATTTGCGCCGCTGGCGACTCGGTGTCCGTATCGGTCGCGGTTGGTCATTGTGTCGGAGAGTACCACCTATGGCAATGTCGTTCGTCCGGGCTGCTGGCGACTGGGTGTCCGTATTGGTCGCGGTTGGTCATTGTGTCGGAGAGTACCACCTATGGCAATGTCGTCCATCTGGGCCGCTGGCGACTCGGTGTCCGTATTGGTCGCGGTTGGTCATTGTGTCGGAGAGTACCACCTATGGCAATGTCGTCCATCTGGGCCGCTGGCGACTGGGTGTCCGTATGGGTCGCGGTTGGTCATTGTGTCGGAGAGTACCACCTATGGCAATGTCGTCCATCTGCGCCGCTGGCGACTGGGTGTCCGTATTGGTCGCGGTTGGTCATTGTATCGGAGAGTACCACCTATGGCAATGTCGTCCATTTGCGCCGCTGGCGACTCGGTGGCCGTATTGGTCGCGGTTGGTCATTGTGTCGGAGAGTACCACCTATGGCAATGTCGTCCATCTGGGCCGCTGGCGACTCGGTGGCCGTATTGGTCGCGGTTGGTCATTGTGTCGGAGAGTACCACCTATGGCAATGTCGTCCATTTGCGCCGCTGGCGACTCGGTGTCCGTATTGGTCGCGGTTGGTCATTGTGTCGGAGAGTACCACCTATGGCAATGTCGTCCATTTGCGCCGCTGGCGACTCGGTGTCCGTATTGGTCGCGGTTGGTCATTGTGTCGGAGAGTACCACCTATGGCAATGTCGTCCATTTGCGCCGCTGGCGACTCGGTGTCCGTATTGGTCGCGGTTGGTCATTGTGTCGGAGAGTACCACCTATGGCAATGTCGTCCATTTGCGCCGCTGGCGACTCGGTGTCCGTATTGGTCGCGGTTGATCATTGTATCGGAGGGTACCACCTATGGCAATGTCGTCCCTCCGGGCTGCTGGCGACTCGGTGTCCGTATGGGTCGCGGTTGGTCATTGTATTGGAGAGTACCACCTATGGCAATGTCGTCCATCTGGGCCGCTGGCGACTCGGTGGCCGTATTGGTCGCGGTTGGTCATTGTGTCGGAGAGTACCACCTATGGCAATGTCGTCCATTTGCGACATTTAATTTAAGAAGCTCACTGTTCTCATGTAATATACTCGAACCACAGGTCCATCTATCTCTTTTTAATAGTATGATCAGGCTTATCGCCACTTACGGCTGTCCAGTATGGGTGCAGGAACTCGTAACATCATCAGATGTCTTTAACAAAATGACACAATGTAATGCCGAACAATTACTGACCAAGTTCTGCAAGAGCCTCCTACAGGTACCGCGAAATGCATCCAACATCGGGGCCTATGCCGAACTAGGGCAATACCCCTTATTAATTTATGTCATGACACAAACCGTTCGCTTTTGGGACCATATCTTGACCAGTAAAAACAAAATACTCCACGCAGCATTTAAAACGGAAATGGACTGTGATGGAAATGGGACTCACACCTTAGCGTCTGCTATTAAATGTATATTATCTAAGGCTGGGGTACATAACTGTTTGGATAAGAGATGGGGAGACGGTAGCACACGCATGTTCTCCCATATTCAAAACAAGCTGGAAGAGGAGTATAAAACACAATTCTGGAAAACTTTAAGATCGAGCACTGGCACATCGGGAGGGGGTAATAAATTACGAACATATGCAACCTTAAAATCTAATTACACCATGGAACCATATCTCGGTGCTGGACTGCCTAAGAAATATCAACGGTGGTTTGCCAGACTCAGACTATCAAGCCACCAACTCGAAATCGAGCTCGGCCGATACAATAAGCCAATACCAGTACCTGCCACAGAACGTGTATGTAGACAGTGTACATCTGGGTGTGTGGAAGATGAGATTCATTTCATGTTGCATTGCGAAAAATTCTCTAAGCATAGAAAAATACTTAAAACCGAAATTATGGGGTTGGGGTTATCCTTTAGTGGGGAGGGACATAAAGGCTTAAATGACCTGCTCTCAAGCGATCACCCTGCGGCACTGTTTGCGGTCGGTAAATTTATCGACGTAGCCATGAAACAACGTGTGTAAAATGTTCTCTTTCTGTGTTCTCGTTGCATGGCAACACGCGTGTATTTACATGTCGTAGACCAAATAAAAGAATTGAATTGAATTGAATAGGGCTATAAAGTCTCGTTCGCTTAGACTTCCGGTTTACTCATTTTGGGGACAAACAAACGAAGCACGTGTTCGGAACGAGTTTAGAATCTCTGCGCACACTGGTATCCTGACTATCTGTGACGAAGGCGTGACGTGTATGTTACGCAAAGAGAGAGACTGGGAACCAGACTAACTGCGCAAAAGCCAGGCGCCGAGGGGTGGGTCTATTGCGGAAGGTCTAGAGATATGATTAAGAATATTTAAAAAATATAGCTTCACAAAACGGATAGACGACATATGTTTTATTCGTTTGCGCCATCACAATGACGAATATTTGTTACGACGGGACAATACGACTGAGAAACTGACGTTTTTTTGCATTTCCTACGAAAACGAGGCATTATGACGTCACATGGATTTTCCCCGGTGACAACGTTGGCGCAACGCTTCAAACAGAAAACTTAGAAAAATAAAGAAACTTGGTTTTTTCGTGATCCAAAAGTGATACGAAAACAACCAACTGGTCTTGTTTTATCTTTACCATGTGGTTTAATGACGCATCCGTGTGCTGTTACTCCATGCACAGCACATTTTGACAGCGGAATGGTTAAGTCGATCACTTGCTCTCGCCATTTTTGTTACCGCGGAGGCACGCGAAACTCTGTGACGTCACTCGCTGTTTGAGGAACTTGCGAAAGCCCGGGTGCAGGGCTAAATTTAGAACGTTATTTTTAGCTTTCGTGTGTTTTGAAGACGGATTTTTCCTTGTACATTCCTAAAGTTCTGCGCTTCATCGCCTCGAAATATTTTAACTTATATCTCCCATAGCCATGTTTAGTGAAATGGTACTCATAGTCTTTAGAATAAACCTGGAAAGAAATTGCCTGATAGCTGCCTATACTTCAACATGGAGCACGTGTGTTTGTTTGTCCCCAAAACTGAAGTCTCGTGGCCCGATCGCGAGAACTGTATAGCCCTATTGTATCGGAGAGTACCACCTAAGGCAATGTCGTACATCTGGGCCGCTGGTCAATCGGCGTCCCGTATAGGTCGCGGTGACTTTTCCTGACGCTTCCTCGTCCTGTAAGCCGTAAGACTACTACTTCTGGCATGTTCTCGGCGGGTACCCCCGTCAATTGGAGGTCTTGTGTCCATTGTACTCTGTAGACAGTCTCAGCTCGGTCACGAACCACAAGTCGTTCACTGGAAGTGTCGGTATGCTCATGTACGTCGATCTGCCCTGTTGAAGGTAAGCATTTGATTTCCTGTGAGTGGCCTGCCATTTTGGCGATTTCATGGGTAGATTATTAGCTTCAGTCAATTACTGTCAGTGAGTTTTGTGCATTGGGTGTGTCGTAGTCTGCAAGTTTGTAAGTAACTGGTCAGACCTGTTTTCTAGAATATAGTAAGGAACCTGCCATTGGATATGGAGCGGTACTGGTGTTGTAATAATCTGATAATACCTTATCGCCAACTTTTACGTTCGGGCAATGGCACTTCTGTCTATAAAGTTCTTTTTATTTTGTTTCATTATGTGATCCGAATTGCAATGCACTAATTATTGGCTATATCAAGTTGTTAAGATTTTAGATCACGGAGAGCCAAATAACTAAGTCTTACGTTTATAATCCGTTGCATAAATCCATGTTTCTTCAACTCAGCCAGGACTGAGCAATGGATAACTGGTTGATGGGAAGATGATACAAAATTAGGTCAATTGCATTCCTGTCATAATAATTTAATTATGTTTCATTATTTGCTCTTATATGATAGTGGAACAGGTAATGGTTATATATAATTGTTGAGCATTGAGTGCACAGAGAACAGAATCACTAGTTCTTACATGTATAATCCGTTGCATTCATCCGCGCATGTTCCGCACAGTTAGGGTTGAGCAACGGATAACTGGTCGATAAAACAATGCTGACGATTTGAAATGATTGGCATGTTTTTGTAGTATTATACGACGTAAATTTATGTTGCGAATTTGAGCGTGAGCTCGGCAGAAGCTGGGGTGTGGTAAATACTATCGTTTGATTCTGTTCCGTTCAGTTCAGTCAGGGCTGAGGAATGGTATATTTGGCTGTGCAACGATGGACACATCTTGATACACACATTTTATAAGAGCAGCTTTCGGTTTAGCTCAGCCAGGGCTGATGAACTATATGCGCGACAATATAATGGTGGAATCATTCTTAACAGGTTGATTTCAAGCTATTCCAAGCGGGGCGGGTGTGGGAGTGGAATCAGGGGTCCATCGTCATTGTTGGCAGGGTGCTCAATTTGATCTGACTCGTAGAGTAGCGGACCATGGACCGCAGGAGCTGCTGGTCGCCTAGTGAATAGCGGTAGAAAGATATCCCATGTTTGCTGTCCTTTTTTGCACTTGAATTGTTACAGCCAACTGCTGGACAGTACACCATTTTGTTCTAAATGCATCGATGGTTCAAATTTATAAGTCAAATTTGCTTGTCATTATTGATGAGAGGTGTTAAGCTGACAGCTTGTTCCAAAGATACACCGCTTCGCGCAAGTAAACACATTTTTGTTTCACCGGAGGGTCGTCGTGGTCGTCGCCTTGTGTGTGATTGGCTAACTCGGGTCACGTGTTCAGAACATGTCGACCATGGCCTGACGGGCAAAAATCAGTATTTTATACTATTGATGTGCGATTTTCTCGATGATGGTTTCTTTTCAACCTAAGCGATTAACGGCAAATAAATTATATACTTTATTAACTTTAACTCACACTGCTAATGTAATTACATTGCTAATGTAATCGTAATCATGATTACTTTTGATGATTACTTTGCTATGTTCACTCGGGCTGTTGGATCTTCAATTGATCGTCATACTTTCCATGTCGCCTGTATCATATACGGAAACTCGCCACTGCAGTCTTACTGTAGAGATCCGACCCCCCTCGAAACCACCCTGGCCCTTCCTGCCCCACCCGACAAATAACCAGACATAACCAATTAAGCTGGCTGGGGGTGCCACATTCTAATCCCCTCATTATCTTGTTTGCATTGGATAGCTAGAAATAGTCCAGAGCGACTTAGGGGTCTATATCTTGGGAGCAGGTAGGTGGGTGGGGGCTGCGATGGGGAGGTAGGAAGGTGGGGGCTGTGATGGGTAGGTAGGTAGGTGGGGGCTGTGATGGGAGGGTGGTAGATGCTGGTGTTATTGTTCTCTATATATATTGATTGGAAGAGGTGCTGTTATAAAACGAACTCGATTCGGTCAGGACTGGTGCACGGCGATGTATGGTGTGGTGGTAATAAGAGGTAATAGAGGTAATAAGTAATAGAGGTAATAAGTCTTTACGCGGGACACCTCCCTCTCCGGCGAGAATCCTAAAGTTCTAACGTTTAAATGAATCCAGCAAGATAGAGGTGCGATCATCCGTCGGTGTTGTGTTTTTTATTTCAATTACGTCGAAAAACAGTCCATGTAATCACGATTGTAATCATGATTACATTGAATGTAATCGTAATTGTAATCGATTACTTTCATATTTCCTGTAATCGTAATCGCAATCGTAATCATGAATTCCCAAGTAATCGTAATCGTAATCGGTTACATTTACAATGTAATCACCCCATGCCTGGTATGTGGCCAGAAGATAAACTGACCTTGGTGTGAATCTAGGTGGTCGTCTCCCAGTTGCATGTCTTATCTTTCTTTTGGATGAATGGTGTTGGTTGGTTGTTTGTATATGCAGGACGCTTTAACCAACTCTGACCATATCGCGTCATGGGATCTTCAGGGGTATAACCAACTGAGCTACCGGGTAACCCTTGGATGAATGGGCGTTACTCCATATTAAGGTGGGCACCCCATAATAAGCCTCGGCGATTTGGAGAGGACCTCGGTAAACATCGGTAAACATCGGCGGGCTGTAGCCCTGCGATTCAAGCTTCAGGACCTGTTTCGCGGGAAATTAAAATTAACATTAGTATTAACATTTTTGAATATCACTCCTGCATTGCACTAGGTTTAGGCTTTCCGAAGAGCTATTACTGATGATAATGACTTAATATTGAGCTGAATTGTAGCAAAATTACCTATTCGTGGTAGGTGTCAAGTTTTGGTCATTTTGTGAAATGACGGGAAAATTGTAAAATAGAGAAGTTTTCTTAACGGCAAAGTAAAATATCATAAAAATTAACCAGAGGGTGTGTAATTGGATATGCTTTCATAAAATAATCCGAAATACAGAGTTCTTTTACCTTGGTATTATGGGGTGTAAGTAAACTTTTACATTGGTGGACTTCTGTTGATGTTTGTGACGATGCAATTTGATGGTTGTGGTCATTTATGTGTAACGTTTATGAAAGATTTATGTTCTTGAACCAGCTTAGTTTTTTTCGTTTTTTGCCATTTTTCACTTTGTGACCGAATATGTGGTTTTGTCCCTCCCCCCCCCCCCCCCCCGCCCCGCACCCACCATCGGGCTACAATAAGGACGTCTCGCTGTAACTCCCATCGCGGTACAGTACCTAGATGGCCTCTTGGCCTCGATCTGAACTCGATAGATAGCGCAGCGTATAACGTCATCTTGGTTACATGCAGGCCCTCTGAACCCATTGAACCTGGACCTGACAACTAACTCATTGACTTTTGTTCTGAAGTGTCGCCAAGTGGTACAAGTCCTCGGCAAATATCTATATGATTGTGTTCTGGTTCTCCGACGGGTACATTGCAGCTTGTTGGATTAGATCGTGTTTAGGAGTATATGACTGGAGACTAAACCAGTCTCTCAAGGTAAGAATAAGCTTACTTACTTCATAACAACGACTAAATTGAGCATTAATTACTTCACGATATAGTGTGCTGGGCTATATAATCGTTCTGTCTTCATGAATCATCCCATTGACATTAGAATTACATGTATCTCTAGTACTCCATCGGTGTCATAGGGAAAGAAGGAGACTTCTACTCCTTAGCCTGGTATGGCGGTAACTTCATTCTGTGGCAACTAATGGCGACTATACAGGACAACGATAACAGGCGGGTGGTTTGCTTTGATCAATAATACTCCAGGAACGGTAGGGCCAAGACAGCAATGATGCAATACGTTTAGATAAAATGATCGTATCCCAGCAGACGTTTATGGTATTTTTGACGGTGAAACGACGTCGGAATCGCTGGTTGTAATTTGGTCGTATTTTGGTTGTTTTTGCAAAAACATGCGACGTCGTTTATCTGACGAAAAAACGAAGTCGGAGCGACGTTGATATTCGAGGTCGCTATGATGTCGGTTCGACGTCGGAATCGTAATTTGGTTCGTTTGTGCCTGTCTCTAACTTATCAGGGAGTGCTAACGGCACACATGCTGCTTAGCGGCAGGCTTGGTAAGCAGGTAAGTGCAGCTCGAATCACCGAACGGCCGCGCCCAGGCCCCACAGCACAGGCACAGTAGAAATAAATAAATAAAGCTACGTTAATAATGAAAACTCGAAGCAATCCGCTTACCGATTACTATGTCTATGATTCCCATGTGCTCCAGCACTCTCGCAAGGCGCTCTGTATCCATATTGAGTAACAAATTCATGGAGTATCGTCCGTAGGAAACTAGAACCTCAGAAGTGTCTCTTGCAAAGTCACTTTCAAAGACCAACATGGTCGCGCCAACTGTCGTGGTGGCAGTTGGCGAATTCGTTGCCATGGAGACAACGCGCATTTACATGACGTCAATTTTCTGCTTTGCAGTGTGTAGGCCGCGGGGCGCGGGACGTAATACATTGCTGGGTTTCGGAGTGGTCTGCGTTAAAGACACCCCCTTGTTTTTACCTCGGAAGGGGTATTTCAACTTCAGAATCCGCTCGGGAGGGTATCTTCTTTCCACTGACCCTCTCTGTGTCGCGGCTCCATGCAGACCCGCTTGAAAATACATTGCTGTGGGTGGGGGGGAGGGCTTGATGTCGGGCCAATACAAATTGCCTAACGCCCCGCTCACTCGTGCTATTGTTATATTAATCATCATGTGCGCGGGGTATCTATGGTTACGTAGAAACGTTCCTTATATGGACTGACCAGGCGAGGACACAAACCGCGCAGCCGGTTCCTAACTGCCAAAACGTTGACTACTTATTATACGTCTGAACTGATTTGCGTAGTCTATATGAGTGCGCATCACGCAGCTGCAGCAAGGCAACAACGTGATGCGCACTCGTTCTAAGAACACTGGTTCCCAAAAGACCTAAACCGAAAATACGACCCGCGAGAACAGCACAGCCCCATAAGGCTCTTTTTAAGGCGCTTCAGTTCGGGAAATCGTCTGAATGAGCGAAGATGGTGTAGAACTAGCCCTGGTACATACCTCTCTGACCACGCTCGTAAACGGAGCCAGAGAGCTGTGCCGTTCACCAGACCTAAAATTTGAAACCGCGGACTGGTGACTTCAAGTTGCAGATCCTTGCAGAATAAATAAGCAGTGCATACTCATTAATGTGTTCCACTTGGTTTCTGAAGCTTTTAATGATTTTCGTTAGACATTTACTTCTTTGGCTGGTAATGCGATTTTCCATGCAATCTCACGCTTCGCCTTCAATGCGATATTCGCGATATCACCTTCAAGTTTTTTTTTTTTCGCGTCCAGTCTCAGTGAGCAGTACTTACCTTGGAAATTCCAGATAACTATCACCCCCCCCCCCGTCCGTATTTGGGTTCGAAATTCTTACGATCGTGGGGAGGGGGGGGAGCGGTCCACATTATAATAGGGTGGGATCAGTACAAACATCGTCCACACCTTAGCTGCCGTTGCAAAAGGTCATCCTCACTCAAAACAAAGGGCGGGCGGCGGGGGGGGGGGTGATCAGACCCCCAACACCCCCGCTCAGATATATTTATATTATAACGCATATACGAGAAGCAACAGTAATAACCTATGACTATGTCAACCTCCTGTTGGAACCGCGCCTTTCGTCTTGTACGTCGCATTTACATTTTGCAAATCGCCCGACTATTTCTTTAATGTCTCTAAGGCAGAATACATTAAAGTTGGATGTCGAGCTCTTCCCCGCCAAAACTAAAGAGGTCAAAATAAAAATAAGAATCAGTCCTTGAATCATTCAAGATTTCTTTTGTCCATACTCCACCCATGCCAGACTGCCAAATAGTGTCTCTTAGCCTTGCCCATGATATCAATTTACCACACATTTTAATTTTAGTGGTAAACGTCATCAGTTTGTGTGCTTCGCGATGCTTTGGTATAAGTAGCAGCGCCGAGACAGAGTTCTGCGGTGTCCCGGGATAGACACGTTGGCCACATCACAGCCAAAACGGCGAGGTGTATCAGGTTTATTGAATTTATAGAATGAAACGATCGAGTTTTCTGCAAATGTTTGGCTTAGTTTTGGCGGGAAAGAACTCGACATGTAACTTTAACAGTTTAGTTCATGAAGTAACGGAATTTGTCGTTTAATATTGGCTTCGTAACGAGTGTGTTAATTGTGAGTATGCAATTTGGGTAATACAGCTGGGTATATTTGGCCCCACGTTAATGACAAATGATCATGTTAGGGAATAATGACGAAACCGTTGACTTACTGTTCAACGTCGTTTTGCTCCGCAGATATTTCTGTGAACAAACTGTTACCATACCAGCTTTGTGATAATGCAATCTGCTATTGATTGTCGAATAAGTCGTGAAATATGGCAAAAGTAGCTAGGTTATTGCCATTAAAGCACTTAGCTACTCATACTGGCTACGTACGGAACGAGATGAACATTTATTGTATCCCGTAATAAAGCCATTTTGTAATAAATGACCATTCATGTCGCGAGCACCAGAACGTTTCAGCTATGCCATGCACAAGCAGTTACATTATAGCAGACTAATTTTTTTTTTTAATTACTAACGTTAAACAGGAAATCAAGTCTGCTTATTTCCGTGACCTGTGATGGGAAGCTTATTTCCGTGATCATGATGCGAGATTTAAGAATTTTATAAAACGAAAAAGTTGATGTGTTTGTGCGCAACGCCTCTCCGTTCCCCAGTCACGCCGCTCACGCACACAGATACGTTTTACCTTCTACATTACCAAATGCCTGGATGGTCCCACAGTGTATATAGTGCGTCTCATTTCCTGGCAGGACATGGCGTCGAGACGATTGATACTGGCAATATTTGTCAGCTTCCTGGCCTATACAGTTTACCGGGAGCCGGTCCCAGAAGGCACGACGGAACCACTTCTACAGAAACTGATCTTCTCAGCCTACAAACTGACATGGGCATTGGTATTAATAGTTGTCATGTTGGTTGACAAATTACGTCTTCTCTATCTCAAGATGTTATTGTTTCAAGATGGAACGTGTTTGAGGGTATAAGTGAACTGATCGAAATTGTAGGCTTTTTCACCGTTCTCATTCTTTAAATTTGTTTAGAAGCGCACCTAATGCGCATAGCCTTATGAACAGTGTAACTGCAGATGCGGACGCTTATAATGTTATAATAATGTCAGTGACGTATGCTCCTAATGTTAGAGAGCTCGTTCGTGACTGACACTTCTATGTTAGACATCTTAGTTTGTGACATTTAACGTAATATAATTCAGGTCATGTATGTCACATATTGAGTACGTATTTTCACTTGCACTTTATAGTGCAATATGTCTCCTGCAGATGTTTGTAATGTAACATTACGCCGTGACTTTGATATTACCTGGCCATGACTGGTGTTACCTGGCCATGACTATGGTGTTACCGGGCCATGACTATGGTGTTACCTGGTCATGACTATGGTGTTACCTGGCCATGACTTTGGTGTTTTCTGGCCATGACTTTCATGTTACCTGGCCATGGCTTTGATGTTACCTGGCCATGACTTTGGTGTTACCTGACCATGGCTTTGGTGTTACCTGGCCACGACTTTGGTGCTACATAGCCATGACTTTGGTGTTACCTGACCATGGCTTTGGTGTTACCTGGCCACGACTTTGGTGCTACATAGCCATGACTTTGGTGTTACCTGGCCACGACTTTGGTGCCACATAGCCATGACTTTGGTGTTACCTGACCATGGCTTTGGTGTTACCTGGCTATCGCTTTGGTGTTACATGGCCATGACTTTGGTGTTACCTGGTCATGTCTTTGGTGTCACCTGACCATGACTTTGGTGTCACCTGACCATGACAGGGCGGCTGGTGCGAGACTCTAGGCATCAGTTCGGCGGTTGGGGCTCGCCGCTTCCTGCTGGACAAAGGCGCAGGGCTGTTTGACAGCGGATTCCTTGGTGTAGAGGTAATAGCCACACCTCACAGCCACACCGCACAGCCACACCTCACAGCCACACCTCATAGCCACACCACACAGCCACACCTCACAGCCACACCGCACGGCCACACCTCACAGCCACACCTCACAGCCACACCGCACAGCCACACCTCACAGCCACACCTCACAGCCACACCGCACAGCCACACCTCACAGCCACACCTCATAGCCACACCTCACAGCCACACCTCACAGCCACACCTCATAGCCACACCTCATAGCCACACCACACAGCCACACCTCACAGCCACACCGCACGGCCACACCTCACAGCCATACCTCATAGTAACACCACACAGCCACACCTCACAGCCACACCTCACAGCCACACCTCACAGCCACACCTCACAGCCACACCTCATAGCCACACCTCACAGCCACACCTCACAGCCACACCTCATAGCCATACCTCACAGCCACACCACACCTCACGACTATACCTCACAGCTACACCGCATGGTCACACCTCATGTCTCACTTCACTGCCACACGACACCGCCCCAAAGTGACTTGAAGATATTAATCCCAATGTTTTGCTCCATCAATGTAGAAAAACCGCCAGCCTCGATTTCGCCGCTTGACCAGGCGGCAGCCCTTCTTGGAGGTGTGTCCGCGATTGACCAATCAGGAGGCCATACCCTAATTATATTCGAACTGGAAAATGACGCTTACTATGATCAAAACAAGAGCGCGTGATCATCGCTAATATAAATAACTGCCATTCTCACTACAATCCTGGCTTTCTACGGAGACAATCTTCGCCATACGTATATCCATTTGTTTGGGCGCTATCTTCCATGAAACACTGTAATACCAATTCATCAACTCTTCATCTGCCTATTGTTAGCATGATCAACAATTAAACGGGAACATGCATCTGCGTCATTGCTTCAATATTTACCCCTCTGTAGATGTTATATCAATTTTACGAATTACTTTATCCAGAGGTTGGCCTTTAAAATTGGGCTATAAGCTTCAGCATAAATGTAGACATTCGTCGGGGTGATTAGTCCCTATCGTTAGCTACCATAGATACCTTGAAGATAAAAGCATGCTCTAGACTTGATTTGATTGGAGTTTAACGACGCTTTCAGCATGTAAGGCTGTATCGTGCCATAGGCTATATTTGATACGTTCTCTGTGTGGCTTTCCTGCAGACGCAAGATGCTGACTTTGATGGTATTAAGGTACGACTCTTTATCCCCTATGGTGTGCCAGAGAACGCCCCGGGGGTCGTCTTCTACCACGGCGGCGGGTGGTGCATCGGAAGCATAGGTACTGCATCTACGTCACAACCTGGAGACACTGCCTATAAACCGGGCTCCCAAAACCCAAACCGCTTCGTTAATAAATGATCCTTCTTGTAAATTATCTTATGTAAATGTTCTTACGTTGTTTTTTGTTGCATTTGAATGCAATCATTCTGTGCAAAAAGTTGGCATAAAATGAGTCCATGATTGACTGTGCACCAATAGCCACTGTTGTCACTTACAGCCAGCCATGCCGCCGTAACAGGCTTCATAGCGAAGGAGCTAAACGCCGTCGTCGTCTCCGTAGAGTAAGTATAGAGAGTCACAGCCACATACGTAGCAACAAGTACGCCTAGCTCACGTATGACTCATGTCTGCCATTTACTGCAGAAATACATGTTGGTGCGTTCTGTGGGCCGGTAGCATAATAACCTGTCCGGCCGTGATAACCTGTCCGGCCGTGATAACCTGTCCGGCCGTGATAACCTGTCCGGCCGTGATAACCTGTCCGGCCGTGATAACCTGTCCGGCCGCGATAACCTGTCCGGCCGTGATAACCTGTCCGGCCGTGATAACCTGTCCGGCCGTGATAACCTGTCCGGCCGCGATAACCTGTCCGGCCGTGATAACCTGTCCGGCCGTGATAACCTGTCCGGCCGTGATAACCTGTCCGGCCGTGATAACCTGTCCGGCTGTGATAACCTGTCCGGCCGTGATAACCTGTCCGGCCATACTTATTTAATGCCACTCTAATAACTAACCAGGGCCTTAATCATAACCCTAACTCTGTCCTTAACTCTAACATAACAGAACCCTAAAACTAACATACATGCAATATTTACATAGCAACTCCATTCGTTGCGCATGCGCAAACGTCAGCCGGACACTTTATCATGGCGGACAGGTTATCATGTTACACCGGGCGTCTTTTGCACCCAGAATGCGACCATGGCAGCGCGCTATCCTATGTTTTTATATTCGTGTAAATATATATTCATTTCATCAGAGAAATGTAAAAAATCTCAAGATAGCCCACATTAACATAAACAGCGTACGACATAAGTTTGGACCGCTTAGCCAAGCACTGGGAAAAGGCGCGTTAGATGTCTTGTTCATTCAAGAGACTAAGATAGACGATAGCTTTCCGGCTGGCCAATTTACTTTAAATGGGTACAAGGTCCACCGAAATGATAATACAGACAGCTCTGGAGGCATAATGGTGCAGGTAAGAGACGATATACCACACCGGCGGCGCAAGGATATAGAAATTAATGAAGACGAGAAGGGGCGTATCGAATCTCTGGCAATAGAAATGACGCTGAATGCTGAAAAGTGGCTCTTTCTCAGTGTATACAAGCAGCCGAAGGTAAAAAACGCATCAATTGTGAAAAAGATCGATAGCCTTCTGAATGCAATCGCTGCTGAACAGGTAAACCTTGTACTGTTGGGAGATTTAAATGTAAACATGCTAAACCATAAAAATTGTCTGAATGACGTATTAGAGGTCTATGGTACTAAAAATATCGTTAGGTCACCAAATTGTTTCAAAGGTAAAATACCGACCTTAATTGATGTTGTGATTACAAATGTGTCGAAGCGCTTACAAGATGTATCATGTATAGATACGGGCCTCAGCGATTTTCACCATATGGTTTGCGTAGCAACGAAAATAGAAGTTCCCATTAGGCAGCAGAAACGTGTCTATTATCGAAGCTTTAAACATTTTGATTAGATTAAATACAAAGACGATCTAGCATCGGTACCTTTTCATGTAGGTGAAGTCTTTGAAGATGTTGATGATTCATATTGGTTTTGTAGCACATTGATCAAAGAGGTCGTTGATAGACATGCACCAACCAAGCAACGGGTAGTTAAGAATAACTGTGTGCCCTATATGAATAGCCATCTTCGCAAAGCCATAAATGTAAAAAATATGCTGAGACGGAAGTACGAGCAATTGAGTAGCCAAGAGAATTGGTAAAAAATACAGAAAGCAAAGGAATCTCATAGGACGTCTCCGGAAAGTAAGCATGCAAAAGTACATAAAGGGGAAACGTAGCGAAGCTACGACTAACGAGAAGGAATTCTAGAAAGTTGTAAAACCACTGATATCAAGAAAAAACGCAAGCAGCGGAAACGTGTTACTGAAAGAGCGAGACGAAATAATATCAGATCCATCAAAGGTAAGTGACATATTTAATCAATATTTCATAGACGTTGCCAAAGACATAGGCCAACAAGATGACATACCAGATGATCAACCAATAGACGAAACCCTTCTTTATCACAAAGACCATAAATCCGTTATGGCTATAAAGGAAGGTAACCAAGGTATAACGGAAACTTTCAACTTTCGGGCAGTAAGTAGCCACGAAATATACAGTGCACTTAAAGGCATTGACGTGTCGAAGGCTAGTGGCTACGACAAGATACCTCCGAAGCTTATCAAGCTGGGAGCTGCCATCTTTTTGTGAGCCATTAAGGTGTTAAATATGACGATTACTTGTATTACGTTTCCAAAAGAACTACAATACGCTAAAGTCACACCAATTTTCAAGAAGAAGGACAACTTAAATAAGGAAAACTACAGGCCAGTAAGTGTTCTCCCCTGTATCTCCAAAATATATGAAAAAATATTGTGTGACCAGCTTATGTCCTATATGGAACCCAGGTTATCACCCAGACTATCTGGGTTTAGAAAGGGACACAGTTGTCAAAGCCTACTGATGCGCTTAGTTGAAGACTCCAAAAATGCATTAGATAATAATCAAGTTATGGGAGCTATACTAATGGATCTCTCAAAAGCATTCGATTGTCTTCCACACAGATTATTGATTACCAAGATGAACGCTTATGGCATAAGTAAACAATCGTGTACGCTAGTTGCAAGCTATCTTACGAACCGCGAACAGAGGGTAAAACTAGGACATAATCGGAGCGAGTGGCTTACCCTAAAGAAAGGAGCACCACAGGGATCTGTTTTTGGTCCACATCTGTATAATGTATTTACGAATGACCTGCTTGTATCCACCGCACGGGGAATCGATAAATATAATTATGCTGATGATAATACTGTAGCGGCTCAAGGTAAGGAGTTTAACAAGGTTAAAGTAACTCTAGAGAAGGCGTTATCGGAGATAACAACGTGGTTCGTCGACAATTACATGAAAGCGAACCCAAGTAAGTACCAGGCAATCGTGTTTGAAAAGAGAAACGAATTAAGTCAGCACAGATCGTTTTCGATTTCTGGAACAGAACTGGCAGCACAACAGGAAGTAACATTACTAGGTATTCAACTGGACGCTAGGTTAACTTTCGGCAACCATATATCAAGTTTATGCAAGAAGGCTGGAAAAAGTCTCAATGTTTTAGCTAGAGTTTCTAAATTAATGGATGTTGACAGCAAACTTACGTTATTTCATGCTTTTATTCTTTCACATTTTAATTATTGTCCCGTTGTATGGCATTTTTGTGATATGAAAAATATGCGTAAGATTGAAAAGATACAGGAGCGGGCATTGAGGTATTTGTTTAATGACTTTAGATCAGAATTTGCAGAGTTGAGGAAGAGAGCGGGTAGACCATTGCTATATGTTGAACGATTGCGCTGCATATCATTAGAAGTTTACAAGAGTATCAACAAGATTGGGCCTAGTTATCTTCATGACATGTATAATGTGAAGGAAAACAATTACTTTTTAAAAAATGGGCCAAATATATGTATGCCACGCGTTAAGACAACAGCTTATGACCATAATTCATTGAAGTTTCAAGGTAGCAAGCTATGGAACATGCTCAACAAGGATACGAAGTTAGCCAAATCTGCCAAGGAATTTAAAACAACGCTGTCAACCTCGGATGTGTTCTTGTGTCACTGTAATTCGTGCACATTATGTAACATAGCTAATGGGTAAGGTTTTATAAGATGCAAAGGTTGTTATATTTTCATTGTCATATGTATATATATCTCATCCGCTCATGTCATTTTATCATTGTCGGTCAATAGCACGTGTGCTAATGTTTATTGTTGACTTTTACATACCGACGTTAAGTAAAACTTTATCTTATCTTATCTTATCTTATTGGAAATGGTTTATTCCAACAGCGTACCAATTAAAAATATGCGTCAAAAGTCAAGCTAGTCAACCTTTGTCAACGCCAGGAAATGAATACGAACAACCCCTATGAGTATGCTCAGGTCCCTGTCTCTGGAGGTGACTTGTATTCAGCGTTAGGCATGCCCTTTCACGGTGTATGGATTCTTGAGCTGCCAGTCCAATACACTGTTTCAGTTACCGCCTGTCCCCTGAGTATCGCCAGTGGCAGGGACTGGAGGACTCCGTCAAGGCCACCAAGTACTTCATCGAGAACGCCGCCAATTATGGCGTCGATTCCACAAACATTGCCCTAGCTGGTAAGTTTGTAAGTTAAGTAAGTTTATGTTTGAAAGTATCACTCAAATTAAATGATCACGTTAATGTTATTTAAATTTAATAACTGGCCATTTGTGGCCAACAGAGGTCTTTTATCGAATATTTGCCCTGAGTAATCAGGGCGAGAGGGCTGGGGCAGGGGGGGGGGGGCGGTTATTACGTGCTTGTGACGAGAAAGAGAAAGAATGAGATAATCTGCGATGAGAGGGAAGAGGAGGGCATTAATTTCAGGCCCTCCTCACCCATCACATCAAACCTCAAACGTCCTGCGTCATGATAACACCCTGGAATGTACAACTGAACAAACGGGGAAATGGGCCGTTTGAGTGATATGAGAGGCCATAGCTAGGTTGAGGCCTATAGCATGCTCGCCTATAACTGGTTATTGATGTACGTGCCACTGACAAACCGTCACCACTATGTTTGACAGGTGATAGTGCGGGTGGCAATATGGCCGCTGGGGTGGCGCTGAAGCTCAGAGATGCAGGAGTCGACCCCCAGCCCAAATTACAGGTCCTCATCTACCCCACCGTGCAGTCTATCGACCTCGAACTGCCCTCCTACCAGCAGAACAGCGCTGGACCCCTCCTGCCTGTGGACCACGTCATGTGGTTCAAGAGCAACACCATTGTGGGCGACGACTCGCTGGTGAAACAGTTCACGGAGCACACGTACGTACCACTTGACGTACGAGACGCCATGGCACGCGGTCGTGTCAGCCATGACATCATTCCGCCCGGGCAGCGCTACCCACCGTACAAACGGCCAGAGTTTGACGGTGTCTACATGGCGGCATGGGCCAAGGTCAAGGACACTGTGCTCGGTTCGGATTTCTCACCCTTGATGGCGGAGCATCACCGCGGGCTGCCCGAGGCCTACATCCTGACGTGTCAGTTCGACCCCCTGCGAGACGAAGGGTACCTGTATGCCCACCGTCTGCGGGAGGACGGCACGGCCGTCACCCACTACAACGAGAAGGCCGGCTATCACGGCATGATCAACACCGTCAAGGTCTCGGCGGAATCTAAACGAGTCATGAACCAAGTGGTATCTTTCATGCGGTCAAAAATGTTGTGATCCCCGATCTACACACTAGTGTATGCAGATTAATGTTCTCCCTTCTAAGATATATATATTTAGGCGTCCTGTGGCATGAACTTGCTTACATTCGTTGCGTCCATGGTGAACTGTGGCCACCATATATGGAAACCAACTATGGCTTTCGTTTTCGTAACCCTTTGGTGTCTTGTGGTATAAATAACATGTTATAGACCACAAGTTGTGCTACTTAAATGTGCTGTGCTGAGGTCATGTATGTGTTATTAAGGTTTCGAACTGTTTTAATTTTTGTTTGATGGTATTTATTTATAAGAATCAGTCCTTGAATCATTTAACATTTTATTTGCCTATACTCCACGCATGGCAGACTGCCAAATGGAGTCTCTCGGCCTTGACCATGATATCAATTTACCACAAGTTTGCATTTTAGTGGTAAACGTCATCAGTTTGTGTGCTCCGCGATGCTTTGGTATAAGTAGCAGTGCCATGACAGAGTTCTGTGGTGTCCCGGGAAAGATACATTTGCCTCATCCCAGCCGAAACGACGATGTTTTTCAGGGTTCTGAATGTATAGAATGAAACAATTTTTCTGCAAATTTTTATATAAATTTCGCCTGGGCTTATTTGTGGCGGGAAAAACTTGATATGCAACTTAAATTTTAAAATGTTAAAATATTTAAATCGACTATGTATCTGCTTTTCATGCAAATAAAATTCAATTAAAAAATAAAGTTTTACCTGTTCGTGGCTAATGGAGTATGTTTAAATTCATTTGAGACATATATACTTATAAATCATATTATTAAGTTAAATTGTTTACACACATTTGATTCTGGCAGAACGGCGAGTGGTTAGACCCATGTTTGCCGAATTAGCCATATGGTCAGCCATTTTGAATTTCAAAATTTCAGGACTTGATACATGATGAATATATAGTGCCGCCAACAACTATCTTTGTCCCGAAGACGTACATAACTCGACTCAGATGAACTGTAATTGTATCATAGAAGAAGATACTTGTCACCCTGATTTATCGCCATTGTGTGTCGAGGGTCGCGGTTCCATCCGGAAATCAATGTTTGATCTAATATATAAAGTGCCTCAATGCCAGCGACACGCTCTGTGTTACCGCCGTGATTCTCGCAGTGGATACAGCATACCCTTCTTGGCTGTCAGTGAGTTGCCAACCCCCACTGGCAAAAATATAACTGTATTCCACCTAATTATATGCAGCAGATTACTTTACAGGGTGGTTGCACACCACGAGATCGGTAGTATGCCCGCTAATGGCGCATGCGCACACGGCCATATATATACAATAGCCTGTGGCAATGTGATATCAGTTCCGGTTAATCACCTCTGAGGAAGTAAGTTACCAGAGCCCTGCATTCTCTACTTCCGTCTTTCTCCCGCTGGATGCCGGTCTTCGCACGATTGTGGAAGTGCAGT
This sequence comes from Arenicola marina, assembly GCA_964019135.1. Lineage (NCBI taxonomy): Eukaryota > Metazoa > Annelida > Polychaeta > Arenicolidae > Arenicola > Arenicola marina. Next base: position 25,339,247 of record OZ025261.1, read on the forward strand.
GTGTAGCAAAAGCATCCATGCTTCAGCTGATTTAACCGTTTTTCAAGAATTTTGCAGTTTGCCATCGGGGCCGGCAGCAGCGGTATAAGCGGAGTTTGCGTAGATCCAGGGTGAGAGTGGGGGATCCAAGGAGAGAGTTGGGGATTCAGGGAGAGAGTGGGGGTTCCAGGAAGAGCGTGGGGAATCCAGGGAGAGAGTAATGGGATCTAGGGAGAGAGTTGGGATCCAGGGAGAGAGTGTAGGGTTCCAGGAAGAGTGTGGGTAATCCAGGGAGAGAGTTATGGGATCCAGGAAGAGAGTGGGAGATCCAGGGAGAGAGTGGGGGTTCCAGGAAGAGCGCGGGGAATCCAGGTAGAGAGTAATGGGATCCAGGGAGAGAGATCCAGATAGAGACAGTGGGGGATCCAGGAAGAGAGTGGGGGATCCATCGAGAGAGTGGGGGGATCCAGGGAGAGAGTGAGTGGGGCACCCAGGACTACAGTGGTATCCAGGGAGAGAATAGGATGATCCAGGGAGAGAATAGGATGATCCAGGGAGAGAATAGGATGATCCAGGGAGAGAATAGGATGTTCCAGGGAGATAATAGGATGATCCAGGGAGATAATAGGATGATCCAGGGAGAGAATAGGATGATCCAGGGAGTGTAAGGGATCCAGGGGGAAACTGAGGGGAGGGGGGAGGGGCGGGGGGATACAGGTGCATGATCTTTAACCCCCCCCCCCCCATCTCTTGTTCGTGTGTTTTTTAAACATGAAGTGTGAACAGCTACGGGAAAAGATTAGATGAGAGAAAATGCAGCTTTTCTTAGTTATTTTTATGTCCATAACAAAAATTCAGACATTCTACAAGCCCACACCTTACGAGGATCTTGAAGCTATTGTTAAATTGACATGAACGTTTCTGTTGATAAGATTCCGTGCAGGATACTGCGCTACCATCCAACCACGTGCTCTTTTGACATTCTAACACGGTATTTCATAGGTGGTGTCTCGGTTTGTTTTGTCACAATTAGCCCATAGGGGAAGTTCACAGTTGGGCGTCCTATATTATAGACTATCTTTGACGGAATTCGAGACTTTGTCGCGGCTCAAGAACTCAAGAAGTAGTTGTGACGTCAAAATGTTATACAACTGACGTCACAATGGGAGTTCCGAAGCAACTGAATGGTATGCCACAAGCACGTGCACGGTTTACGTCATGCCGCCAAAGATACGCATTATGACCAGCCGACGTGGGATTTTTTTGAATATTGATCTTGATGTATCAGAATAGCTCAATTAGTATATATACACTCGCATTTTAGGTAGCACCTATCCATCTTACACTTAACGTAGCGATCTCTTTACATAACACACGTAAAAAAAAGATAAAATCTACATTTGATTCTCATACTGTTATGAGCTGGTGAAATCCACCTGAAGACATAACTTCCACTGAGGAAAGCGGGAGAGATCGCATGTTATGTACGCATGCTTGGGATTTTTTTTCGTCCAAGATTGATTGCTGTAAGACATATATGTCAACGAAACATGCTGATTTAAAAAAAGATGAACCTCTCGTTTGATATGTTCTATAATTTATTAACAAGAAGATTGCAACGTTTTAAAACCGAATTCAAGATGTTGTCCCGGGATATCATGCTGAGTGGTTGTGACGTCAAAATGTTATAAAAATGACGTTTTACAAGAGCAAGAATGCTTGGTAGGCTGGCCATGGCTAACACTTCAGCATTTGTTACTTTGTCTTGCCAATATAAACCTAAAATCTTTCGCAAGCACCGAACATGGAAATTGTTCAATTGCCTTTCTTGGTCACACTATGTGGTCCACGTTTCACTGCCATTCAGCAGGCTACTTAGAACACATACCATGCAGATTAGCATTTTAGTCCTAATGGTTAGTTTTAAATTTTGCCACATACGTTTTTTCAACCTACCAAAGGTGGTGGCTGCCTACCCACTGCGAGTGTTTATTTCCTCGTCTTATTATCTGTAATGGTACTTCACAGGTAACAAAACGTATGTACCACCTCCAAAGGCTCATCATTCAAACAATGGCGGTGTGATAGCCGCTTGGCTCATTTCAACTGTTTTTTAAAACAAAATAAAACAAAAATAAAGCACACTCATTGTGTCGTCAGCGAATAGCAGTTCCGTTATTGGGAAGCGCCTCCGCTTGGACTTAGCGCGCAGTCTTGAAAGATTGAAGAAATTCCCATCCGATTTTGTGCAAAAATGTGCAAAAGCAGCATAGAGAAAAAGATGCCAAATAAAGTTTGCTAGGACACAACCTTGCTTCATGCCATTTCAGCCTTGTAAGCTCTCGGACGTAGATCTGTCAAACTTTTCTTTGCTGAACGAGCGTTCATGAAAGGAGCGAATAAAGTTAAGCGGTCTGCGGGGGCTGCCAATTGAGTCAACGATTTTGCACAACCCAGATCTGCTGACAGTATCAAAAGCCTTGGTGCAACGAAAGCAAGATAGAGGGGATTGTGCTGCTCTCTACATTTCTCCTGAAGTTGACGCAACGAGAATATAATATCAACAGCTGATCGTCCGGATCTGAAACCGCACTGCATTTCAGGATATACTCTGTTTGGAAGGAGTTGCAGTCCCTGTAAGGCAATTCTGGCGATGAGCTTACCAGTAACACTTAAGAGTGATATTCCTCGATAATTGTTACATTCACCCCGGTCCCCTTTGTTTTGGCAGAGCGTAACAATGTTTGCATCACGCATGTCCTGTGGGACAGTACCGTTGTTCCAACAAAGGACGAGGAGTTGGTGAAGATGATGGAGCAACGAAGTGTTGCCACACTTTAATACTTCAGCAGGTAACTCTATCCAGAGCTTTCATGACTGGCACTCGGGGTAATGCGTCAAGCGCCGCTGTCGATACATGAGTCTCATGCGAGTACAGTGAGACATAATTTTCCACCGGGCGAGACAACTGTTTGCTACGATCAGTAATCATCTGGCCATCGAGTGACTTCAAGGGGCTGTTTTAGTGACCGTGGGGCCCAGGGCTTTCTTAATTCCAGTGTTCATTCTCAGTATGTCACCTCTATCAGAGGCCTCCTGGATCTCCTCTCGTGGCTTATCCACTATTGGTTGGCGCGATAACGCGCTGTTTTTTTTACTACGCTTGTCGCCAGCATCAGCTGTAACAGAGACGTGCTTGTTAGATTTAGGTTGTGTTGCATGTGTGTTTCATTCTTGGCTTCCATAACTGGTTGCAACACTGCTGAGTGAGTGGCGAACCAATCCTTGTTGTCAGATTTCATTTTCCCGAACGCTGTCATCGCAGCGCCGTAAATGACAGAGCGCAATGTTCCTCAGCTTTCTTCTACATCAGAAGTTTGTTGATTAGCTGGCAGCGTCTGCTCCAACTTCTGCAGAATTGACGACCGTTCTCCAGCGATGTTCATTTAATTTCATGATGATTACGTCATACGACAGGGAAAATCCCGTACGGCACATTAGCTCGCTTGACACTGGCAGTCACGCATGAATGAACCGCATTCGGGTTTATCTACAGTACTGTCTAACTTGAATCGCTCATATGTTAGATACTATTCTGATGGTTATAATGCTGATATGTGCAATAAACTCATTGTTTAGTTGTGCGTCCAACCGGAAGGCAGCACGTACAGGCCGTTGACGCTGTATCATTGCTGTAGAGCATAAGTGTCCCGGTCTCTTGAGGTCTCGAACAGATTCCATAGTGACTGTACAGCTCTATGTTCCAGCAAATAAACCCGTCGGACTTCAGTTTTGCTACTTTGACGTACGCGATTTCGTGGACCTCTTAAGTAAAGTAACATATGTGGTTTTATTACGTTTTCAAGTACATTCATAAACAATACTTATTTAGTGAAAAAAGCTTTATGTCGACTAGCATTTCATAGACCCCCCCCCCCCTCTCGCTCTCGACCTTAAGTCTTCATTAACTAGTAGAATGCACCAGGACACAGACCTAGTCTTCACGGTGTCATCAGTCGAGCCGAGCTGAGCTGAGACAAACTATCTAATGTTGTCAGAAGCGTTAAATCCCTAATATTGCTTTTCAGTGGGAGTTGTTTTCCGTTGAACGGGATGCAAACGATCTGGGTGAAATTTATACTATGAAAAAGGCTACTAAGATATACGTGCCATTATGCCAGATAATAAACCATCTCTGGCTACTTCCTTTTAGGGCGGGTATCTATCAAAGGCTTTGGTAGGAAAAGTAAACACTTTTGTGACATTGTAACAAAAAACAAGTTCACGAAACTACCATGTTAGTCGAAATGGAGATGTGTCTTTAATGATTAATATTTGATCTCTGGACCAATTTACCCGCATAAAATTCAACACATATTTTACACATAATTCCAAGTTCCTGCACGATATCGTCGACTGCAAGTCCAAGCTGTACCAATGGACCATTTTTTTAATGACCTCGATGGCACGCAATGTAGCGTGTACACCAAAGACCTATAGGGCTATAGAATCTCGTTCGCCAAGACTTCCGGTTTACTTATTTTGGGGACAAACAAACGAAGCACGTGTTCGGAACGAGTTTAGAATCTCTGCGCACACTGGTATCCTGACTATCTGTGACGTAGGCGAGACGTATATGTTACGCACAACAGAGACAGGGAACCAGACTACCTGCGCAAGAGCCAGGCGCCGAGGGGTGGGTCCATTGCGGAAGGCCTAGCGATATCCTTGAGAATATTTAAGAAATATAGCCACACAAACCCGATAGACGACATTTTCTTTTTATTCATTTGCACCATCACAATGACGAACCTTTGTTACGACGGGACAGCACGGCTGAGAAACTAACGTTTTTTTGCATTTCCTACGAAAACGAGGCATTATGACGTCACACGGATTCTCCCCGGTGACAACGTTGGTGCAACGCTTCAAACAGAAACCTGCAAATAAATTTAAAAAGGATATGAGCTTGGTTTAAACAGTTTTTTTATTTTGCAATTGGAAATCAGGCAAGGCCTATAACAAATTCCTCTTGCTGAAATGAGCTTGCCTTATTAGTTGTGTTCAGTCAAAATTGGTAATGGTTCAGATTAAGATTCAGTAGTGCTAAAGCCCTGAAGTATGCATTTATATCCACATGTTAATTAAATATTGCAAAAAAAGCGCGACGAAAGCTCCAGCCTATAGTTAACCTGGTAAGTCTCCAATCCCATCCATCCTACACCCCATCACTACCCCAATCAAGTGTGCCAAATGAAGACATATCTGGAGTAATGCTAGCTTCAAAATAATTATAGCTAATTTAGCTCATCGTTCAGGACTAAATTGTCCAAATTAAACAGGGCTTGGTCATTTTGGCTAATCATGTAAGACAGAAATAGCCAAAACAAGGCACCTGTAGGACATTGTATTATATTCCAAAATGGGCTGAGCAAGAGTTTTCTATGATCAGGACTTGCCACAGGAGAATAAAGTAAAGAGCTAATCATTCTCAAGACTGAGTCTGAATATTTAATTGGCCTTGACACAATTCACATATCAATGTCCTGCAAGAAAGTACGGAATGACCGTATATACCACAGGTGTACTACTTAATGTAGTTAATGGCATTGGTTGTCTGTGATGGTAAATAAATAATGGCAGAGATATGTATTAATAATGTATAAAAAACTTGAAGAATGTGTTTTTGACTTGAATGTTCTTTTTACCAGCCGCTTTATTATGAATACCGGTAGCATAGAATATTATAATCTTGGATATTTCACATACCAATTAGTATAGTGATACATTTCAAAAGTTACAACTAATTTAATATTAGAAGTGTTTAAATTCTTTAATTAGCTCAATAAATTGAATTCCATTAACTGGAAATGAACCTCGCTATTCAACAATGTCAACCACTTACAATATTTAACTAACTCAGGCTGGTATACATATATCTTCCATGCAACGTATTGCAGACTATATACCCAATTATTTAATCGGTTCCAAGCAGTATAATTGCTTCCTTGAAGCTTGACAATTGTTGTATATATATCTTTAAATACAATTTAAATGCATTTATCATATCTAGACTGATTCTTTTGGATAAAATTTATTTGATATTAAATCTAATTAATTCATAAAAAGAGTTAGAGGGTATATCCCTCTAACAACCCATACCCACCACATGCACCGCCCCGCTCCCCCCCCCCCCCCCACCGGCCCCCTTGCAAAAGTAAAATATTTGTCTTATTCTATTTTCCTATTTTCTTTCGGTTCTAGTGGCTGGCTGAGGAACATCCATCTTCTGCCATATTGTTTACCGCCCTGCTGGAGAAAGGAGGTTATGACGCGTATGACGTAGTTGTATGGAATTCCTAACAGAAAATGGTGGACAGTTACAGAGTGTATACGCGGAGACGCGGTAGCGCCGCGCACCGGCAGTCCGCAGAAGATACTAATATTGACGTCAGGTAGAGCTAACGGCGCCATGTGAAAAAGATGTCGCGTTACCTAATATCCACACGATGCATGCAATTAGCTTTGGAAAGAAGCAATGACATAATACTATGATCGGACTGTCATCCTATAGAACCAATGACGATACTATAATTAAGGTTCTCAAGTAGACTAATCACAGTATAACTATGAGAACTTAGCGAATCTGCTCTGATAATAGTGATAGGGCTTGCAATCATATGAACACACCTTCCTCCATAACAATGAAGCAAGACCGAGTTTGCCGCAAGCTGCACTTTTTTTTGTAAAAGCCGGCATTCAGCAGAGAAAGACGAAATTAGAGAATGCAGGTATCTGGTCACGTACTTTCTCAGAGGTGATTACCGGGAATGATATTTTGCCCCAAGCTATTTTATATGGCCGTGCGCGCATGCGCCATTAGCGGGCATGCTGCTGATCTCGTGGTGTGCAACCACCTTGTGAAGTAATCTGCTGCAAATAATTAGGTGGCACACAGTTATATTTTTTGTCAGTGGGAGTTACCAATAGCGCATGTCAGTTCTCGCGGGTTCTACTTTCGGCCTGGCAGATTGGTGACAAACAAACGAAGACGTGCTTTTTGTTCAGCGCGCAGCCTGACTCGCCCCCTGTGTAATAATGGATACCGCGCGCAGAGGGCTGCCATACTAGTTCCGACATAAGACGTGGAACCAGGCAAGCTGCGCGGCCGGCGCGGCGAGCAAAGGGTGGGTCGCAATTCGTCTTTCGTGCGTCTTAAATAAAGAATTGTTAACTTTTCGTGTCGATATGTTGGTAGATGACACTTTAAACATGTAATTTTCCATCATATTGGCCACAGTAAACTAGGCGCACAACAGCTAGATGATTGCCCAATGTTTACACTGATCTGGAGTGGTGGGGTGACAAGTATGGACAGCCTTTGCCGTCAAAATTAGTTTTTCAATCCTGAATGCAACTACCATTCAAATGGATTTGCTTCTATCGTATCAGCTTGGGTTAACAACATATGGTATAAAATAAAACATGCATGTATTTCATACGTAGAAGATGCAAAAACTAAGTGAAGCTACAACATATAATATAATAAAGAAACAAGAGAACCACAAACTACTAAAAATATTGATAACAATTAACGCATAAGGAATCCAGTAATATTAAGAAATTGTGGCTGGTTTATGTTTAGAGACATTTTAATTTAACCAGCAAAACATAAAAAATTCCCAAAAAGGGATCATCAATATATATTTTACATTTTCAATTTCCATTATTTGATATCAAATATTTGCCAGATACATTAAAGGGCATGATTAAGGATTTATATAATTTCACATTATTTAAGTTGTATTTTTTTATTTTATAATGTTATTCCTATTTAAAGCTTTATTTAAATAAAGCTTAGTTATAATTTGTCAAAGCCTTCATGATTGATTTCTTGATTTGGACAAAACTGTAATAAAATCAGTCGTGGTAAAATAACAATTAAGTATTATTGAGCTAAAGTGCCTCAATCATATCTGCTCATAAAATTATCCACATGCTTCAGTAGTATGATGCTAACAAACATTGGATATATGTTCATCAATTACCTACTTTGAACAAGATGAATCGATCTGTCAAAAACAATAGCCGTTTCCCCATTTCCGCTAATTATGGTTTATTCCGCTTGTCATCTGTAAGTCGGCCGTCGGCAACACTGTCAGGCCAGCGCAAATATTGGGTATTCAGCGGGTTGTAGTGCGCCAAGTTTACTGACCGCAGTTATTGATACGGAAAAATGCAAAAGTTCAAATTTTTTTCCAACAATATATTGTCACTAGATAGTTAACAAGTTCTTATTTAAGTTGCATACATGTCTAGGATGGACCCAGCCTTTTCTCGCCGCGCTCACCGCGCAGTTTGCCTGGTTCCACGTCCCAAATTGTGACTAGAATGACAGCGTCTTGATTCGTCAAGCAGGGAGCGAGTGAACTGCGCAGTGAAAAAATATGGTCGCACATACCGTCGTTGTCACCAACATCTGATCTCGTGAGGTATCACACACATAAAACGAGATTCACTTGCATGCCCTATTGCTGACAGCCAAGAAGGGTTTCTCTTGATGGATCCTGTCACTCTCTCAATGGATCCCCCACTCTCTTCCTCGATCCCCCACTGTCTCTATCTGGATCCCCAACGCTCTCCCCGGATCACATTACTCTCTCCCTGGATTCCCCACGCTTTTCCTGGAACCCCCACTCTCACCCTGGATCTCCCACTCTCTTCCTGGATCCCCCACTCTCACCCTGGATCTCCCACTCTCTTCCTGGATCCCCCCACTCTCTCCCTGGACCCCCAACTCTCTCCTTGGATCCCCCACTCTCACCCTGGATCTCCCGCTCTTTTCCTGGATCCCTTTACTCTCTCACTGGATCCCCCTACTCTCTCCCTGGATCCCACCATCCTCTCAATGGAGCCCTACGCAAACTCCGCTTAAACCGCTGCTGCCGGGCCCGATGGCAAATTTCAAGATTCTTGAAAGACGGTTAAATCAGCTGTAATTTTCGCATTTGTCCTATCAATTTGCGCACCACCGCCCCGCGAACTATTCTGCGAATGCATTGAGACAGTAGGCGACAACAGAGATATAATGGAACCCTAGCGGAGTGAGTCAAAGGCAGACAGTAACTTCACAGAAGCATGGCTGGTTTTGCTGCACACTGCACTTCCACAATTGTGCGAAGGCCGGCATCCAGCGGGCGAAAGACGGAAGTAGAGAATGCAGGTGTCTGGTCACTTACTTCCTCAGAGTAGATTAACCGGAACTGATATCACATTGCCACAAATAAGCTGTTGTATATATATGGCCGTGTGCGCATGCGCCACTCGCGGGCATGCTGCCGATCTCGTGGTGTGCCACTACTTTGTAAAGTAATCTGCTGCCTATAATTAGGTGGAATACAGTTATATTTTTGCCAGTGGGGGTTGGCAACTCACTGACAGCCAAGAAGGGTATGCTGTATCCACTGTGAGAATCACGGCGGTAACACAAAGCGTGTCGCTGGCATTGAGGCACTTTATATATTAGATCAAACATTGATTTCCGGATGGAACTGCGACCCTCGACACACAATGGCGATAAATCAGGGTGACAAGTATCTTCTTCTATGATACATATACAGTTCATCTGAGTCGAGTTATGTACGTCTTCGGGACACAAAAATTTGTTGGCGGCACTATATATTCATCATGTATCAAGTCCGGAAATTTTGAAATTCAAAATGGCTGACCATATGGCTAATTCGGCAAACATGGGTCTAACCACGCGTCGTTCTGCCAGAATCAAATGTGTGTAAACAATTTAACTTGATAATATGATTTATAAGTATATATGTCTGAAATGAATTTAAACATACTTCATCAGCCACGAACAGCTAAAACCTTATTTTTTAATTTAATTTTATTTGCATGGAAAGCAGACACATAGACGATTTAAATATTTTAACATTATTAAATTAAAGTTGCATATTGAGCTCTTTCCTGCCAAAACTAAGCCCAGGCGGAATTCATATCAAAATTTGCAGAAAAATCGATCGTTTCATTCTATAAATTCAGAAACCTGATAAGCATCGCGAAGCACAAAAACTGATGACGTTTACCACTAAAATGAAAACTTGTGGTAAATTGATATCATGGTCAAGGCCAAGAGACTCCATTTGGCAGTCTGGCATGCGTAAAGTATAGGCAAAAGAAATCTTCAATGATTCTAGGACTGATTCTTATTTGTATTGTGACCTCTTTAGATTTAGCGGCAAAGCGCTCGATATGCAACTTTAAAGGTGCGTACACACATATATGTATGTTTATTACTACTCCGGAATTACCACAGATAAATACCATTAAACAAAACATATGGCATATAACAGTTCGTAACCTTATGAATTATACATGACCTCAGCACAGCACATTTAAGTAGCACAACTTGCGGTATATATATTATAATTACATGTCATGTTATTTATACCACCAGGCACCAAAGGATTACGGAACCGAAAGCCATAGTTGGTTTCCATATATGGTGGCCACAGTTCACCAATTGACCCAACGAATGTAAGCAAGTTCATGCCACAGGAGGCTTAAATATATATATCTTAGAAGGGAGAGCATTCATCTGCATACACTAGTGTGTAGACCGGGGATCACAACATTTTTGACCGCATGAAAGATACCACTTGGTTCATGACTCGTTTAGATTCCGCCGAGACCTTGACGGTGTTGATCATGCCGTGATAGCCGGCCTTCTCGTTGTAGTGGGTGACGGCCGTGCCGTCCTCCCGCAGACGGTGGGCATACAGATACCCTTCGTCTCGCAGGGGGTCGAACTGACACGTCAGGATGTAGGCCTCGGGCAGCCCTCGGTGATGGGCCGCCATCAAGGGTGAGAAATCCGAACCGAGCACAGTGTCCTTGACCTTGACCCAGGCCGCCATGTCGACACCGTGAAACTCTGGCGGTTTGTACGGGGCGTAGCGCTGCGCGAGCGGAATGATTTCATGGCTGACACGACCGCGTGCCATGGCGTCTCGCACGTCACGTGGTACGAACGTGCGCTCCTTGAACTGCTTCACCAGCGAGTCGTCGCCCACAATGGTGTTGCTCCTAAGCCAACTGGTGTGCTCCATGGTCATAAAGGGCCCAGCGCTGTTCTGTTGGTAGGAGGGCAGTTCCAGGTCGATAGACTGCACGGAGGGGTAGATGAGGACCTGTAATTTGGGCTGAGGGTCGACTCCTGCATCTCTGATCTTCAGCGCCACCCCAGCGGCCATATTGCCACCCGCACTATCACCTATCAAACATAGTGGTGACGGTCTGTAAGTGGCACCTACGTCAATAACCAGTTATAGGCGAGCATGCTATAGGCCTCAACCTAGCTATGGCCTCTCATATCACTCAAATGGCCCATTTCCCCGTTTGTTCAGTCGTAGATTCCAGAGTGCTATAATGACGCAGGACGTAGAGGTTTGATCGTGAAGGTTGAGGAGGGCCTCGAATTATTGCCCCCCCCCCCTTCCCTCCCCTTCCCATTGCAGATTATCTCATTCCTTCGCTTTCTCATGCTTTTTATCACAAGCACGTGACTCTCCTCCCCGCCCCTTTTCCCTGAGTACTTAGGGCAAAGATTGGATAAAAAAACAAAGAACATTAATTTAATCACTTCATTTGTATGGCACTTTGTAACGTAAATTTAAGCAAACTTACCAGCAATGGCGATGTTTGTGGAATCGACGCCATAATTGGCGGCGTTCTCGATGAAGTACTTGGTGGCCTTGACGGAGTCCTCCAGTCCTTGCCACTGGCGATACTCAGGGGACAGGCGGTAGCTGAAACAGTGTATTGGACTTACAGCAATCCATACACCGTGAAAGGGTATGCCTGACACCGAATCACATGTTACCACCAGAGACAGGGACTTAAGCATACTAATAATGTTTGCGCGGCACGAACATCTTTGTGAACGAAGATCTGCCAAAGACAATGCAGGAAGAGCCACGCCGTCTGCTGAGCGTTATGAAGGCCGCGAGGCACGACGGTAAGCGAGCCAGTCTGGCTGAAAATAAACTTATCATCGAAGGAAAAGTTTACTACGTGGATACGGTTTCAACACTTCCAATTAGCTGGCTGCAGGACTTTAGAAAATGAACTTTAACTGATTTTGAGATGGTCCCCCAAAGCTGCATGTGGGTACTCGCTTTACTCTTGCAACAATGCATGAACGATTATAGCGATCGGCCAACATACTGACACAGCGAGCTTGTATATTTCACGGTGGACCGAAAACGACACCTTTATGTGCTCTCCCGTGTCGCAGTGTTATTGTATTGTACTTGCATGTGGTCCGCAGTGTGGCGATGGCTGTGCCGCGAGAGGGGTGTGTGTGAGTCGTAACTTGGCGGCGAATTGGTATTAAATAGGCCTACGGGGGCTACACTCAGCTGTCATCAAGTAAATGTGATTGTGAACGCGGAGAGTGCTCTGACCCAACCGCCCCTAGCTGTTCCCTACGCTTGTCAGTAGTACGGCCCTGGGCAATTTTTCTTTCATTTCTTTTTTCTTTTTTATACTTCTTTTTTTTCTGAATATATGTCCTTTATATTTATAAGCATGTTCTGTGCGCTATATCTGTATCTTCTGCCATACTCTGTACAAATAATTACAGCACTTGTTGAATCTGCACAGGTTACATTAAATGCGCCTGCGTTCCTGTGTTTAATAATTATTTATCGTGATAGATCCAATCTCAATATGTAGCCTGAATGTCCGCGGGTTGGGCTCCCCGCTGAAGCGAACAGATGTTATGAGTTGGCTAGATGAAAAGAAATTCTCTATCTGTTGTCTCCAGGATGTCCATTTCGATAAACGCACACAAACCACTTTGACGGACGAATATAACGCAGAGTTTATTGTAAATTCACCATCATCGCGTGCACGGGGAGTGACGATTATGCTCAGAAATAATCTCGAATATAAGATACATGCAATTGATAAAGACGATGATGGTAACATGTTAATTGTAGACATTACGGTGTGCGGCTATAGATTGACTCTTATTAACATATATGGACCAAACAGAGATACTCCCGCGTTTTACGAAGAATTACGACACCGGGTTGGAAATTTTGACTAGTATAATCCTCTGTGGTGACTGGAATCTCGTTTTAAATCATGAGATGGACACTATTGGTTATAAGCATGAAAACAACGTAAATGCTAGAAAGAATGTGCTTAACTTGATAGAAAATCTGGAGTTGACGGATTATTGGCGGGTTTGTCATCCAAAAACGCGTCGGTTTACGTGGACTAACCAGCAACGCAAAGCACAGAGAGCCAGACTAGATTTCTTTTTGACTTCGACAGATATAAATGCCATGTTAAGAGTACATGATATACTACCGGGTTATAGAACTGATCATTCACTCGTTGTTATTAAAGTAGACTTCCATCAAGTGCCTAGAGGTAAAGGATATTGGAAGTTCAATACTTCACTACTTAGAGATCAGGAGTACTGTAAAATTGGTAAATCGTGCATAAGTAACACCGCGGAATTTTATAGTGGTAATTTAGATGACCAGATGTTATTTGAAATGATAAAGTTGGAGATCCGTGGAAGTACTGTAAGTTATAGTAGTCACAAAAAGAAATCATCGACACTGAGAGAAAAGTTTCTGGAAGCACAAATAGCGAAAATTGAGTCTGAAACTGGAATATGTGATACAGATAATTTAGATGCCTTAAAAGTAGAACTGCAAGAGTTAAGACAATCAAAGGTGAGAGGTAATATTCTTAGGTCCAGGGCAAAATGGTATGAAGACGGTGAGAAGGCAAGCCACTATTTCTGTGGGCTGGAGAAGAGAAATTATATGTGCAAACTGGTTAGCAACCTGGTAGTAAATGGTGTCGAAATTGTTGAGCCGACGGAAGTCCTAAACGAGCAAAAGAAATTTTACTGTAATTTATACGCAAACGCTGACAATGTAAAAGCAGCTGACTTTATACATTCCTTTTTAAAGCCCGCGAATATCGCGCGATTAACTGAGAAACAAACGGCACTGTGTGAAGGAAATATCACTCTGGAGGAGGTTAAAGTGGTCATGAGAGGCATGAAGAATAATAAGTCTCCTGGTCCCGATGGCTTTCCGGTGGATTTTTATAAATTTTTCTGGGAAGATATAGGTGTTTTTCTGCTCAGAAGTTTGCAACACGCGTATAACACTGAATCGCTATCAATTACACAGAAACAGGGGGTTATTACATGCTTACCCAAAGGCGACAAGCCACCGGAATTCTTAAGGAACTGGCGGCCTATATCGCTGCTGAACGCAGATTTTAAAATATTAACAGGTGCCTTGGCAAGCAGAATGAGACAGGTATTGCCAGATGTTATTAGTACAGACCAGAAGGGTTTTCTGAAAGGTAGATTCATTGGGGAAAATACCAGGTTAGTTTACGACATAATGCATTATTTGTTAAGTAATAATAAGTCTGGTATGTTACTCCTGGTAGATTTTGAGAAGGCATTTGATACTTTGAGCTGGGAGTACACAAATAAGGTTTTGGAAGCATATGGATTTGGCCCGTCGTTTATCAAATGGTTCAATATAGTATATAAAGAACCAAAGAGTTGTATTATTAACAACGGTACTATGTCTGAATGGTTTACACTAGGCAGAGGTTGTAGGCAAGGAGATCCGCTTTCTCCCTATTTATTTATATTAGCCATCGAGCCTTTAGCGATGTTCCTAAAATCGGATAGTTCTGTGAAAGGTATTACGATTAAAAAAATTGAATATATTATTGGTCAATATGCTGATGATACATTTTTGATGCTGGACGGCAGTGAGGAATCCCTAAGACGTGTGTTAAAGATTATGGAGGAATTTTATATTTGCTCGGGGTTGTGCGTGAACGTCGATAAAACAAAAGCCATTTGGATTGAGAAAACAAATCGCGTTATGAGAGTATGTACGGATATCCCACTGGAGTGGGGCGACGAATTTGTTTTGTTAGGTATTCAGTTTAGTGCTAATTTGGACCAGATGATCGCTCTAAATTATGATAGGAAAATAGAAGAATTCAATAGAATTTTGAAGGTATATGGAAAAAGGAATTTGTCTCTTAGGGGTAGAGTGACAGTTGTAAAATCACTGGCCTTACCAAAGCTTGTACATTTAATGTCAGCGCTTCCAACACCAGGCCAAGCTTATATTGATCAGCTCACTAGCGCTATCCGCAAGTTTATCTGGAGAAATAAGACACCTAAGGTATCTATGAGTAGAATGTGCCAAGGGATAGATTCCGGAGGTATGGGCCTCACCCATGTCCCTTCGTTTATTAAAGCACTGAAAATCGCATGGATTAGTAGACTAGTAAACACATGTGGTACCTGGCAAGATGTATTTTGTGAAACGATTTGCGAAGAAAAGAAATTATGTTGGGAGGTAGACCTCCAGTCTACTAAACTTTTCTGCAAGGTCTCAACCCCATTTTGGGCGGATGTCTTCAATGCCTGGTATCATTATCGAAATTCGCAAGGTATATCTGAATCTGAGATACTAAAATACCCAATATGGAACACACATTTCTTGACAAATACTAACATTTTGTCCAGGAAGAACGAATTTTTAAGCAAGGGTTTAAGGTATATAAGAGATTTAACGAATGACAGCGGAAACTTGCTAGGTTGGTTTGAGTTTAAAGAAAGATACAAGGTTGACATTAATTTTGCTGATTTTTATGGTCTTATATATTCGTTGCCCCGCGACTGGCGACTAGCTTGTAACCAAGATGAAGCGCTTGCTAACGATAGTAGGAATAGTCGTTTAGATGAAATGCAAAAAGAAAAACGTGTCTACCATTATGTTTATTTGAGACTAGTGCATATACTCCCGTTTAACTGTGTTAATGAGGCCAAATGGCAAAGGTTTTTGGATTGCAGCATGTCAAATTTAGAATGGCAACGAATTTACAAGCTTTCTTATAATTGTACGATTGATGAAAGAGTTTTCAGTTTGATATATTGCATAGGATAACAGCCACAAATGTGTTTTTGAAACGATGCAAGATTAAGGATATAGACCGTTGTACTTTCTGTAATGCCGAACCAGAGTCATTAGGGCATATTTTCTTCGATTGTCCATGTATACAACCACTTTGGGAGAGATTGGCAACATGGTTAGAGGTGGTTGCCAGAATAAATTTTGCTGCGTTATTATCAGTTAAAAATATTTCACTGGGAATGACAGATGTTTCAAATAGTAACTTGTTAAATCATATTGTGCTCATTATTAAGAGATATATATTTGTATCAAAATGGAAAAGTACAATTCCAACTTTCCAAGGGGGCATAAATGCCATAAAATCCAAGTTTTACACGGAAAGGTATATTGCTTAGAGTCACGGCTGGAATCACATTAGGAAATTCCAGACGAAGTGGCAACCCATCCAACCATTTTTTTTGACATAGGAGATATAATTTTATGTTAATTTTATGTACATTGTGCGTGATGTAACTTTATCATATGTGCTGTAATTATAATAAAAAAAATAAAAAAAATTTTTTGTTAGTATAATTCATTAGTTGAAAAAAGTTGACGACATAGTTTTCATTATTATGCTATTTGCAATATGACTCTCTATACTTACTCTACGGAGACGACGACGGCGTTCAGCTCCTTCGCTATGAAGCCTGTTACGGCGGCATGGCTGTCTGTAAGGGACAACAGTGGCTATTGGTGCACTGTAAATCATGCACTGACATTTTATGCCGATTTTTTGGCCACAATGGTTGCATTCAAATGCAACAAAAAACAGCGTAAGAAAGTTAACATAAGATAATTTACCAAAAGGATCATTTATTACAGAAGCGGTTTTGGTTTTCAAAGCCCAGTTAAAAGGCAGTGCCTCCAGTACCTATGCTTCCGACACACCACCCGCCGCCGTGGTAGAAGACGACCCCAGGGGAGTTCTCTGGCACACCATCGGGGATAAAGAGTCGTACCTTAATGCCATCAAAGTCAGCATCTCGCGTCTGCAGAAAAATCACACAAAGAGCGTATCAAAGACAGGGGGTGGAGGTGGGGGTGGGGGTGGGTGTGGAGGTGAAGGAGGCGGAGGTGGCTTTGAAGGTGAAGGTGGCTGTGGAGGTGGAGGTGGAGGTGGGGGTGGAAGTGGGGTGGGGGTGGAGGTGGAGGTGGAGGTGGAGGTAAAGTTGGAGGTGGAGGTGGAGGTGGAGGTGGAGGTGGATTTGGAGGTGGAGGTGGAGGTGGAGGTGGAGGTGGAGGTGGAGGTGGAGGTGGAGGTGAAGATGGAGGTGGAGGTGGAGGTGGAGGTGGAGGTGGAGGTGGAGGTGGAGGGGGGGGTGGCGGTGGCGGTGGAGGTGGAGGTGGAGGTGAAAGAGGAGGGGAAAGTGTGAATTAAACATATGCGCAATTGAATTCAACATATGTGCAATTGAATTCAACATATGTGAAATTGAATTCAACATATGTGCAATTGAATTCAACATATGTGAAATTGAATTCAACATATGTGCAATTGAATTCAACATATGTGCAAATTATTTGGACATATGTGCAAATTATTTGGACATATGTGCAAATGATTTGGACATATGTACAATTGAATTAAACATATGTACAATTGAATTAAACATCAGTGCAATTCAATTTCACATATGTCCAAATCGGAAGGATTTGTACATATGTTTAATTGAAGTAAAGATATGTCCAAATCAATTTTACATATGTTAAATTCAATTATACATATGTCTAATTCAATTATACATATGTCTAATTCAATTTCACATGTGTGCAAATATTTGGACATATGTCCAAATATTTGCACATATCTTTAATTCAATTGCACATATGTTTAATTCAATTTTACATATGTTTAATTCAATTGCACATATGTTTAATTCAATTGCACATATGTGCAAATATTTGAACATATGTGCAAATACTCTATTAAATTCCACTTTGGCTTGCCATACATTTCTGCGACAAACGGAACACCATTGTCCTCGCCTGGTCAGTCCATATAGGGCTGTACAGTCACTTCGGGATCTTATCGAGACCCCACGAGACGGGATACACAAGATCGGCTAAAGCTGTCCTTGGCAGTACAACTAACCACTGGAGTTCTACGCATATCCGAATTATAATCATCCGAGTAGATTTATGTAATGTAAGAGCGGTTAGGCAGTTGATAAACCAGAATGCGGTTGTCTCATGAGTGACTATCAGCGTCAGGCGATCTAATGTGCTGCGCGGGGTTTTCCATGTCGTATAACGTAATAATCATCATGACGCGCGTGTCTGCGCGCGGTATCTATGGTTACGTAACAACGCTCCTTATATGGACTGAGCAGGTTAGGACAATGGTGCTCCGTTTGTCGTAGAACTGTAAACATCGATGATTTGGCTCAAAATACAACGCTTCCAACAGTCTCATCGAACGGACCACATGCATTACGGAGAGATAAATGTCTTATCTTAAACTATATTGTGATTTCATAGTTAACAATGCCTGGATCAAAGCAAACAAAATATAGTTTCACACCCACTCGATTCTTTACGCCCAAACGCGCAGCTGGCCGGTTCCCAACGCTAAAACGTTGACTAGAATGAGTGCGCGTCACGCAGTTGCAGCAAGGCACCAGCGTGATGCGCACTCGTTCTAAGTGCACGTGTTTTTTTGTTGGTCCCCAAAAGACCTAAACCTGAAATAGAACCCGCGAGAACTGTACAGCCCTATAAGAAGCGTTGTTACGTAACCATAGATAACACGTGCAGACATGCGAGTCATGATGATTATTACGTCATACGACATGGAAAACCCCGCGCAACACATTTGATCGCATGACACTGTCACTCATGAGATAACCGCATTCTGGTTTATCAACTTCTAACCGCTCATATTTTGCAGAAATCTACTCAGGTGGATATAATTTTGATATGTACATAATTTCAGAGGTTAGATGTGCATTCAAGGACATTTTTAGCCGATCTTGTGTGTGAAGCGAGTGAAGGCAAACAACCGGACGGTAGGCAGCAAGTACAGGCCCTTGACGCATTGATGTAGAACATAAGACAGTATCCCTGTCTCGTGAGGGCTCGATAAGATCCCGTACTGACTGTACAGCCCTATAGCATTAAATCTGAAGGCCACTAAATCCTGTAATCTGACCCAAACCGCCCTTAGACCTTTTCAATAGACAATCGTTGCCATAGTTACATGGCGCAATACAATGAAGCATGGGGTTACACACAACAAAATTATGGTTATTGATTTAAACGGCCCGCCTAGCCGCCTAGTTGCCTGATACTGATATTTAGTTATATGGCGTAATGAAGGCGACTGGCTTACAAGATCTGGGAAGGCTTGTCAGGGCTAAACATTTTACTTCGAACCTTGTATGCGAATTAAACCAAATAAGCAAGGAGACATGTCAACGCCCAGCACATATGTGAGGTAACCTTAAATTCAACTCGTAATAAAAGTAATAACGCGAGTGTTGCATGGCGTTAGACCTTTTATTCATCAAGCTGAAGCAGCCCTTCATTTTCATGAAAATTGGCGGGCTGCTACAGCTTGATGTCGGGACAATAAAATTGTCTAACGCCCGGCTAACTCGCGCTATTGTTATATTATTCCTCCCGAATGAAATGAACGGATATTCTATATTCATAGAGAAGTACATGGGGATTAATATCTTAACAGTCGATTTGAACTGTCGTACGTATTGTACCTTGGAATGCCAATTGGGAAACCATTGCCATAACTCATAAGCGAGTGATTCGTGAGGTGTGGCGGCGAGGTGTGGCTGTGAGGTGTGGCTGTGAGGTGTGGCTGTGAGGTGTGGCTGTGAGGTGTGACTGGGAGGTGTGACCGTGAGGTGTGACTGTAAAGTGTGGCTGTAAGGTGTGGCCCTGAGGTGTGACGGCGACGTGTGGCTGTGAGGTGTGCCTGTGACTTGTGGCTGTGAGGTGTGGCTGTGAGGTGTGACTGTGTGGTGTGGCTGTGTGGTGTGGCTCTGAGCTGTGGCTGTGAGGTCTGGCTGTGAGGTGTGGCTGTGTGGTGTGGCTATGACGTGTTGCTGTGAGATGTGGCTATTACCTGTACACCAGGGAATCCGCTATCAAACAGCCCTGCGCCCTTGTCCAACAGGAAGCGGCGAGCCCGGACGGCCGAACTGATGCCTAGAGTCTCGCACCAGCCACCCTGTCATGGCCAGGTAACACCAAAGTCATGGTCAGATAACACCAAAGTAATGGCCTGATAACACCAAAGTCATGGCCAGGTAACACCAAAGTTATGGCCAGGTAACACCAAAGTTATGGCCAGGTGAAACCAAACTCATGGCCACGTGACACCAAAGTCATGGCCACGTAACACCAAGGTCATGGCCAGGTAAAACAAAAGTCATGGCCAGATAAAATCAAAGTCATGGCCATGTGACACCAAAGTCATGGCTAGGTTAAACCAAAGTCATGACCAGGTAACACCAAGGTCATGGCCAGGTAACACCAAACTCAAGGCCACGTAATAATACAAAAGTCATGGCCAAGTAATACCAAAGTCACGGCTTGGTAACACCAAAGCCCCCCTCCCCTAATAATGTTTATTGAGATGTGGGCATTTAGTCCTATTGTAAAGAATTTAAAGACAGTGAATAAACATGCATTTTAATATATTCACTTATACCCTCAAACACTTGAAACAAAGAGATAGGAGACGTAATTTGTCAATAGTAGGACAACTATACCAATGCCCATGTCAGTTTTTGAACAGAGAAGATCAGTTTCTGTCGCAGTGGTTCCGTCGTGCCGTCTGGGACCGGCTCCAGGTAAACTCTGTAGGCCACGTAGCTGACACATATTGCAAGTATCAATCGTTTCAACGCCATGTTCTGAAAGCAAGTGGGACGGGCTTAAGGATTTGGTTCGGTTTAAGGCCCACAGCGGGTGGAACGGCGATGAGGGACACATAAGGCTCCCACAGAAGCACTATACACTGTGGCCAATCCCGGAATTGTGTAGTGTACAAGGTAACATATATCTCTCCGCGGCCTGACGTGTGGGGTTTGGGGAGGGGGGGGGGGAGGGGGAGGGGGAGGGGGAGGTGGGAAGGCCGTGCTTATTTTGAAAGTCAGTCATCCTTTTCGTTTTATAGAAACTCTGTCATACGTGTTACCGAGCCTAACGATCGCTCACGCCTTTCTGTCAAGGGCGGGTCCAAGATTTTGAAAGCCGGTCTTTGCTCGGTATCGCGAGCCTTATCTAAAAAAATAGCTTATGACAACTTTGACTGACACGAGTTGCTGTTGTCACTCTGATGAAGAGCCGTCAATGCTTACCGAAGCGCTGATCCCGCGCAAATTTAACCCTACGCTGCTGGGCGCCATTTTGGCCCTTGACGCATTCGGACGATTTCTGGACAGACGGCGCCCCGGGCTCATGCTATTATAGTCCCTCTACTCCAAGAAAAACTAGGTCAAATGCGACCCCATGTAAAAAAATTCTCTAGAATTCTATAGTATTTTTACTATAGTCATGTTCTATAGTATTTTCGTGAAGTAAAGTACTATACATAATTCTATAGAATTTCTATAGAATTCTATAGAAACTTTCTATAGAGTTTTATAGAAAGTCCTATAGAATTCTATAGAAAGTCCTATAGATTTCTATAGAAAACTCTATAGAAAGTTTCTATAGAATTCAATAGAAAACTTTATAGAATCTATAGAAAGTCCATAGAATTCTACAGAAAATCCTATAGATTTTCATTGAAAACTCTTGAGAATTATAGCGACGGTTTCCTAATGTGTTTCAGACATGTGTGGCACGTGTCATCAATGTCTGTAAAAAGCCGGGTGTATGACCAATTGCTGACGTCTGTAAATCGATGGGTGTATGACCAGTTTCGCTGGTATACCACTGTGCAGACAAGAGCCACAATAAAACACAAGAATAAGGAATCCAATATTGATTATCCACATCTCCAAATATATATCATACAAATTACAAAAGCAAAAAGTTACTGGTTATATAAAACGTACAACATTCTAGGAATATTGAACTACCCAACAGTAAATATTTAGCATGTTGAGTGCACTACAATTCTAAGTACATTTTCATCCCAGAAAGAAAATCCAGTAAAAGTGTCTATCCTCAATGCTGAGCCATGAGGAAAATTATGTTTAATCTATAGAACTTTGCATCTCCCAGCAGTAAATGTTATGATCAGATACGGGAGAGTTGCACTTTCATAAAACAATTTTCTTCTGGCATATATACATATATATTTATATACGTACCCAAAACATCTAACCAACAGAGCTTAATTATTCTATGCAATGCAGTGCATGTCAATTAAAACCGAGGTAAATGATCACAGTAAATACAAATTAATGTAAATTCATGACATTCTATATCTTACATTGGGAGTCAATACTACAAATGTATATAAATTAATACAGTAATATAGTCCCCAACTGCATATTCAGGTGGCCGCAAGGCTCTATCATGATTCTTCACTTCTACTTATTTATATTACTCTCACAATCTTCAGCAACTTACAATATATCCAAATATTAATCAGTCACAAAGATTAAGATTATCTACAATACAGCCTCAGTTTCCTTCTGCTGGATCATTCTCTTATAAGCGCAGCCGCTTCTGATAGTCTCCTTATTGTAGGTTCTTATTTCTTCCTTGCCAGCTGGAAATCATGATGCTTGTTAAGATCTGAAATGTAAAAGTGTTCACAATATCTGGACAATATCACTGGTTTCACGCTTTGTTGTAAATACTGCATCAGCTGGAGTTGGTTCGGTTAATTCCCAGTTGGCGTTCAGCTAGCAATCTCCTGATTTCATGTCTATTTCGAAATAACAATATGTTATACATATCATATGCTATCGTTAAATCATGTAATCATCATGTGCAGGATTACTTCATATACTGTAGTGAAAATATATTGCCACAGAAACGAAAAGTATAAGTGAATTGGTTAGGTCTCTAGGTCCTCAGCCTATCTGTTAATTTTGGAGTGCTCACTCAAATTTTAACGAAGATATTGGTCAAACCGTATATGAGCGGCATTAATAAATTTGACTTTAGGCTACTTGCTTTGCCTACCTGTCATTTTCAGTAGGAGTTGTCACTTCCACTTCTCCACTGCATGCATTCACCGGCGCTACGTTCGTAGTGAATAGAAGTCCTACGGTCCGTGTCGTCAAAAGCCGGTACAGGCTACAGCCAGCCAATATTGGAGGGTTGGGCGCCTGTGGCTAGGCCGGTGCACCCCAGCCACTGGGTGCACCCCAGCCACTGACTGGGTGCACCCAGCCACACTGCCCACAGCACACAGTCACAGGCCTAGCCCCATGTGGCGTTGTTGGGAACAACGCCACATGTCCAGTCTATCAAATCCTGTAAGTCATTTTACAAACACGCGTGGCGAGAAGCGGTGCTGATGGCGAGAACTTTTTTGGGGTATGGCAATAGTTTCTAAAAGTATGCATCTTACAACTTATCTTGTTATTTTGGTTGATGTCTCCGTGATTACGACGATATCTGCTTTTCGCAGCAGCGGACAACTCAGTTCTGTCCGCCGCCTTGCCCACCCAGTGGAGAAACTGCGCATGCGTGCATGTCGTTAAAACCGCACCATTCGCTTGGTGGCGCTTCATACACGCAGCCATTGACACGCAATAAGCGAAACGCCACCTGGCGAAAGCCGCTGGAGAAGAATGACCAAATACAAGATGACGCGGTAAACAACAAGAAAGTCTCATTTCAACCGACTTGATAGTAATGCGATACTTTGTTAGTTCATATGCATGTGGGTTTTGTGGTAAATATAAAGTTAACGTATCAGAGTACAAAATGACAAGGGTTTGATGGATTGTGCGGTTAACGACACTTAGTCGCCCACAAAAACAAATCTTACACCCTCATTTTCTACATTCGGACATGGGACTGTTGTGTGTAGCAACAACTGTCTCATATGGGACTATCACAGGCCCAGCAAAACTGAACAAGTCTTGGCAAGAAGCCACAACTTATAAAGTCTTCTTTTGGCCTTATACTATTATGTCACGATCACACCTGGGTTTTTTCAGGTGCTATACTGTGAAGTATTTATAAATGAATACTTTTCATGTGTATACATAAGCAGATATTCGTCAATCTATAGCTTATATGTACGCAGACCGTAGACATCCGTTCGCCTTTCCGCAATATTTTTGAAACCTGGCGCATGCGCCGTGCGATCGGCAACCGATATCGCCACTAGGCGGCAGTGCTCGAGCGATCTCCCGGCAGAGGGCCTTACGCTTGCGCCACGAGCGCCCTAGCTCTGCTGGCAGAGTGAATCTCGAGGTGCAGTGGATGTTGCTCGGGTCCGCGTAGGCCTACTTTGCCGGCTTAATTAGGCGCGCTGCAAAGGTAGTGTATATAGAGCTGAGTTACTTGGGTGAGAATAATAGTACGTTTTACTTTTAGACCTATATAACACGCATATAAAAATTCTACGGCACCGCAAAGGTGGTAATAAACACCTTGTGTTACAAAATAAGTATTGTATTGAATTGAATTGAATTAATATGTAGTCGATTATTGTGTGCTCGCATTACTGACTAACGTTATCAGGTACCCGTTGCGCAGGAATTATAAAATTTTGAGCGTGATACCGTGATAAATACCACATAAAAACGACTTTTGTTTCTTGCATCCTACAAGACCGGAGATATATATTTTACTATAGTACTATAGTACCTATAGAATTCTATAGTAATTACTATAGTAATCTATAGAATTTATCATAGTAATTTAAAATACTATAGTACTTTTATAGAATTCTATAGTATAGAATTCTATAGTACTTACTATAGTAATCTATAGAATTTACCATAGTAATTTTAAATACTATAGTAGCTTTATAGAATTCTATATAGTACCTATAAAATTCTATAGCAATTACTATAGTAGTCTACAGAATTCTATAGAATTCTATAGAATATTTTTACATGGGACCATTGGAGTTATCCTTCAGACATGAAAGTTGAGATTATCTAGTCGTTCAAAGTCGTGGAGCGCTTTAGACTTCGACCGCATGTCATTTATTAAAGTCGATTTGCCCACTCACGTCCGTCTTATAGAATGACACAGAAACATGACACCCCCATGCAAGTTCCTAGCACCGTGGCGCTACGCAAGCTAGTTTTTTTCCGCTGCTGTTGGCCGGTGGCCATTTTCAAGATTGTTGAAAAACGGTCAAATCAGCTGTAATTTCTTGCAACAATATAATTTTCAAGAATAAACATAAACATAACGAGCTTTGTGCATTTAATACAGCAAAAACATCTTGTATCCTTTCGAAAAAGCTATAATTGTGACAGAACACTTTCTTTTCATGACCTGATTTGATTCCAATGTATTTCATTGGAAAGCCCGACTTTTACAGTGTATGCTCAAGTTCCCAGGAGGGGGGGGGGTGCAGCACCCCTGACCCCTAACCCTGGACCCCCTAGATCCGCCCCTGCAGGGTTAGTTCCACCCTCTTTGCTAATTGTGTTCATTCATGTACTGTACAGCCCTATTGCTAAGAGTACATGTTACAGTTCTGTTGTACATTTTGATTATATAAATAGGTGGGCCCCTTTCAGCTAAACTTATGGTATCATTGACGCCTTTACGCTTCCGTTTCGGGATTATCACTACCTCTATACAGGATGAGTAGAAATCTAGGGTTCTTCCCACTCCTTTAACATCCATGGTAATTGAGATACATGCATTGTAATGTGAATGGGGTGGATCATGCACACAGAACCATTATATAGCGCATCACACTATGTCGTAACATAATGCTTATTTTGTGGTTTACGCGTGAAGTAAGTAACGTATTCTTACCTAGAGAGACCTGTTCCAGTCAAGGGTTCTAACGTGTACATATACTATTAACGCGATCTAATCCACCGAGCCGTAAGCTATACTTCGGAGACACAGAACGCAATCACTGAGTAAGTGAGAGAAGATATTTGCCGAGGACTTCAGAACAAGTCAACGAGTTACATCTCAGGTCCAGGTTCAGCAGGTTCAGAGGGCTTGTATGTATCCAAGATCATGCCGTTGTGTTTTATCACTACTTCTTACAACAAGCTGATAGCCTTACACCCCCGTTAGGGCTGAGGTCGTGAGGGCCATGCGTCAGGGCTAGAGCGCACGGGGGTTACTATCCAAAGTGTGGATCATGTATCTTAAGGGGGGGGGGGGGGTGCGCCATGCCCATGCGAAGGCTACTGTGACACAGGGATTAGGGGTTTATACTGAGGGCCGATTATGCTCTCGCAGTCGATCCGTTCTAGTGCATGTGTAGGCTGTTTCATGTATATGTTCGTGATTGTCTTTGGGCGTGCACCCAAGGAGAGCCTTAGCCGATTTTATGTGTGAAGCGAGTGAAGACAAATTAACAACCTGAAGGTAGGCAGCTCCATATGTCCATATGCCCATATGTGTCCCTGTCTCGTGAGGTTTAGCTGAGATCCAGTATTGGTTGTACAGCCCTATATAGCCTACAGCGCAGACTGCCTGGACGAAAGCAAACAAAAAATAGTTTCACACTCGATTCTTCACGCATAAACCGCGCAGCCAGCGGTGCGCGTCCCGGGGAGGGGGAGGGGGGGGCGGGTACCTAATACACTGCTGTAGGCGGGGCGGGGGGGGGGCGTGTTCCGCGGTAAATCCGCTCGGTCTAGGTTTTGCCGCCATAATCCGCTCCAAAGGGGTATTTTTTCGCGGCAACCCGGTCTATGAACGCACATTTTCAGACCCTCAGACCCCCCCGCCCCCCTCCGCCCCCCGGTCGCACGTTTGTCAGATTTCAGATATCCGCTCTTTTGGGTTCTATCGCTCTATTGCCGCCAAAATTCTCTCGGAATGGGTATGTTTTTCACGGCCACCCGCTCTATGAACGCACATTTTCAGCCCCCCCCCCCCCACCGTCCCCTCCGCCCCCCGGTCGCACGTTTATCATATTTCAGATATCCGCTCTATTGGGTATCTGTTATATCATAAACGCTCCTGCAGGCATCACGGAGAACCTGCGGAACCCCCATCTGACTCGTATAACAGTACCCCCCCCCCCCCTCTTTTCACCTTTTTCATCGGGGCGTTGTACCGGCAAAATCCGCTCGGTCGCAAGGCATGTGAACTCATTCCAAGAGCACGTGGCGTTTTTTTTGTCGCAAAAGGACCTAAACCGGACATAGAACCCGCGAGAACCCGCCGCCTTGGCGTACTGTCGGATTATGATCTTCATCAAGGAAATAGCTCACACACGGTCAACAAGCTACTAATAAATAAGTTCTACAATATTCAGACCGCTGGGAAATTGGCAGCCGAACTGAAAGTGCAAGGCGAGCGCGAGTGTCAGGATAGGAAGAAGCGCTAATGGAACCCTGAGTGGCAGGAGACAAACAACTATGGAAAAACGTGGCGAAATCTGGCCACGCGCCTGCCATGTGATGTCGCCACATAACGGCGGCATTTGCAAACAACACCGCCTCTCGGGTGGAGAGTGCTTCCGTTTGACTCCCGTACACGGCTCGACATTTCTGCACAAGCATAAACCCCTTCTCTTCTGGCCCGCCTCTCGTTCGTCTTCCTAAGTTACCTGTCACTGTGTCTTATCCTATCAACGCACACGGACCAACTCCCCCTCCTCTTCAAGTACCCGATCATATCGCAATAATAATGAGTATCAAATGTTTAAGTTTAAAAAAGGTGAAAAAGAGGTTCAGGTTATTGGAATTTAATTCATCTCTCATTCAGGACGAGAATTATGTCGAATTCATAACGGCCGAAATCAATACATGGAAAAACGACTTTGGTCATGTTAAGGACAAGAGAGTGCTTTGGGATTTTATCAAATGCAAAATAAGGCAAAGAACGATGACATTCTCCTCTAGTAAAAAGCGAAAACAACTGGAAAATGAACAGTCGCTTAATTGTCAACTTATCTAAATTGAAGAGCTGCTTTGCACCGATCCATGTGAACATAATCTTAAGAAACTGATTCAAATTCAAAACAAAAACAAAAAAAAATATTTATAAAGCTGAAGGTGCTCTAAGTGAAGGAGGGTAAAAAACACCAAGTACTTTCTTAGTCTGGAGAAAAGAAATAATACAAAGAAAACAGTGCAGTAAGACTTCCAAATGGAGATGTAACATCAAATCCAAGTGGTATACTGCAGACCCCAAAATGTTGAAGAGTTGTTTGCAACGAGGTCTTCCTCTCTTGATACTGAGGACGGAACAGTGCTTATTAAGATAGTAAAGTTATCTGCACAAAATCGGGACATATGTGAGGGTGTTATTACGATTGAGGAGTGTAATACAGGATTGAAAACATTTAAAACTAAAAAAAGTCCACAAGACGATGGTCTTACAATAGAACTCGATGTTAAATTTGGGCATGTATTGAGCCCTTATTTACTGGATTGCTACAACAAAATATTTGAAAAAGGTGAACTGTCAACCTCTCAAAACAAGCAGTCATAACCTTGTTAGACAAAGGTAAAGACAGGTTCTTGCTAGAAAACTTGAGACCGATATCAATTTAAAATTGATAAGGTCGAACGTATTGGCGTTCAGAGTGAAACAGGTATTGCCATATATAATTCACCACGATCAAACTGGATATGCAAAAGAGAGACATATTAAACGATACGTTTAATTCAGGATATAACGGAGTATACAAAAGGTGGGAAACTTATGATGAACGGTAATTCAACGGGATTCTTATTTATTTATTATTGATGTCGAAATTATGTTGGTCCCGATACGATCTTATCCAAACACTAAAGACATCTCGATACAAGGCGAAGAGATCAAATTGGCACAATATGTGGATGATATGAACGCATTCCTGGTTACTTTACTATCGGTAGCTCACTTTTTGAAATTAATTGACCAATATCAATATAAATCATTGAGTCAAAATAGATGTTAATAAAATGGGCCATGTGGCTTGGTAGTCAAAGACATTCTACTGCAATTCGGTTAAGTATTAAATGGGCTACAAGGGAAATTAAGGGACAATGATTCTACTTTTCTTATGACAAAAATCTTGCGGAATAAAAAAGAAAATAAAGAACCTTGAGTTTATCTTAAACATGTGGAAAACAAGAAATCTTGCATTACAAGGTAAAGTGTTAACTGTGAAAAACCTTGGTATGTCACAAATAACTGACCTCATATACTATTTTTTATGGAATAACGCGAGAGACAAAGTTAAGAGAGAAGTTTTATATCGGATTATGAGACAATGGGAATGAGCATGATACATGTAAAAGGCTTCATCAAAGCACTCACAGTTGTTTGTATTAAGCGTTTTCTCCACTTGGCAAACGAACATTGGAAATTGTTCTTCCATTTCATCCTGAAAAAAGAAAATCCTTATTTTTTTATCAAAATTGATTTCTGCCCAAAAGATATAGCAAAAGAAATGCCGAAATGTTATCGTGAAGTATTGGTTTGATGGAAAAACCCAAAGATATATGTCGAACAAAATTAGATTTTTATCAGTTACGTCCTCTGTGGATAATCGGAATATAAAGAAGCAGTTCAAGTGTTTATTGGCATCATTTTGTTGAATCAGATATTTGGTTTGCGGAAGATATGTTCCATGAGAAAGAAAATGTATATAAATTTGAGGACAAGATCACGACAGGTTTTAGTATAAATAGTTAACTAATATGACACGCTCTATTATCAGCCAAACGCACCAGTTGGAAGAAATATATGAAAGCCGGAGATAGCACTGATCATGCAATCCCAGTTGACGAGGAGGTAAATGAGAGCAACCGGTCAGATACTGCACGCTGTATGGAGGCCAAATGCGATATTCTGACACGTATTACATAGCCACCGAGAACTGAGAAGCCATCTTTATACTTCCGACGATTGTAACAAAGGACAATGCACTCAGGGACTTCCAGTACACAATTGTAGGTACTTGCCTGCGAATGAAAAAAATAAATGCAATATGGGCTAGCCGGTTCCACTAGATGCGACCTGTGCTATATATAAACCGGAAGAAACTAAAGAACACATATTGGTAAAATGTTTCCCAGCATGAGCGTGTCCAGGGGAAGGGGGGCACAGAGGGCACGTGCCCCCCCTTTTAGACCCTAAGGTATATCTGTGCCCACCCTTTTGCGAAATCTGTGCCCCTCACGGTGATAAAAAAATAATGGAACCCTTGGTCGCAATTTTGTTCAGCCCGCCCCTCCCCCCCCCCCCCGGGTCGCAAGATTGCATCACTGTGCCCCCCTCCCCCCGCCCCCCCCCCCCCCCCCCCCCCCCCCCCCGCTGCCGTCATGTTTTTTTATTGTGCCCCCCCCACCCTTTCAAGGATTCCTGCACACGCCATTGTTCAGTGACATATTTCTGGCTTGAAATGTCAGGCAACGCGTTTTATATTCACGAAAAAACGAGAATCGGTCAATCACATAATATACAGCAAAATGGACATCTGTAATGATGCAATCATGATGTAGTCTTCCGGCCGTCGGTCGCGTGCTACTCGTTTGGACAAATCAACGTCATAGCTCAGACAACACAGCGCAACACAGCGGCCGAGATTAGATGCATACGTGTTACCGGCGCTGCGCCACATCTGATACTTGACATATAAAGCGCACGCCCGGTCCCCGGAAATACTTCGGAGATGGCTACAGCGCTCACTGCGAGCGATATAACCCCCTGCGCTATCTGGGCGTCTTTTGGCGCGGCTGGGAGGGCTGTAGGGCGTGCGGGCAGTGGGGGAGGCAGTGGCTCGGGCGGTGGCAGAAACCTGCCTATATAGCCTACCGCACTACACACTTACCCATGTCTTCGAGTGGGCTGACTGACTATTCTGCGTCAGAGTCGCTTCCCACTTCGTTTAAGACATAATAATTTGCACGAAAACACATCGATACACACTATTAACAATTTCAATATATTTATTTGACGAATTTAGGCTTGGATAGAAGTATGGAGGGTTACCCTGTCACTACAGGCCATGAAGTGTCCTACCCGTGGGAAAGCACATCCGATATGATGATGACTGCCGGCTCGCCAGATGGCGTCCTAGTCGCCACCGAGGAGGTACCGCTCGGCGTCAACGCGCCGTCGGCTGTGGTCAAATTCTTCTTCAGCGCCATCTACATAGTCATGATGGTCCTGACGGCCTTCGGGAACGGCATGGTCCTGGTGGCCTACATCAAGTGCCACAGCGTGCGGACCATTCCCAATCTGCTGCTGGTCAGTATGTCGGTGGCCGACATGATGGCGCCGCCCGCCGTCATCATCGCCGAGGTCATCGATTACTTCCCGAAGTCCACACTGCGGGGTCTGTGCGTGATGGTCTCGCTGTCCTACGGCGTCAGCTTCAGCTCCTCCTTCTGGGGCCTGCTGCTGGTCACCTTCGAGCGCTACGTCGCCGTCAACCACCCCTACCGCTACCAGCAGATCTTCTGGGATCGCAGCGTCCGCGCCATGTTGAGCTGCTCCTGGGCCTTCGTCATAGGCATGAACTCTTTCAGCTTGGTGAACAACATCTGGCAGCCCGGGATCCGCTGCTTCCCGATGCGCTTGATCAATCCCGATCGCCTCCTGCCCATATTCCTCATCCTGACGGTGGTGCCCTTCGCCGCCGTCAACGCCATGTACTGCCGCCTTGCCTTCGTCGCCTTCAAGCACCACCGCCAGATCCACATCCAGATGGCTACTGTGGCTCAGTCCCAGTCCGGCGGCCAAGCCGGTCAGCCGACCATCGGCCAGACCATGGGGCAGTACACACGCGGCACCAGGACTCTGGGCATCATTCTGGGACTCATGTACCTGTCCTGGCTACCCACCATCGCCAACCCCTTCTACGTGGCGGCCGGTTTGTTCCGGATTGATATCCAGATCATGAGAGACACGGGAATCATGCTGCTCTACGCCGGACCCTGCCTCAACCCCCTCGTCTACCACATCCGCAATCCACAATTTCGTTCAGCATTCATGAACCTTCTGGGCAAAAAAGTCATCCCGGACACCTCGTATCAGCCCTAGAGCTAATTCCTACCGCCACCTCACATCTCCGAAGGTCGGTTTTGTGGAACGTCGTACATAGATTGGTATCTGGTTTATGTTTTGCTTCACATGGTGTCACAATAGCTGTTGTAAATCTGTTCCGTTTAAGCCGACACTATTGCATTAATCGATAAGATATACGCGCCCATAATCAATTATCTATCTACCACGAATGCACGTATTTGTTCTGTTGTTGTTACAACAGTGGGATGTGTTTGTCGTACTCTTAAGGTGTCGGCGACACTTACTCTTCTAGATCAAAGTTAAACCTTGCTTATTGAAGGTAACGAAACAATAATTGTTGCGATAACCGATTTTAATTCCAGTGAATCTCAAATAACAGTCTTCAAAGTATACCAGCACTGAGCTCCGGCCTGTGTATTTCCTAAATGACGCTAGGAAGCTGTGAAATTTATTTTGGGCATCGCAGCTCGTAATTTAAGAGATCGAACCCTCTAACATACCTTAGTTGCTGTAGTTTTCTTGATTTTAGCTATCAGGGGCCGCATTAATAATTTATCCATTTATCCATCCCCTGAGTCAGGGGATGGATTTTCTGAAGAGTCGAGTGCGAGTGAAAAGACAAGACAGTACATATAATATGGTGACACGTGTTACTGTCCCACGTTAAATGTAACTACTATTTAGCATTTAATGTGCCACCAATGCTCATGATGTTTCTAATTGTATGTGCGAGGGGGGAAAATGAAATGTTACTTTTAAGAGTGAGAGATAAGAACGACGGTTCATCATAGCAAGTTTTTTTTGCGCTGGTCGATACTTGGGATACTGCAGGTTGAGACCTATTATTTTATTGATCAAGCTACAGAACATTTGTGGTACTCGTGGTCTAGGGTTAATGAAATAATTCAATTGTTTTTACTCGTACTTGGTTTTGTGTTCAATAAATGCCACAAATGATTGAACCTTGTTAAGGATTTGTTTTTTGTACGCTATTTAAAATCATAATTTACACAACATCCTGACAAGTTCGGTTGTAGCTTATAATTAAAGATGAGACACTGATCTCTCAAAAATGCATAACGTCGGGTTTAAAGAGTCCATTGGAAGCTAGTGTTGTATTTCGAAGATAATGATAGGTGTTTACATTTCTGTGACAAACATATCGTTTCTTACCTCACTTCAGTCAACATTACGTATAGGGCTATAAAGTCTCGTTCGCCAAAAGTTCCAGTTTACTTATTTTGGGCACAAACAAACGGTTTTAAGAACAAATGGTTTTGAAGACGGATTTTTCCTTGTATATTCCGAAAGTTCTGCGCCTCATCGACTCCAAATATTTTAACCTATACCTCCCATAGCCATGTTTAGTGAAATGGGACTCATAGGCTATTACTAGAATAAACCTGGAAAGAAATCTTATAGCTGCTTGTACTTCTACATGGAGCACGTGTTTTTGTTTGTTCCCGAAACTAAAGCGCGGCCCGATCGCGAGAACTGTATAGCCCTATTATGGGTGACTATAGGGCATGCAAATGAATCTCAATCTCAATATGGATGCGCGCGCACTCATACCCGCGTGAAGGAAGTGTCGGGCGGTATACCAGTGCGTAATGTGCGTATTCGGTCCACATTGGGGATATACCGGGCTACCAATGAAATGCGCCCAGTGTTGTTGACGGCCGCATTACAGGTGACAAGCGAAAAAAACATAATTAGCAGAAATGGGGAAACGGCTTTTGTAATCTGGTTCAAAGTAGGTAATTGATTAACACATATCCATTGTTTGTTAGTATAATACTACTGATGCATATGGATGATTTTATAAGCAGATACGCTTTAGCCACTTGAGCTGAATAATTACCGCGACTGATTTATTACAGTTTTGTCCAAATCAAGAAATCAATCATCAACGCTTTAAGATTTAAATAAAGCTTTGAATAGGATTATTACAATAGCGCGAGTTAGTGGGGCGTTAGGCAATTTTATTGGCCCGACATCAAGCTTGCGGCCTCGGGCGGATAATGAAAATGAAGGGCTGCTACAGCTTGATGAAGGGCCAATAAAGTGCACAAAGCCATGCCCAACTCGCGCTATTTCTATTATTACCAGTTAAATCTAAATGTAAGGCGTTGGTTTGTCTCTGCTTCTCTGGTTTAATTTCCGCATGCAAGGATCAAAGTAAAGCATTGTCCGCAGACTGTCTACAAATCGCAAGCCTTTCCACATATAATTGGCCAGTCGCCTTGTATCGTTGCCAAGAAACGTGGCGCATGCAACTAGGCAGGTAAGCGGGCCATTTAAAACTATAACTACAATTCTTTTGTGCGCGACGTCATGATTCATTGTTCTATGCAGTGTCGCTATGGCAACGATGGTCAATTGCATGGGCAGCAGGGCGGTTCGAGTCAGAATACGGCATTTTAGCGGCCTTCATGGAGTTAATGTTATTGTACTAGTTAACATGACCACCAACTTTTAATAATAACACTTATTTTACTACAAAATATGGCCGCGGGCAGGAGAACGTAACCAACATCGGCAGGGCACTCGAGAGTGAAATTACCTGGTAAGAAACTATGTGCGACTCCTCTAAACTGCTCTAGGATATATCTAAATGTGCAAGGAATCGTAAACCAGATCACGAACTCCCCTAGTCTTCATGGTCTGCTATTTGGTAGCATTTTTAAAGTTCTCGGGGGACTGGTTTTAAACACAGGCTGCTACCGCAGCGGTGGCTGACATGTCAGCCTTCGTGTAGGGACCGTCTCAATGGGAAGGAAAAAAACGGTAAAACGACAGCGTCACAATAGTGGTGCTACAACACCGGTTAAGGGCGAGGACAAGCGACAGCGTCACAGTAGTGGTGCTACAACACCGGATAAGGGCGAGGACAAGCGACAGCGTCACAGTAGTGGTGCTACAACACCGGTTAAGGGCGAGGACAAGCGACAGCGTCACAGTAGTGGCGCTACAACACCGGTTAAGGGCGAGGACAAGCGACAGCGTCACAGTAGTGGTGCTACAACACCGGTTAAGGGCGAGGACAAGCGACAGCGTCAGAAAGTAGTGGTGCCACAACACCGGTTAAGGGCGAGGACAAGCGACAGCGTCACAGTAGTGGTGCTACAACACCGGTTAAGGGCGAGGACATGATGACAGAACCATATTACTTTTGGGCATATAGTCGAACACGTCCAAAGTCCGCTGTTTTCCCGCTGAGCCAGTCAGTCAATCTTTGCGTGTGGCGTGTGAAAGATGTCTAATGGCCCGGTCACTCAAGTTCCCCTTTCATGCATGTATCGGGCGGTGACAATATTCGTACAAGTATATCTTTCAAAATGTACTTTACACGCTATATAACAATCATTCAACTTTATTCTGCCGAAATAATCATATATTAAACAGTATGTACACGGGACAATGGGACATTAGAATCAGTATATACATCACTAAACACTTTTTTCAAATGGTTCGCTCGCATTGTCAATGTCCACACAATATCCTGGGGTCGGCCTTCCATACAAGTGGAACAGGCAATGAGTTGGGGAGAAAAAAACATGGCATTATACACACAGTGGGGAAAACTTGATATGGACAAACACCGAGGCAGACATCCCCTCGGGACAGTAAATGAGATATCATTACCCCATCCCGTTGCGGTCACGTGGTCGCCAGATCCGGGCAGTGGTGTCTGCCACGGCCTGCAGGGGCTGCCAAGGTGGGCGCCGGTCTCCCTCAATCTCCCCCCCCCCCACCCTCCACCCTCAACCCCCCTCTGCCCTCTCCAAGCGGTGCAGCCCATTTCTCCGGTGTCGCCCGCGGTATTTAAAGCCGAGGTGGAGGTGGGATGTAAATTGCATGGAGCCGATTAAATTGATTATGGCTCCTGGCTCATACCAACACTAAAGCCAGACAATCATTGCCCTGAGCCTCGACTTCACCATTTCCTCCTGCCATTGTTAATCACCAGCGATTCCTCCGCGCAGGGGAAGCTCGCCCCTGGGTGGTGGTATCCTTCCGCAATCTGAATGCCGTGTATTTTATTCGCATGGGGAACTATTTGTTTTGCTTCAGGTAATGTGTATTTACACTCTCATACAGGGCCAGGTGGGGGGTGGGGTGGTGGGGGGGGGGGCGGTGGTAGGGTAGGGTGGGGTAGATCGGGGTGGGTCTGGGGGTGCAGAGGGGAGGGGGTGGAGGAGAGTTGCGGGGGGGGAGGTCAGTGAGTACAGAACTGCACTCATATAGCCCCCTCCTCCCAAATAATGCCGCTATAGTCATGTGCCCAAGGCCTAAAAGAGGACGCGCATGTGACATTATATCACAGCAGCAATCTTTGTGGGGATCACACTCTCCCCCCCCCCCTGGGGGTTACCTACCCCCCCCCCCACACACACACACACACACCACCACGGCTTCCTCCTGCATTTGAACATCTCTTTGACGGTCCACTCTTTCGAATGACACTGTCGATAATAGACCCCGTGGACATATTGGCGACATTTAGATAACTGTCGACAATAGGACCTAGTAGTCACCCCTGTGGGTTTTTTTTTTTTTTTTTTTTTTTTTTTTTTTGGCGGGGGGGGGGAGCGAAAATAGGCATGTAGACAAAAACTATACAATTACAGCGGAGGGTTCCCGACCCGCCATGATACCGTAGATGCGAGTACACTCCCGATCCTTCGCGCCGTTGACACCGTGATTGACCTGATTACGTAACTAGGTCACTTCTGGTGCCGTTTAGTGTTACCCGCGCGAACGCAGTCACAGTGTGCATACGGGTCAATCACACTCACCATGCAGCGACAAGGCCAGCCTGCCCTCGACCTCGGAGAACAATAGCTAACTATGTTATAAGCTCATCGTTTGTGACTTAGGCCTCCAAATCGGGTGAGCTATAAAAATGCTATGAGTCGCCATGTAGCCCAGCTCGAGGGGACTGCCTGTTTACTCCAGTCGGATATAGGCCTATTGCGATATATATATGTCACAGGTTCAGGCGCAAAGAACTTACAGCTAGACTGGGTTTTTGGCTGAGTATATTTTATTCGCCGAAAGAAGGCAAGAAAATACATGTGGATGAAATAATCAATATTTCAGCCAATTGACATAGTTAAAGACTGGAGACAATATAAACACATGGCTACAGTTATTATAAATTAACCATGTGCTCTCTATCAAATAACTTACCATGAGCACTTATTATTAATATGTATTTCTTGTTTACTGTAATTCTACAAGACCTTCATTGCGAATAACGACACGTGTATTTAAATATTTCACCATAAAGAACCAGTAAATAGACTGCTATAGGTAATGTCTATAGGCTGCTCGGCTGTGGCTGGGGAGCGAATCTTCATGAGCATTGAGCATAGATTGTTTCATCCTGGCCAAAATCAAAGATGATGAGCCTGCACTAATATGCGGTTTTCCCAATGCATCACATCTTAGTTTGACGTAATTTGCTTTACACCCGGCATGACTGTGTATGCAGTCGACATCACAATTATTGCCTAAACGTGAATTACGTTTTCACAGATGAGACAAGCATCAAGTAATAAAATACGTTAAATATATCGAATGTGTCTCACTAATCTAGGGCTCTATGTACATATATACTCGAACACACAAGTATGATAACTATAGGCTAGATATGTAGTAATACAGAAACATCTAAGTTAGCTAGCAGAAACTTAATAAATCAGCGACTCGAGCAAATCAGTTAGCTGCACCCCGCCCCCTGCCCCCTTCCCTACGCCCCCTCCTGCCACCCTCAGACCCTTCAACGCAGAGGATACAGGATATGTGTAAATCCTGTGCGATGGAGGAGAAGATTTGGAGGTTAACTTAAAAACAGCTCCATTACGGCACAGACCTGTGGAATCAAGTAGCTCAGAGGGAGCTACCCCGGAGGGGCCGTGAGCGGCCCAGGTTCAGGTAGCAGGACCCGCCCGTGTACACCTGGCAAAAACATGCAATAACCCTCGCCGCTTGGTGGCGCCACCACGACCCAATTACCGTGTTATAAATACGGTTTTTTCTGTAATTTTTTGGAACTTTTTTTACGACAACTTTGGTCTGCCGCCTTGATGAAGGCAATCACACTGGTAACAACTTTGGACCGCTTCCTTGGTGAAGGCTGTCACACTGACGACACCTTTGGTCTGCATCCTTGGTGAAGGCAGTCGCACCGGCGACACCTTTGGTCTGCTGCCTTGATGAAGGCTGTCACACTGACGACACCTTTGGTCTGCATCCTTGGTGAAGGCAGTCGCACTGACGACACCTTTGGTCTGCTGCCTTGATGAAGGCTGTCACACTGACGACACCTTTGGTCTGCTGCCTTGATGAAGACTGTCACACTGACGACACCTTTGGTCTGCATCCTTGGTGAAGGCAGTCGCACTGACGACACCTTTGGTCTGCTGCCTTGATGAAGACTGTCACACTGACGACACCTTTGGTCTGCTGCCTTGATGAAGGCAATCACAATGGTAACAACTTTGGACCGCTTCCTTGGTGAAGGCTGTCACACTGACGACACCTTTGGTCTGCATCCTTGGTGAAGGCAGTCGCACCGGCGACACCTTTGGTCTGCTGCCTTGATGAAGGCTGTCACACTGACGACACCTTTGGTCTGCATCCTTGGTGAAGGCAGTCGCACTGACGACACCTTTGGTCTGCTGCCTTGATGAAGGCTGTCACACTGACGACACCTTTGGTCTGCTGCCTTGATGAAGACTGTCACACTGACGACACCTTTGGTCTGCATCCTTGGTGAAGGCAGTCGCACTGACGACACCTTTGGTCTGCTGCCTTGATGAAGACTGTCACACTGACGACACCTTTGGTCTGCTGCCTTGATGAAGGCAATCACACTGGTAACAACTTTGGACCGCTTCCTTGGTGAAGGCTGTCACACTGACGACACCTTTGATCTGCATCCTTGGTGAAGGCAGTCGCACTGGCGACACCTTTGGTCTGCTGCCTTGATGAAGGCTGTCACACTGACGACACCTTTGGTCTGCATCCTTGGTGAAGGTAGTCGCACTGACGACACCTTTGGTCTGCATCCTTGGTGAAGGCAGTCGCACTGACGACACCTTTGGTCTGCTGCCTTGATGAAGGCTGTCACACTGACGACACCTTTGGTCTGCTGCCTTGATGAAGGCTGTCACACTGATGACACCTTTGGTCTGCTGCCTTAATAAAGGCTGGCACACTGACCACACATTTGGTCTGCATCCTAGATGAAGGCTGTCACACTGACGACACCTTTGGTCTGCTTCCTTAATAAAGGCTGTCACACTGACCACACATTTGGTCTGCATCCTTGATGAAGGCTGTCACACTGACGACAGGTTTGGTTTTGCTTCCTTGGTGACGGCAGGCATTCTGACGACACCTTTGGTCTGCTGACTTGGAAGAGGCAGTCACACTGACGACACCTTTGGTCTGCTGCCTTGATGAAGGTTGTCACACTGACGACACCTTTGGACTGCTTTCTTGGCGAAAGCTGTCACACTGATAACACCTTTGGTCTGCTTTCTTTGTGAAGGCAGTCACACTGACGACACCTTTGGACACCTTTGAACAACTTTCGACTGCTTCCTTGGTGAAAACTGTCACACTGACGACACCTTTAGTCTGCTTCCTTGCTGAAGGCAGCCACGCTGTAAACACATGTTATCTGGTGAAGGCTGGGTTGTTCTTTGTTCTTGGTTAGAGCGGTCATTGGGTTGGTCTTTGTTCATGGTTAGATCAGTCATTTGGTTTGTCTTTGTTCTTGGCTAGAGCTGTCATTGGGCTGGTCTTTGTTCATGGCTAGAGCGGTCATTGGGTTGGTCTTTGTTCATGGTTAGAGCGGTCAATACGTTTGTCTTTGTCCTTGGCTCGAGCGGTCACTGGGTTGGTCTTGTTCTTGGTAAGAACCGTCATTGGGCTTATCGTTACTCTTGGTCAAGGTTCTCAATGTGTTTGGTCTTTTTGTGTAGTAAACACGCCCATGACGACGACGATAGATAAGAGTGACAGCCAAAAGAAGAGTCTGTCAATGACCTTGCCCAGTGCCTTCCACTCCCCCTTGATATCTTCCTCTGCGTCATGTTGCCTGCATCTCTCCACCATGAAGGACAGCTGATCCCTGATGGCGCGGATATCCCGGGCATCATCACTCGCCAACGTGTGCTGTTGTCCGGACTTCTCCTCCAGGTCAGCCACATCGACTACCTGCACGTGCACAGGCGATTGAGGGTCTCCGCGGTCGGACGTGACCTTGTCGGCGGCTGCGACCTTGTCGCCGCGGCCGCCGACAAGTGGCAGAGACATACACATGCAGAGGAGACGTGACAGACCTCGGAAGGCCAGCGTCCGGAGCCAGGCGGGCACGCGGCGGCGCGCGTGCTTGTGGTGCACGTACAGCACCAGGATGGACGTCAGCACTGACAGCGTCGCCAGACCCATGATGGTCGCCACCAGTCGCCCTGCAACACAGAAACAGCACATGTCTAAGTTGCAATGGAATATCGTATAGCAATATAATTTGAAAAAACATATATGTATAATTGGGGAAAATAGCAAAACACGCATACACAGCATGTACGGTAGTTGTCAATAGCAATGGTCCGTTTGAAAATGAAAGAGGGTTAGATACTTGAGATAAGTCTTTGTTGATGGAACATTTGAAAGGATTGTGCAATGGCTGCAACGCTGTGCTATTAATATAATACCAAGTATTATTAATACAAGGCCAAGTGTTATTAATATAATGCCAAGTGTTATTAGTATCATGCCAAGTGTTGTTGATATAATGTCAAGTGTTGTTAATATAAAGTCAAGTGTTATTAATATACTGCCACGTGTTATTAATATAATGTCAAGTGTTATTATTATAACGTCAAGTTTTATTCGTATAATGTCGAGTGTTATAAATACAATGCCAGTGTTATTAATATATTGCCAAGTGTTATTAATATATTGCCAAGTGTTATTAATATAATACCAAGTGTTATTAAAATAATGCCAAGTGTCATTGATATAATGCCAAGTGTTATTAATACAATACCAAGTGTTATTAATATAATGCCAAGTGTTATTAATATAATGCCAAGTGTTATTAATATAATGCCTAGACCAATACCAATACTCGGCGACTTACCGAGGATGGGCGAGAAGTCGCTGGTTTCCGGCGTGCTCTGCGCGATGACTAACAGGAAGACGGAGAAGGCGAGGAGGACGGTGATCCCGAGGGTCACCTTCTCGCCGGAGTCTGGCGGCAGCCAGTAGACCCCCAGCGCCACCGCGATGATGAAGGTACACGGGATGACGAGGTTCAGGAGATAAAATAGTGACTTCCGCCGGATGTACAGGTGGAATGACACTTCCGGGAAGGGGATGTCACCGGTCACGTGATACGTGTGGACGGCGCGCGTCACGTTGGTGTGGTCCATGGCCCACACGCCGTTCTCTTCATAGACTTCAAGGTCAACGTAGTCGTGCATCTGATGAAGGTCAACCTCGTGCCCTTCATATGCCCAGTTTTCCATCTGAACCTCGCAGTGTTGGAGGTCAAAAGGGTAATAGGTCATGTCCAGAGGGCAGATGGTGGAGATCTGACCTCCAAATGTCCAGATGACGCGGCCGTCGTGACGCACACGACACCGGAAGTCGTTCAGGAAGGTGGTGTGGTAGAAGTTACCGGCGCTGGACGAATTAACATGCAAGAATAATCAATATGTTAAACACGCGACATCCATGCGTGGTGTAAATGTACAACCCTGCATTGCGTGAAGTCGTTTTGTCACTTATACTTTGTCACTTCTACATCCTTCATTGATCAATCCTAGTTCAAGAGGTAAAGTACACAAATCTTATTTTGACATTCCGGACATAAGCGCAGCCCATATTTGTTCAATATCTTTACCGGTGATCTCCTTGGTCATAATAACGTTATGTAACTTCACCAACAGATGCAGAGAGATAATCGCGAAAGATCGATTGCATTAACTGGCAAAAGCGTTCTGTGTTATAGGACGATTTTGTAATTGTAAGTCTCGATTTTTTTTATTCATGTGCAAGGTGGGAGCAAAAAAACGAAGAACATTTCTTGTAGGAGATAAGCACCGTTTTTATTCTGAAATCCTGCAATGTGCATGAGCTATTGGTTCTATAGATGAGTTGACGCCCTGCGTGACGTGTTTTATATTGTTAAATACAACTGACACTTTCAGGGTCATATCCCAAGGACAAGGACACAATAAGGGAACGATCACCTAACTTATTTTGTGTCGTACCCTCTCGATACGCGGTGATCGCGCTATTTCTACTTCCATAATTATTTCATTTTGAAGGTGGCGTTTGGATACAAACGTTTAGTGGGACAGGCTCTAGGTACCGGAAGTCACAGCAGCGCGTCTTGTCGGACTATTGAACCGTGACTATTATTGACGACTTGCTGACATATCGTTGGCTCTACAGACGGGGGTGTTTGTATGGCATACGTACCTGTTCTCCAGTCCAATATCTGGTATCCAAATCATGTTAGGTGGCATGATCATGAGCTCCACTCCTCCCCAGTCAGCCGGACGCCATGTGAGGAACTCATCCTGCCAGATCTTAAAGGTCAAGGCTATCGTTGTCAATATGTATTTGGTCCTTAGTGCGCTGATAATTAAACGAATAATAATTCACTGACATGAAATGATGAGATGTAATAATAGAACATACTGATAGTGACAATCCGTCGTAGATCTGCCCAATGTTACTCGAGTGCAGTGCCTATTATCGCTGTTAAAATGTCAATGAAAATATCCCCTTGCCGCTGTTAACTGTGGCCAACCGTCATTGTGTTAACCACCAGTTCAGTTCTCGGCCTTATAGTTCGGTGTACTCACCGCCGCAAAGAAGCCCATCAAAGTGATCACCTGAGTCTTCTCGTCCTGGCAGAGATGGGAGAGACTAGTAATTGACGATCTCATAACTGTTCGGTACGTTTGGTGACCAATTGGAGGTTGTCATTATGTATAGCTTTTTATAACATGAATTATGTATAGCGCCATTTGACTAGCCATTGATGGATTAGTTATAACTGTACAACCCCACCTATAGTCTATCCACAGATTAAGTAGGCCTACCCATGCTGCGTCGTGCCAGTCTCCATGGCCTTCCCGGGCAGAATAAGCTGCATTAACCCAGACGGTGAGGGGAATAGGGCTGTACAGATCTTATCGAGAACCCGCGAGACAGGGATACTTATGCTCTACGGCAATGCCTAGCCTCAACGGCCTGTACTTGCTGCCTGCCTTCCGGCTGTTTGCCTTCGCTCGCTTCACACACAAGATAGACTGAAGTTGTCCTCGGATGCACAACTAACCACTGAAGTGCTGTGCATATCAGAATTATAACCATCAGAGTAGATTTATGTAATATATGAATGGTTGGACAGTCGATAAACCAGAATGTGATTGTCTCACGAGTGACTGTCAGTGTCAGGCGATCTAATGTGCTGCGCGGGGTTTTATATGTCGCATGACGTAATAATCATCATGACTCGCATGTCTGCGCGCGTTATTTATGGTTACGTAACAACGCTCCTTATATGGACTGACCAGCCCAGGCTAGATTGCGTACAATCATTTGACAAGGCGTTTATTAT
Organism: Arenicola marina; assembly: GCA_964019135.1. Lineage (NCBI taxonomy): Eukaryota > Metazoa > Annelida > Polychaeta > Arenicolidae > Arenicola > Arenicola marina. The sequence continues at coordinate 25,382,969 of OZ025261.1, forward strand.
CATGACGATTAAGTCAATATTATGCCTCATGCCTCGGTGGAGTACAGCAGGATTTGCTATTAAACCATTGTGACTACTAATAAAAATGACTACTGATAGTAAATACTATAATTAGTATTAATATATTATTTTACATAATGTTATTATTTAATCATAATTAATATTGTTTAATTATTTATAATAATTATTAATATTTAATTATATTCGGCATTTGTTATTAAATGCTTTAAATTAAATTATTAAGCGTGAAATCATATACACATTAAACATTCATACAACACCCAGGTATATGTCATGCTAAGGTATTAATACGTGGTATTATGGTTTTTATACTGTTTATGAGAAATGTTCATTTTAAAACAATATTAGTGGAATCAATCTACAATGTATTTCAAGCACGCCATTCTAATGGGGTTAAAAATATTATATATATGAGTATAGAGTAGGGTCGGGATGATGTGATATGCTCTCCAAGATGGCAGAATGCAAGCATATTTGAAAAAGTGTTCTTTTATACTTAAACTTTAGCATTGCCTTCAGTCTGAGAAAGATGTACTACATTATGTCGAAAAATGAAAGTTCTATATTTTATGGACATAATGCAGCATAAATTGTATTTCAGCAAATCAGACGCCGAAATACAAGATGTTCGTAAATTAAACCCCATGTCTTCAGCATGAGCACTATCCTCATATAATATAGAATTACCGATTGGTGAACATAGGACCCTATGCTGCAGCGCAGTGAGCCATCCATATAACCCGTGTCCCCCTCCCTTACCACGTTTAGAATTTTCATGAGCTCATAGGCAAGCTGGACGTTGATGACGTCACTGTGGTGCTTGATTGGTCTGACGTGGCGCACGTAGTCCTGCGTCAGGTTCCTGAACAGCGCAGTCTCGTCACATCGCGCCTCTGCCAGGGAAGATACCCATCACCATTACACAGGGTACAGTGTATTGGACATTCTAGGAATACGGTTACCACATTGAAAGTTTACGATGCTGATTACAGAGTACCCAGAAATTACGAACATGATTACAGAGTATTCCGAAATGACGAATATGATAACAGAATGTTCGGAAATGACGAATATGATTACAGAGTATCCCGAAATGACGAATATGATTACAGAGTATTCCAAAATGACGAATATGATTACAGAGTATCCCGAAATGACGAATATGATTACAGAGTATTCCAAAATGACGAATATGATTACAGAGTATTCCGAAATGACGAATATGATTACAGAGTATTCCGAAATGACGAATATGATTACAGAGTATTCCGAAATGACGAATATGATTACAGAGTATTCCGAAATGACGAATATGATTACAGAGTATTCCCAGGGGCAGATCCAGGAGGGGGGCGACCCGGCCCCGGCCCCGACCCCCCCTTTTAGGGCCAAGATTTATATAATTTATACCATTTGCACTTTACAAATGGGTAAAAGGTATCGCGCGAGTGTTACCTATTTCCGTTTTGTACTTAATAAATGGGTGAACGATATCGCGCGAGTGTTACCTATTTTCCTTTTGCTCCTTTCAAAAAGGGCAAACGGTTCTTATGACTTCTACTTTTTTTTATTTTGCATTTTTCAAAACGGTAATGAGAAAAGGAAAAACGTATAAACGGTATATCCAGGGATTTCACTCCATCCGAACTTCGTTATTTCACAAAACGCTGGATCTGCTGTTGCTCCAGTTTTGGCCTACCATAGCAGCGACCAACAAAGCGAGTGGGGGAAAGAAGCGGGGATGAGCATCCATTCTGACTCGGAAATTTCCGAAAGAACAACTCTTGGTACGTGTGATATAAAAGAGTTGTAAGCTCTCGCAGCCTCACCGCTCAGAAATAGGACTGTCTAGTCACCGTGGGATCTGACTATGACAGCACATCGGGCTTTCCTTTAATTATAAAAGCGGTAGTCCTTACCTTTACTCATTGTGGTTAAAGTGGTGTATGGACAAATGCTTCCATGGAAAATAAAAATAATAAGTCAAACAATATGAGTTCCATACAGACTGATTTATCCCAATTACTAACTCGTCGGTTTGAAGCACAAGAGCGTGGTATAGGTTTACTATTTTATTTTGTTTAATTAATCGCGATGCGGAGTCTCTTCAATCCTAGATGGCTTTATTTAGACTGGCGATTCTTGACACCAACCGCTTTTAGTCGGTATGTCGGCGTTACATTGTTCTATCACACGATACAAAATACGAAGGTAAAACGAATGCCACTAAGAAAGCTCGCTCCTTGCTATGGTGATCAGGTTACATTAAGGTGCCTAGATGTTACGAGCTATTCTTTCACGCAGTTTGTGCCCGCTAGACTGGCAGACGACCAGCCATGCTGACGGAGTTGAGGTGTTTCATGCTCTGCCTTCGACTCTCTCCGCTAGGGCTCCATTATATCTCTGTTGTCGCCTACTTCCTCAGTGCATTTTCACACTCGCTCGCCAGGGCGGCGCTGCGCAAATTGATAGGAAACAAGGGCCCGCGCATTTCCACAAATTAGTGTCGGGACCCAGCCTAAGCCTAATAACACACGGTATCAGGTTAACAATGGAAAGGGTTCACTCTCATTTAAAACTTTTTCAAAATGGTAGAATAAGTATGTTGCTGCATTAAATACACAGTGCTCGTTATTTTTATATTTTATTCTCGAAAATTATAATGTTGCAATAAATTCAGCACAGCTCATTTGACCGTTTCTAGAGAATCTTGAAATTTGCCCCCGGCCGACAGCAGCGGTATAAGCGGAGTTTGCGTAGCGCAATAATGCGGGGAGCTTGGAGGTTTTTACGGAGAGCGACGGAAACGAATGAGAACAGAAGGAGTCAGTTCATGCAGGTCAGTCACCAGCCTAGTACAAAACATTCTGAACACTGACCCACATGTAAACGAAAGATTAACGTTGTAGTAATGAATACGTTATCATTTTGAGGGTAGATCATTGTTATATTACAGACTTTTCTTATTTTGTGTCGCTGAAAAATTACTCCGAACTCGCAAAAGTCCCAAGGGGGCTGTTCCTTCTGATTAATTAAAGTTGCATGTGGAGTTGTTTCGCTGTTTTTGAATGCCAAATTTGCGTATAAGTACACAAACTTAAGGCCTTAAGGTTCATAACAGACAATAAACACCTACCATATCGCTCACCAATTATCTGCCAATGAGCAAAACATTTCAAATTCATGAATTGTCCGCCACAAAAATGAAACCTTGTGCTGATTTGAAACGTCATAAACGTGTGTACACAAGTCGTTTACCGGTGCCACCGACAGGGGGCCCAAGTGCTAAATTATATGAGACAATAGAAGCGTCCGGAGCGCCCTTTTTTTCTTTGGCGGTGGCCGTTGACACTGCTTCTGGTCAAATGTAACATTTCCTGTTTACGTTTATTTTGGTACAGCCGTTGCAACGGTCAGCTCCACATGTAACTTTAAGCTATGCTTGAGATGAATGCATGTTAACTATAGAGCTCGCTTGCGCTCGCTATTAGACCGGCGTTGTTTACAACATCATGGATAATATTCCACAATGCACATCTACTTGAAGGCCTACCAACAAAAAACATCCTTCTTAAGGCTACAACTGATACATTATTTATTACACATTTTTGCAGCCGTTATTCAAAAATATAAAGTGAACGGTATCTTACCCGGGATAGCCGCTAGGAGCGCCGCGAACAGCAGCAGTACGGGAGTCATGGTTACCAGCATCTGGTGGCCACGTCACCAACTGCCTAGCGCCGAATCTGGGCGAACAACGCGAGCTGGACGTTCTTGTCGTGGTCACTCCTCGACGTCACCCCCCCCCCCCCCTTCCCACCTCGCTCAACCCCTCCTCCACAAGACTCAGCCCTGAGAACAATTGTCACCAACAGGGACGTTTTCCATTAACCCTGGGAATCAGATGACATCACACATACCCGCCCTCATCAGTGAGCTGCATGCACGGAAGTCGCGCAATTAGTGCTTTGACCATGTATATATATATATATCATTGTCACTGGCCTCATCAATTATATATAAATAAGGGCTGGTCGGTGGTGAGCGATCCTTACAATAAATGCCATTGACGCCATTCAACTTGTGGCGACCGCCCTGGTACCTTTATGCCAACGACTGGTCGGAGCAAATACTTTGCTAACACCATGATATATGGTGTGGGTGAACGGGAAAGACAGACCAGTTCGTTCACAAATCCATTAAATCCACCCTGTCTTAATTGCAAGCAGTCCAGTCTCGTATGGCTGCCTTGCCTAATTGTGGGTTGATTTGACCCGATGCCTGTTTAATATGTGGGTGTCCCCGAGGCTGAGAGTGGACTGGAGGGGGCAGCCCCACCCCACCCCCAATTCCCTAGCTCTGCCAACACGTAAATGGATGACGCACAGACAGAACCGTGTGGCATTAAATGAGGACGGGGCCGTCATTGTCTATATAACCACCAACAGTGTATTGACAAACGCCACAGTCAATATACAAACCTGCACCCACGTAAATAATTAATGGAGAGAAAGTGCATTCCCTGACAGACGTACGCAGCTGACCGGTTACCTTCCCAACATTCCTTCTTTGAGAAACAGCTGCGTATATGATGAATTAATCAGAAGCACGATTGCCAAATACAATCAATTACATATTGTTTTCAAGATGTCTAATTTCTCAGGTAACGTTGTCCTAACGTTGGGAAAACGTCCCCTCCTGACTTCTCACAATTTTATATTTATAACAACTGCTACATGCAGCCAAGTTTTATTAGTCACTACACATGGCAAAGGCTTTATTTTTATGGGATAAAGTCTAGAAAATATTACTTCAATGTTTGCGACGAACGTTTTAACAACGTTTTCCTGATGTTAACTTTGAGATGACGTGATCACAACCAAAAACCAACGTGTGCGAACGTTGTGTGTTAGCTGGGGTGTGGGGGTGTGCCGCCCAGGCAATAGAGGGTATATGGAGAGCGAGATAAAATTGCGAGATTTTGTGGTCATTGAGAGAAAAAATTTTAGTTAAAAAAGGCATCCAAAATAGACACTGACAGTCATGGTAAGTAATTATTTGAACACTTTCGATATCAACTGAAACACATAGTCAAGAGCTGCAATGTTGATAAACTTCAGTCTCAGATGGGGAGGAACATCGCGAGAAATTGCAGGTTTCTGCTCCGAGGATTGAGAGAAAAAATGCGAATGATTTTGTTATATTCGTAACAAGAAACAGTTATGTAAGGTATAATTGCCCATATTTAATCTCCCTAGAATTATTCTTGTTTCCGACAGATCAGTCCTCAGATCAGATCAGATCAGGTCAGGTTTTGACCTCAGGGCATTACACAAATCTATGTATTATGGTGTCAATTTCCATACAATAGTCACAGATGTTGCTGTCCACCAATCTCATTTTGTACAGCTGCTTTTATATGGTATAAACCTGTACAATGCAGAAAATGTAAACAACTGTATTTTGGTCTCAAAATCATTTTTAATGGGTAAAAAATATTTGAACATTTTCTGAAAAAAATTAAACAGTCAAATAGTTCTTAGTTTTTGAGGCATCAATTTTCCAACAAATACTTCTACAGGTGTACTCAGTTCCATAGCTCCGAGTTATAGAACCTGTTGTTCCTCCATATTAGGAAATTTTATTCCAGTCGTAGAGTATAGCTGACCTGAGACTATAATATTCTAGAAAGTGAAACCGTACTCCATATCTAAGCAAGAGATTATCGTCACCAACGAGGTTCTGCATGATCTTCACACCTTTACTATTCCAAGGCTCGTAGAATAATGCACAAACTGACTGGATCTATTGTCTGGTGGTGGTAACGAGGTCTCGTGTGAAACGTATACATTAACGAGTGTACCTTTATGTTACATAGCAAAACATGACAGCGCTGCCCAATGTTTGATGACGTAGTACACAAAAACCACAATTTCCCCTTATTATTATGGCGAAAAATAGTCGCTACAAACAACCATTTAATTTTTTTTTGTACACTTATGGAAGTTTATCGTGGCAAAAAAATACTGCTTGAATGACTTTTAGTTGCAATGTAAATCTTAACTGAAAGTAAACGAGGTGCATTGGCCAAGACATGAGCATTATTCTAGGCACAATTCAGTACGTACATTATATTCATGAGGATTGTGTACCCCTTCCTGTCGCCATTTTGCACAATTCAGTCGAACACCAATTTCCACTACCATGTTAAATACGAATAGATTTGAATTAGCTTTGGAATGGTCCCGATAGATAATACTTTCTATAGAGCTTCATGCAGTGAAAAACAGATACGGGCACCAGGTAGCCGGGCGAACAGGGCTTGTGAGTGAAGGGTTATACATCGGGAAGACGTCCGCCCTTCAGATCCCTGAACCCAGGCCCCTGGACCCAGAACCCTAAACCCAGACCCCTAAACCCAGACCCCTGGACCCAGACTCCTGAACCCAGACCCCTGAACCCAGAACCCTGAACCCAGACCCCTAAACCCAGACCCCTGAACACAGATCCCTGAACACAGACCCCTGAACCCAGACCCCTGGATCCAGACTCCTGAACCCAGACCCCTGAACCCAGAACCCTGAACCCAGACCCCTAAACCCAGACCCCTGAACACAGATCCCTGAACACAGACCCCTGAACCCAGACCCCTGAACCCAGACCCCTGAACCCAGAACCCTGAACCCAGACCCCTAAACCCAGACCCCTGAACACAGATCCCTGAACACAGACCCCTGAACCCAGGCCCCTGGACCCAGACCCCTGAACCCAGGCTCCTGAACCCGGACCCCTAAACCCAGACCCCTGAACCCAGACCCCTGAACACAGATCCCTGAACACAGACCCCTGGACCCAGACCCCTGAACCCAGACCCCTGAACCCAGACCCCTGAACCCAGACCCCTGAACCCTTACACCTGGATCCAACCCTCCGAACCCAGACCCCTGAACACAGATCCCTGAACACAGACCCCTGAACCCAGACTCCTGAACCCAGACTCCTGAACACAGACTCATGAACCCAGACCCCTGGATCCAACCCTCTGAACCCTGACCCCTGAACCCAGACCCCTGAACAGACCCCTGGACCCAGACCCCTGAACCCAGACCCCTGAACCCAGACCCCTGAACCCAGAAACCTGAACCTAGAAACCTGAACCCAGACTCCTGAACCCAGACCCCTGAACACAGACCCATGAACCCAGACCCCTGGATCCAACCCTCTGAACCCTGACCCCTGAACCCAGACCCCTGAACAGACCCCTGGACCCAGACCCGTGAACCCAGACCCCTGAACCCAGACCCCTGAACCCAGACCCCTGAACCCAGACCCCGGAACCCAGACCCCTGAACCCTTACACCTGGATCCAACCCTCCGAACCCAGACCCCTGAACACAGATCCCTGAACACAGACCCCTGAACCCAGACTCCTGAACCCAGACCCCTGAACACAGACCCATGAACCCAGACCCCTGGATCCAAGCCTCTGAACCCTGACCCCGGAACCCAGACCCCTGAACAGACCCCTGGACCCAGACCCCTGGATCCAACCCTCTGAACCCTGACCCGTGAACCCAGACCCCTATACAGACCCCTGGACCCAGACCGCTGAACCCAGGCCCCTGAACCCAGACCCCTGAACCCAGAGCCCTGAACCTAGGTCCCTGAACCTAGGCCCCTGGACCCAGACCCCTGAACCCAGACCCCTGAACCCAGAGCCCTGAACCTAGGCCCCTGAACCCAGACCCCTGGACCCAGACCGCTGAACCCAGGCCCCTGAACCCAGACCCCTGAACCCAGAGCCCTGAACCTAGGCCCCTGAACCTAGGCCCCTGAAACCAGGCCCCTGGACCCAGACCCCTGAAGCCAGACCCCTGAACCCGGACCCCTGAACAGACCCCTGGACCCAGACCCCTGAACCCAGACCCCTGAACCCAGACCCCTGAACCCAGACCCCTGAACCCAGAGCCCTGAACCTAGGCCCCTGAACCTAGGCCCCTGAACCCAGGCCCCTGGACCCAGACCCCTGAAGCCAGACCCCTGAACCCGGATCCCTGAACAGACCCCTGGACCCTGACCCCTGAACCCAGACCCCTGAAGCCAGACCCCTGAACCCAGGCCCTTGAACACAGACCCCTGAACCCAGAGCCTTGAACCCAGACCCCTGAACCCAGAGCCTTGAACCCAGACCCCTGAACCCAGAGCCTTGAACCCAGACTCCTGAACCCAGAGCCTTGAACCCAGACCCCTGGATCCAGACATGTACAACACCCCTGTTCCCGTGTTACGGAGAGCGAGCTGGCGTACCACAAAAGGCTGGGAGTGACACCGCAGGCAGCGGCATCTCAGCAGTAAGTCGTTCCAAATGCTCTTGGAACACGACTTCTTTCTTTTTTTTAAATCGTTCCAAATTCTCTTGGAGCACGACTTCATTTTGTCAAAACAAATAAACTCGTTCCTAACTTTGCCGCGGAACGAGATTATTTTGAGTTGCATCCAGAGTTTTTTTTTCTGGGTTCAACGGGGGTGAGCATGGGAAGGGATTAAGGGGAGACGGGGGCCACTACATATAGTTAGGTATACTTTGCCGCCTTAATGACCGTTTTTTTCGCCTATTTTTCTCTTTACTCGGTGCAGTTACCTACATTTTCTCTGAATGTGGCCATTCGCAAGGAAAAACCTTTTTTTCCATATTCTCTTCACATGTTTCAGTAATCCTCTTTCCCGGAGATCTCAATCAGCTCAATCCCCAATATACGTTGCATAACTGTCATTGTTCAATTTGGATGCCATTTTTGTTCACCAAAATATGGTCTCTCCCGGACCACAAATCGCGTAATTTTCTCTCCCTCTCCATATGCCACGGGCGGCACACCCTCACCACTGCAGTAAGGTAGTGCCTCCCCTCCCTCATTCTGTGGGGAAAGCTCTATAATTACGTCACACTGCCGCATGCGGCCAACAAGGTACGAAAACGCAGGACACGTGCAATCATGGCCATCTTTGAAGTCAACGCGACCGCCGCCAAAACAACGGGAGAGTGTCTTTGGAACGACTTTTTTTATAGAAATAAATAACTCGTTCCCCGACAAAGTTTGGAACGGGTTTATTTTTTTGAAAAAAAAACAAGTCGTGCTCCAAGAGATTTCGGAACGACCTCATTTTTTTTGGAAAAATAATAATTCTTTTAGCAATCAAGTTTGGAAAGAGTTATTTTTTATATACATGGTTTGTTGTTTAGGCCACCTTAGTGCTCACATGGGATAAACCGCGCCAAACAACCCCAGAGACAGATGGGGGTTGCACATGCAACGTACTTTGATACAGTCGATAACGCTACGACAACGGGGCATTCGGAAAAAAAACTCGGGAATCAAAACCGAGCTAGGAACGAATTTTCTTTAATGTAGCAGTTTTCACTCGTCATTCTCCAATTACAAACACATTCTTATTCCGTATTTTAGTCATATACACATTCTTCATTTTCATCGCCACCAACCCCTATATTCGCTAGGGGGCAGTCAATATTGTTTATCATTCCTCTCCATTCATTGGTCCATTGTTTCATCTCCCATTTCATTGGTCAATTTCCGCTAGTCTGTTTGCGAGACCAGCAATCCCGCGCACGTACGTCGCACACGTCGGCACTAATGTCTGGTCTTCGACATTACAGGTAATAAAGACCTCCCCAGCAACAAACAAGTGTGTGTTGTTTGTCTCTCTCACCCCACGAGCACAATCTGTCACATTAAAAAAAAGAAAAAAAAAACTCGTGTTCCAAGAGAATTTGACTTATTTTTTTGGTTAAAAATTATATCGCGGTGAACATGAAATAATAATACCGTAGTTAAGAGGTGTCTCTTGCTCTTTGGACTTGCGAGTTACTAAGGGCTGATATTGTACATACAGCAGAAATATATGAAAACCTGTAAATTGCTTCATTATACGATATACAGTAAAACCTCCTTGCCTAACCACCTCCCTAACCCGATCGCCTCCCTAACTCGATCGATTTTTTCCAGTCTCGACGGTCGGCCTATGTCTTAGCATTGCAACAGTATTCTATTGACCTGGATGACGAATACGAATATTGAACAAATAAATGTTTAGCCGTTGACGGTCTGTCAACCTAGTTAAGAACTTGTCTTCAATGCAATTATGTAAACAAAATGTCCCGTTTAAACTGGTTTAATAATTCCATCCTATTGATGAAGGAAAGTGCGAGTTAAAAGTAAAATGAAAAAGAGTGACACACAGCTGTATGAAATGAACAATACAGAAACCAAACAAATAAATGGTCAGGGCTCTTGACGGTTGACGAATCAAGAGAACGTGAAGAGACTAAGTTGATCATGCAAACCAACTCGCGTCACGTGTTGATGTTGATGACAGTTATGTGCCAAAACGGCATCTATATCGAAAGAGTCTATTTTAGCCATAACAATGGTGCGGCGTTTTGGTGTATATAGCGCCACCAATGTACCATGAAGGTAACCCCGTTAGTACTCTAAGTTGGGACCGCCGCTCAAACTCGTACAAGTAAGATCGGGTGTGCTAGGTATTGCACGTAGGTGAAGGTCACGGAATTTCTATCTTGCCCGATAGGTGACGCACCACTGCCATGTGACTGGTTCCCCTGTGCGGAGATACAGCTAGGGTACTCTTTTTACTACTCTACTCAAAGTGTCAACATGGATGAGCGAAGTCAGAATGTAGATCTTTTGTACGGCAAATACGTAAATATGCGAAAGGCTCTCGTGAAACTGAACATTGAATCAAAAAAAGAACACAACCACTTGAGACAAAAGTAGTTGAAGGCCATTTCGGTTGCCTCAAAGGAGGCGGGGGTGGGGGGGGGGGTCGTGTTCCCGAAAGCGTGTTCCCAGATCACGAAGACTAAATTTGTTTACTCCCAGGTCACGATAAATTAAAGGAAGCACTCTCCGCATGCAATTGTGGGGCAGATACATGATACTAAATTGACGATTTCCTGATTCATAGTTATTTAATATTAAAAGTCCACCCCCCCTCAAAGGGAGACTGTCTGGTGGTGCTAAAGACAGGCTATGGCAGTTTTATTTTTGCCATATCTTACACATACAGTTGCTGCTATCATTTTCCCACTTGACGTTATCATAGAACAGTCAATAGAAAATGGATATTTTACAGTGCATAATATCATGTACCGGTACTTGCAGGTTGTCTAATTAAGTGTCAGAGATGGAAGCATTATTTACTTTTTGGGGAGGCTCAGTCAACCAATCTGAGTGTCTATCTGAGCATTTCTAAATGGCAATGCTGAGCGAGCGAAGTTGGGGCCGCCGAACCAGGCTATTAGTACTCCTGTTGTCTGCATTTCCCATTCTTGTCCCTAGTTGCCGTCGGTGCAGCAGCCCGGCGCGATCGTGAGGGATCACAATATTTTTGCCATACGGTTCTTGCCATACGGTTCTTGTATTTTTGCCATACGGTTCTTGTACGCCTGAGCACATCGCCTGAGTACCAGAAAGGTCATTGACATGTGTCCGCTTCGCCTACGGCGTCACCGTGGTATACCAATTATTTCTTACTTGGCGCAATACCCACCATGCTTCATCCGGGTCTCGCTCCTGCAATCTCTGCAGGTGTTATGGCTGTAATATGGGAACTAATCCGATTCATGTCCGTGGCACGGTCCGATGTCTAGCTGCCCCATCTTGCAGCCATAGAACTGGGACTATTGTAGCTGCACCGGCCGAATATATAGCGCCTTTTGCTCTACTGGTGTTTATTTACGATCCATTTATAATAAAGACATCACCCAAAGCTGCGTAGGTTTCCATCATGCTCCATCTCACCCCGGTATCACTGAGAGTGCAATAACCTTAGTCACGGAGGGTCGGATCTAGAAATTTGCCAAGGGGGAGTGGGGTGTGCTCTCTGAAAAACATGCGACCGGGGGGGCTCGGAGAAGCTGACTTTAACAGTGTATGTTCAGGTTCCCAAAGGGGGGGGGGGGTTGCAACTCCCGTACCCCCCCCCCCTAGTTCCGCCTCTGCAGACCAATACTGATAAGCGGGTATAAAGCAGATACTAGCACACAAGATGTGAACCACTACTGGTAAATGAATAATAAACACAAGTCAAGAAGAAATTCTCTGCATACGCTGGAACAGAATGGACTTGCTGGGCGGGTATATATGGAATGGTTATTCTCCTAGCTCGTTACGGAGTGTATCAAGTTCACTGTGTGGTCAGTTGTACGTGATGATTGAGGGACTTTCATATAAGCGTTAACATCTGGCCTTATTGTAAATTATCATATCATAGTTGTATGAATGGAATGGAATGGAATGGAATGGAATGTTGGTGTTTTAGGCCACTTTTGTGCACATACAGGCTAAATTGGGCCAAGGAACCTCCCGAAACGATGAATGATGAAGGAATGAAACATGCCCCAGATTAGGTGCCCGAGCCCGGATTCGAACCCAGGACCTATTGATCTGCGGTCTAGTGCGCTAACCACTACACCAGGGAGGCCCCCTCATAGTTGTATGAATTTAGCCCTCTTTTTTTCGGAAAAACCTGGGTTGGAGCTAGGTATTATTTTATTAATGTTACAGTGTTATTTGTCCAACCACTTGCGGAGTTCCTCTTTACCCCATTGTTTCCGATTTTGCACAACAGTAGTCTGTTTCTACGTGTACTTGCATTGGAAATTAGGGCAGCCACCACCTTTGGTAGGTTGAACTTCGACAAAATTAAAAACTAACCGAATGGCCAAACACGACTGGTTCTGGTTTGAGAAACTGAATTAACGCCAATCCAGGCGTCCAGCGACAGATCATCAGGGGCGGATCCAGGGGGGGGGGGGGCGACCCGGCCGGCCCCGGCTTATAAGTACCATTTAACATATGAAAACCGATACCGCCCCCCCCCCCCCCTATCCATCATATCTGGATCCGACCCTGAAACCGGCTCCCCATATCCAGATTTTCTGAATCCACCCCTGAGGGTTATCGATGCGACGACTGCGGTAAGCTCTATAGCTGTCGGCCGGTCGCAGATATAGCCGGGCTTTGTAAGTCATAAGCGCAAATGCCGCGAAGCAAATCATATTACCTAAACCACAACAGAAGCTGCAAGTCCATCGTCTTTCGCAGACGGACGGATGCCAACCATCAATGCCTCGCCAAATTAAAAGAAGCATTTCAACAGAGATTATGTAAGGTAAACTATCTTTCATTTCGACCACTGGCGCAAAGGCCTTGCACTGGCGCCAGTGGGGCCGGCAGAGCTTATACTGCGCCCCTAGCGGCAAGTGTGCGCAGGCGGAGCGTGAACAAGAGGAGTGCAAGGCAGTGTGCTGTTGCGTACTGTTTACCATTCGAAATGAGTGATTTTAAATCGGACAAGAATGCTTTATGGAAAGGTATGATGGGAATCGTAATGATAGAATGATGATTAGCTAACTAAAGACCGTATAATCCCGCGGCTGGTACTGTGTCCGCAGTGAATGCCGTGTGTTATCTTTAGTCTCTGATTATCGCCCATGGCCATGCCTTGGCCAAAAAGCAAAAAAAAGCATGATGCTTTAGTTCTTTATTATGGATATCAGTACACTGCTCACCATCATACTATATATATATGTGTACGAAAGATTTAGCATTCTCACCATCGGGCATGCACCATCTTGTTTTGATGTCACTGTTCCTCGCATAAATAACAGTGCCAGTAGTCCTCCATTATACATACGACTCCTTCTGTAAGTGTTATCTGGTCATTTTGCCATTGCAAAGAATACTTTTACATTTTAAAGCCCTTTATTATGCGAGTCCTTCACTAGCACCACTTACAACCAATATCTTAGCTCATATGACTGGTACGCAATGCAATGTTAGTTAGCTATATGGCGTAAGTCGACAAATCTGACCAGCTGACTGGTTGTCAACTGGTTGTGTATACATTTGATATACAGCTTGTCAGGCAGTAGCGGATCACTTTAGTCTAAGGCTTGATTGAGAAGGTTTTCTAAGAAGCGGGTGCATCATCTTAGGCTCATTCTTTTCAGAAATGAAGGCTCTGTTCATGTGTAATGAACTTGCTAATTCTCCGACAACAATCTGTCTAAAAATGGTCCACGTAGCAGGGTACTGTAGTAGGCAGTAACGGATCATTTTAGGCAGTAGCGGATCACGCCATCTAGCGGCCTGTTTTGACAGTGAAGCAGGTATCTCAATGCAAGGACTATCTCAAAAATCTAAAAGTAGGTTGTCGACGATTTGATATTGCTCATATTTTATAGTGTGATCTAATAATTCACAGGTTATTTTGATATTTTCGGAGTACCGCTACTGATATTGGGCCAATGATTGATGCCATGCCACCTAGCGGTAAAACTTGGCGTTACAGCTTTGCGGCAAAGACGAAGGCTACTGATCTGCTACTGCCGATAAAGCGGCGAATGCAATTTGGATGACAACAGCAATTTTGCTTCACGGAGGGATCTGATTATTTTCTTGAAGGTTCAAGATATATACAGCTATCTAAAAATTACCTCAGGTATGCACAGATGTATTCACTTTAACAAGAGTGGCCTGTTGAAATAAAAGTTGCTGTTTCGCGCGAGTACGCGCAGAGCAAAGAGCTCGCTACCGGAAGTGCATTTGAGGTAAAAAAGAGTGTAAACATTGGTAGAACCTCGCGTTTTTGGACTTATTTTAAGTCAGTGGTTAATTATCTTTGAAATGAGTCCTAATTTATTACATTTAGTAGCTTTTAATAGAAACGATTCATTGGTAAACGTGAAGTGATCCGCTACTGCCTGTGATCCATTACTGCCCGACAAGCTGTAAGTAGGGCTGTCTAAGTAGGAATCAATACAGGTATACAATGGCTGGAGGATGTAAGCAAACAGTTTTTTGGAGCAGTGTGTCAATGCTAATAAATAGTATATATCTGGAGAAACCATAATCAGTGTAGCAGCTTTATTTGACTGTAGTCAAATACAGATTCAAACCGTCTTTCTGAAATACTGATGCTGTCATGAATGAGTGGGCAAAAGACATCAAACACTCTGGAGCTTAAGAAAATATTGTACCATAACCTTAACAGACTGGCGATTGACTGATTTAATACATCATGGTCTAAGAACATGCCTCCCATGGGAAGGCTCTTAAACAGGAAGGTATTACTCTTGTCACTGGACCTAAGCTTAGGTGATTTCTCTGCTTCCAATGGGATTTTATTGTAAGTGGACGAAGTCATATTTATTACAAGGCAAGTTCGCCCTGGCGGCTAAGAGCTTATGGCTCGAATAGATGACTGATGACACATGACTGGTGCATAGGGATGGTGACCTCGCTGCATATTATAAATAAAACCGGGACCTTCTGGGCTGATTATTAAGGGAATTACAGCGTTTCGTGGCTTCCCATCTCGATGCAATGGCTGTCACCTCGACCTCAGGTGGGGCCTGCTGGGGAAGGGTGGGGGGAGGGGCAGGCTCTCGGTTCGCAGTAAGGGCACCATGCAGCAAGCAGCTGAACGGCAGCGGACCGGCCAGCAATACACAGGGTAGGGGTGTAAGGTAGGGTGTGGGTGTGGATAAGGGCAGGAGTGTGCGCCAGTGAAGTGCATCAAAGCTGGAATGCGTGTGTGTATTGGCAGGCATGGAGAAGGCTGGGGTGGGGGAGCGGGTGTCGCATTAGGAGAACGGTGACGCTGTATAGTTTACTATTGCAACGATCTGTTCATCGATTTATGCAAAGACAGCAAATTTTAACCATATTTTTTCCAGACGGGCAATATAATTCCACAAGGTCCTATACCATTTTGAACTTTGTACAGTCAATATTGAGGGCACTATGAATTTTGTTAATTTAAAATTGTAATGACCCATTACGTGATAACTGCTAATCTGATTTTAGTGAAATTTGAAATATAAGGTCCTAATTTATGCCCCAGCCTGTGGTAAATACTGGAGAGCGATAGCTTAAACATTAAAAAAGTCAGGTTCGAACCCCCAACTTCCAGGCACTCTGGCACCGTTACGTTGCGCACTCCGGGTTCAAGCTGAGATTGGATTTGGCACAAGCTACATCACCTTTATCCACCAGGGCAAGTTTGGTGCTCAGGTGTCTTTTAGTTTTCGAGCTACAACTGAGCACTTGACATTTACAATGCATGGGAAAAAAGTGAAATTTGTATCTTTCATCATGGGATTTTCCATTGCCTTGGAAATGAATACTGCGAGCTTGATTGCCGTATTTTTTGGCATAGTCTATCTAGGTGACGGACCGAATGTCCCTGCCAAACGACGTTGAGATACCTGTATGGCAAGTTGTCGAAATCGGGTGGACAAAACTTCCATTGGCTCATAATGGGGATTTTGGTCGCCTTGGAAACAGACACTATTGATGGGATCACCATGCTTTTTGACATGCAGTACCTTAGTGGGGCCCTTAATATCCCTGCAAAGTCTCGTGACAATCGCTTTGAGATTTAAGGAAAAAATTTGGTGTGGACAATTTTGAAATTTCCAAAACCTTCAGCGTGAAAACGGTTGCTCCTACATAAAATTTGATAGCAGTAACAAGAAAGATATTGAGGAGCTGAGCTTATAGACACTAATTTTCTGTGATTCTAGGTGTAATATTAAGCGAGTTAGAGCGGGAAATGTGTTTTGGACATATGATGCCACTGTGACGTTGACGTTTGCCCGATTTCACCTGGTAACGAACTTCACCTGAGATTAGACTTCTGGCATCTGTTGGCGAAGTTTGACAATGATAGCTGCAAGTGATTGACAGTTATCGTGCTCACAGACAGACAGACACACACACACGCAAACATGACTGACTCACATGAAGGCGATTTTCGCCATAATACTGCCATTTATGTGTTTTAATCCTTCATCCAAAAAAACTGCTTATCTTGGGACATCCCTCTATTATATATGACTGGCTCTGTCTTTTCGAGTTGGCAGACAAAATTTATCATGCAGGTACTGTACTTCATAAGCCTAAATTTTATATATTATATCTATAGTGTATATCCTAGATCATCATCATATTTTGTTGTAACATTCTTGTTTTGTCACCATTTCCATCCAGCACCCAATTGATGTATAACAATAGTAACTGTTTAATAACTAACTTAATAACACACCTTGATTGTCTGCACCTACCGACATCAGCTTCAGCCAGCCCCATTGAACACAAATAATCCCCAATCACACAACCCGATGCCTGCTCTTCCCCTCCCCCTCCCCCGCCCGGATCCCCCATTCACCTCATTATCCTGAGATTCCTGGATGGGCTAACCCTACAAATTTTGAATCATACATGTCTTCATATATTTCTTGTTATATTTCTATTTTATTGACATCTGTCATGTAGAAACAGTGACCTCTTCTGTTGGAATTTTGTTTACACAGATGAATACCGGTATATATTTAGTGTTGCTTTATTGCAGAAAAGCGAAGTCAGAAGCAGAAGGATTTGCTTGAAGTTCCAGAGGGATGGAAAGAGCCGGGAATTACCAAGGAGGACAATCCACATGGAGTCGCCTGTGAAAGCTCTTTTGCCACATTATTTCCGAAATATAGGGAGAAGTATCTGAGAGAATGTTGGCCATTGCTGAAGGCTAAATTGGCAGAATATGTGAGTATTCAGTGTCATATTTGTATTTCTCTATACCGGTATTTGATTTTGCTGTAAAAAAGTTATGCATTGTATTGGTGTCTCAATGAATTTTAGTGATAGTGTAGGGAACCTAGAATTTAGTGTAGAGACCCCAGTGTAGCATAGAGTTTAGTTCAACCACAAGTAAGTCACCCCAGGGGCGTAGGGCCAGGGTGGACGGGTGGGGAGATATCCCAAGGGAAGTATGCAGCTACTGGCCGGGAGGGTTTACGACCGCTGACCAGCGGGGGGTCATCTGGTGTTTTAGTGCAGGCGGTCGGGATCCAGAGAGGCAGGCCGCGTATGTTTAGGGATAGACTAGGCTAGGCGGGGGCGGTCAAGCTGTAGTTTATTTAGGAGGGAGGGTGGTTAAAAGATAGATTGGACGATCACGTTGCACGTGCTGGGAGTAGTATGGCAGTGGGGGTAGACGGGAAGAGCTTTTTAGGGATATATAAAGGGATACGGGAATGCAGAGCAAGGAGAACTAGACCAGAGCAGACCAGACCAGAACTTGACAACTTGAGCGGGAAGCAGCGAGAAATTGAAATAAACCTTAAGAAACAGAAACAACTTGTGTTGTGGACTACAACTGGTGTCAGAACTGGCGAAACGGATGTGAACGAATGCGAAATGATTTATACAACCCGATAAGCGATAAAAAACCGAGAACTACAATATTTTAAAAATGCCTGTAATTTGGAAATGTCTATGATGTGTGATTTTTCATTTATTTCTCCATTCATCAGAATTTAAGGGCAGAATTAGATGTCATTGAGGGAAGCATGTCTGTGGCCACAACCAGGAAGACTTGGGACCCCTACATCATTGTGAAAGCCAGAGATATTATCAAGCTCCTGTCCAGGAGTGTTCCATATGAACAGGTTGGTTGGGAACTGAGAATGAAGACTTGACTAATTATAATATTAGACTGCACAATTATCCATAGTTTTGTTTTTGTATACAAAAACAATTTATCCCTCGGTCTTTTGGAGGAAATTGTATTCAGGAAGCCTACAGACTTACCGAACCTCATGTGGGTGCTACTATGAACATATTTGAAGGATGATATCAATGAATAAGCAATGTAATGTTGTAGAGACTTTGTCATATAGCTGAGATATTAGTTGGCGCAGACTCAGTCCTCTATATTATTTATAACATTCCCAGCTGGTAAAATTTGTTATTATGCTGGTATGGCACAGAAAGGTGAACAGTGCGCCTTTAATCCTCATTTATGGGCTAAACATTGTTATGGTTGTGCAAGTCATTAAATTTCAAGGCGGGCCTTCCAAGCTGAGTTGGCATAATGGCTGATATTTTTACCAGTATTTTCTAGACATACTCTTTCATCTAATCCCATTTCATTACCCCAGGAGATTTCTTAGTTTATCCTCCATGTGCATAAAAATGCCTTATTATTTCATGTCATTAAACTACATGGCTATCGGTGTTTCTTCCCTGGCTCTAGGCTGTTCGAATGCTGGATGACGACGTCGCGTGTGACATCATAAAGATAGCTTCCCTCGTCCGAAACAAGGAAAAGTTTGTGAAGAGAAGACAGCGTCTAATCGGTCCCAATGGCTCTACACTGAAGGTGGGGTCTATGTACAGTGCCACAAGCGGTCGTAATGAGAATTTCTCATTATTTGGATGGTGTTACATATACAAACCATACTCAGGGAACATATTTTTTCCGCTTCATAAAACTTGTTTAAATATGTGTACCACCCCGGTATATATCTGTATATATACCTTTCACGAAGTATTTAATAACCAATTGCTGAAATTAACTAAATTCTTACAAAGAATGATTTGTAATGAGGAGCATTTATTTTATGCATATCGTGAGAAAATGTTTACTGTAATAACGACAAGAGCTTCAAAGGACTTAAATCGGGACCGGTACTTACTGTGTATGACGTACCCTTTGTAACCATGAAGATATGTGACTGATATGAAAACAGTGCTTGTCGTGCCTTATGTGCGGTATGTACATGTAAGGAAATTTCTGTATTTGCATGACTTTTATATTCTATAAATATTTGTTTTCTGGTTTTAGGCCATCGAGATACTCACCAACTGTTACATATTGGTTCAGGGAAACACTGTTGCCGCCCTGGGACCGTATCAGGGTCTGAAAGAGGTGTGTGAGTCATAGACAGTCAAGTTGTGTATTTCAATATTATACCATCTGTGATTATTATCACATAACAAAAATTATTGACTTCTGGCTGGTGTATGATAGTAAAAACCATGTTTTTTGTTTGCTTTCGTTGTGTCAAGCTTGGATGCCTTTTGGCAAATATATACCTATATAAGTAATATCTCATCGTTCTTTGTTAGCTTATTTCATTAGCTGATACTTGTGTTTTTGTGATTTCCAACATGATCACCATACTGTCTATTCTG
Organism: Arenicola marina; assembly: GCA_964019135.1. NCBI lineage: Eukaryota > Metazoa > Annelida > Polychaeta > Arenicolidae > Arenicola > Arenicola marina. Next base: position 25,403,065 of record OZ025261.1, read on the forward strand.
AGAGACAGGCTGTAAAATTTACATGAGAGTTGATTTTATTCGTTTCAGGTCAGAAAAATATCGGAGGAAACTATGAAAAACGTTCACCCTATTTACAACATTAAAGTAAGTGGATTATCTTGTATCACTTTATCACTGTGTTTCAATAGCACTCAGGTGTGATCATGTGTGTTATGCTCACACCATAGACTACCCTATTGTGTGTTCAGCCCGTGTTTACAATCCTCTGCATTGGTTCGCACCCCACCTGCGCGCTGTCTCCTTATACTGCTAATGTCGACCTATTCAGTCCAGTCCAGTCGTTGCTATCTGCAGTGGTAGACTTGTAAACCGGAGTATTATTATTTTTTTTAATATCTTTTATTTACCCAGAGTATCATTCTGATTTATAAATTGAGTACAGCTAACAACATGTTCAGTAAAACCATGCAAACATCATAATTTAACAAAAACTATCGTGTGATTGCGTTTTGGGTTTTTAGATTTCTGTTATTTGATAAAATATGATATATCACCTTATAATTAAATTTAGTCAACTTTTTATCGCATATCCTAAATATTCTTTCTGGTGTACGCATACGGCCACACAACCGTATCGCTTAAAGACAAAGTCGTCTCGGAGCCGTCCTGAACAAACACATTTCTTTTCCAGACACTTATGATAAAAAGAGAACTAGCCAAAGACCCGGCATTACGAAACGAGTCTTGGGAGCGATTTTTGCCGAAGTTTAAGGCCAAGAACTTGAGCAAGAGGAAGAAGCCGATGAAAACCAACGTGAAACAAGCGTACACACCCTTCCCCCCCGCCCAGCCCCTCAGCAAGGTAAGGTCTGCGTACACTCCGCCCCCCCCCCCCGCCCAGCCCCTCAGCAAGGTGAGGTCTGCGTACACTCCGCCCCCCCCCCGCCCAGCCCCTCAGCAAGGTGAGGTCTGCGTACACTCCGCCCCCCCCCCCCCGCCCAGCCCTCAGCAAGGTAAGGTCTGCGTACACTCCGCCCCCCCCCCCCGCCCAGCCCCTCAGCCAGGTAAGGTCTGCGTACACTCCGCCCCCCCCCCGCCCAGCCCCTCAGCAGGTAAGGTCTGCGTACACCTCCGCCCCCCCCCCCCCCGCCCAGCCCCTCAGCCAGGTAAGGTCTGCGTACACTCCGCCCCCGCCCCCCCCGCCCCAGCCCCTCAGCAAGGTAAGGTTGCGTACACTCCGCCCCCCCCCCGCCCAGCCCCTCAGCAAGGTGAGGTCTGCGTACACTCCGCCCCCCCCCCCGCCCAGCCCCTCAGCAAGGTGAGGTCTGCGTACACTCCGCCCCTCCCCCCCCGCCCAGCCCCTCAGCAAGGTGAGGTCTG
>OZ025261.1:25404605-25428251 GCA_964019135.1 Arenicola marina
ACTCCGCCCCTCCCCCCCCGCCCAGCCCCTCAGCAAGGTAAGGTCTGCGTACACTCCGCCCCCCCCCCCCCCGCCCAGCCCCTCAGCAAGGTAAGGTCTGCGTACACTCCGCCCCCCCCCCGCCCAGCCCCTCAGCAAGGTAAGGTTGCGTACACTCCGCCCCTCCCCCCCGCCCAGCCCCTCAGCAAGGTAAGGTCTGCGTACACTCCGCCCCTCCCCCCCCGCCCAGCCCCTCAGCAAGGTAAGGTCTGCGTACACTCCGCCCCTCCCCCCCCGCCCAGCCCCTCAGCAAGGTAAGGTCTGCGTACACTCCGCCCCCCCCCGCCCAGCCCCTCAGCAAGGTAAGGTCTGCGTACACCCCGCCTCCGCCCACTCCCTCAGCAAGGTAAGGTCTGCGTACACTGCACCCCGCCCAGCCCCTCAGCAAGGTGAGCGTTGCGTACACTCCACCACCACCCCCCGCCCAGCCCCTCAGCAAGGTAATGTCTGCGTACACCCCCCCGCCCAGCCCCTCAACAAGGTAAGGTCTGCGTACACCCCGCCTCCGCCCACTCCCTCAGCAAGGTAAGGTCTGCGTACACTGCACCCCGCCCAGCCCCTCAGCAAGGTGAGCGTTGCGTACACTCCACCACCACCCCCCGCCCAGCCCCTCAGCAAGGTAATGTCTGCGTACACCCCCCCGCCCAGCCCCTCAACAAGGTAAGGTCTGCGTACACCCCGCCTCCGCCCACTCCCTCAGCAAGGTAAGGTCTGCGTACACTGCACCCCGCCCAGCCCCTCAGCAAGGTGAGCGTTGCGTACACTCCACCACCACCCCCCGCCCAGCCCCTCAGCAAGGTAATGTCTGCGTACACCCCCCCGCCCAGCCCCTCAACAAGGTAAGGTCTGCGTACACCCCGCCTCCGCCCACTCCCTCAGCAAGGTAAGGTCTGCGTACACTGCACCCCGCCCAGCCCCTCAGCAAGGTGAGCGTTGCGTACACTCCACCACCACCCCCCGCCCAGCCCCTCAGCAAGGTAATGTCTGCGTACACCCCCCCGCCCAGCCCCTCAGCAAGGTAAGGTCCCCCCCCTCCCTCCCACCCAGCCCCTCAGTAAGGTAAAGTATGCGTATACCCCCCCCCCCGCCCAGCCTCTCAGCAATCTCGCTGTTATGAAGTGTTTCTCACCATCTAACATGACCTGTGCTATGGGTAGTGTATATTTTTCGAGTCATAAGTCGTTAGAGGCATATTTTATTGTTAGCGAGAGGCCCCTTGGCGGTGCGTTAGTATTATATTATCATTACAAGGCCGTTGACCGCATGTCAGTGAAACATGTGTTTTTTTAAGACCTTTTTGAGGTATATCTTACCGTTTTGTATCGCCTGTTCCGACTTTTTACGTATAATGGATGAAAACTGTACCCCAAGATTTTTTTTTTACATTAATCCGTCCAAATTAGTGACAGGCAATGCAGACGTTACCATATCTATTGTACTTACATACTATAATGTTGTATTCAGGTTCCCCTCATATTAACCTGTGAAAGCAAACAATTAATATTGCTATAGTAAAGATGGCGCTAAGATATAATAACCATAATAATAGGGCTATAAAGTCTCGTTCGCCTAGACTTCCGGTTTACTCATTTTGGGGACAAACAAACGAAGCACGTGTTCGGAACGAGTTTAGAATCTCTGCGCACACTGGTATCCTGACTATCTGTGACGTAGGCGTGACGTGTATGTTACGCAAAGAGAGAGACTGGGAACCAGACTACCTGCGCAAAAGCCAAACGCCAAGGGGTGGATATATTGCGGAAGACCTAGCGCTATGATTAAAAATATTTAAGAATTATAGCTTCACAAAACGGATAGATGACATATTTTTTGTTCGTTTGCGCCATCACAATGACGAATATTTGTTACGACGGGACAATACGACTGAGAAACTAACGTTTCTTTGCATTTCCTGCGAAAACGAGGCATTATGACGTCACACGGATTCTCTCCGGTGACAACGTTGGGGCAACGCTTCAAACAGAAAACTTACAAAAATTAAGAAACTTGGTCTTTTCGTGATCCAAAAGTGATACGAAAACATCCAACTGGTCTTATTTTATCTTTACCATGTGGTTTAATGACGCACCCGTGTGTTGTTACTCCATGTACTGCATAATTTGACAGCGGAATGGTTAAGTCGATCACTTGCTCTCGCCATTTTTGTTACCGCGGAGGCACGCGAAACCCTGTGACGTCACTCGCTGTTTGGTGAACTTGCGAAAGCCCGGGTGCAAGGCTAAATTTAGAACGTTATTTTTAGCTTTCGAGTGTTTTGAAGGCGGATTTTTCCTTGTATATTCCCAAAGTTCTGCGCTTCATCGCCTCCAAATATTTTAACGTATATCTCTCATAGCTATGTTTAGTGAAATGGTACTCATAGTCTTTAGAATAAACCTGGAAAGAAAGTGACTTATAGCTGCCTATACTTCAACATGGAGCACGTGTGTTTGTTTGTCCCCAAAACTGATATAAATGAAGTCTCGCAGCCCGATCGCGAGAACTGTATAGCCCTATATAGTGGATATTGGCGAACGAAACTAATATCCTTGGCAACCGTTGTCATGGTGATGTTGTTGACTGTTTCCAGATGGACCGGGAATTGGCATCCGGGGAATACTTCCTTCAAGAGAAGCAGAAGCTGCAAAGAAAACAAGAAGTCAAGAAGGTGAGGATGCAGATACCATCTTAATGTTAAGGACGGTTGTTGGTTTGAAGTACACGCCTTGAACTATAAAGGGGATATCAAACCTATGGGAAAGATTGAGCCCAGAGACCAGATGCTGTTTTTTACACAATAGATGATTTCGCAAATATTTGCCATCTTGGAAATGAAACAGGTCTGGTTGTAAATATTTCTGAGAAATATTTAGATGTTCAATGTGTGGTGTTCAAGAATACTTCACTTCTACATTTCTGGACTGAATACTGTTTTTGTTCCGTTTATCTCTTGATACACTCTTTATCACTAATTTATTAATAATTTCCAAACAAATCAGTTTCTACATTCACGTGAATGAGACTTTATTTTAATTGCCCTAATATTCCATTTGTTATCTATGATGACGTCATCGTGACGTTGCGTATAGAACAACATCCACGGGCGGGGCATGCCTTTGTTCTCAGAGCCCGTATGTTGTCGCACACCGCCTCTGTCGGGCGTGGTTCCTGTGGCAGTAGGTGTTTTAATCAAAACCTCCTCATTTACTGTAGGGGGCCTCCCTGGTGTAGTGGTTAGCGCACTAGACCGCAGATCAATAGGTCCTGGGTTCGAATCCGGGCTCGGGCACCTAATCTGGGGCATGTTTCATTCCTTCATCCTTCATCGTCTCGGGAGGTTCCTTGGCCCAATTTAGCCTGTATGTGCACAAAAGTGGCCTAAAACACCAACATTCCATTCCTCATTTACTGTATACATATTCAAGTCTTCTAACCAGCTCCTTGCTCGATTTCGTATATTTCAGGAGAAGCAGAAGGAAGCGCAAGTCAAGCGGGAAAAGAAACGGTCCCAGGCCTTCGTGCCGCCGACAGAACCGGCCCACAAGGCCAAGCGACCACCCTCGGCCAGCGGTAAGTGTCGCTCCGTGCGTGAACCGGCCCACAAGGCCAAGCGACCACCCTCGGCCAGCGGTAAGTGTCGCTCTGTGCGTGAACCGACCCACAAGGCCAAGCGACCACCCTCAGCCAGCGGTAAGTGTCGCTCTGTGCGTGAACCGACCCACAAGGCCCAGCGACCACCCTCAGTCAGCGGTAAGTGTCGCTCTGTGCGTGAACCGGCCCACAAGGCCAAGCGACCACCCTCGGCCAGCGGTAAGTGTCGCTCTGTGCGTGAACCGGCCCACAAGGCCAAGCGTCCACCCTCGACCAGCGGTAAGTGTCCCTCTGTCCGTGAACCGGCCCACAAGGCCAAGCGACCACCCTCGGCCAGCGGTAAGTGTCGCCCTGTGCGTGAACCGGCCCACAAGGCCAAGCGACCACCCTCGACCAGCGGTAAGTGTCGCTCTGTCCGTGAACCGGCCCACAAGGCCAAGCGACCACCCTCGGCCAGCGGTAAGTGTCGCTCTGTCCGTGAACCGGCCCACAAGGCCAAGCGACCACCCTCGGCCAGCGGTAAGTGTCGCTCTGTGCGTGAACCGGCCCACAAGGCCAAGCGACCACCCTCGGCCAGCGGTAAGTGTCGCTCTGTGCGTGAACCGCCCCACAAGGCCAAGCGACCACCCTTGACCAGCGGTAAGTGTCGCTCTGTCCGTGAACCGGCCCACAAGGCCAAGCGACCACCCTCGGCCAGCGGTAAGTGTCGCTCTGTGCGTGAACCGACCCACAAGGCCAAGCGACCACCCTCGGCCAGCGGTAAGTGTCGCTCTGTCCGTGAACCGGCCCACAAGGCCAAGCGACCACCCTCGGCCAGCGGTAAGTGTCGCTCTGTCCGTGAACCGGCCCACAAGGCCAAGCGACCACCCTCGGCCAGCCGTAAGTGTCGCTCTGTCCGTGAACCGGCCCACAAGGCCAAGCGACCACCCTCAGCCAGCGGTAAGTGTCGCTCCGTGCGTGAACCGGCCCACAAGGCCAAGCGACCACCCTCGACCAGCAGTAAGTGTCGCCCTGTGCGTGAACCGGCCCACAAGGCCAAGCGACCACCCTCGGCCAGCGGTAAGTGTCGCTCTGTCCGTGAACCGGCCCACAAGGCCAAGCGACCACCCTCGGCCAGCGGTAAGTGTCGCTCTGTCCGTGAACCGGCCCACAAGGCTAAGCGGCCAGCGGTGGGTGTCACTATGTGCCCCCCCCCCCCGCTTCCTAGATAGATAAGCTGCCTCGTTCTGGTAAGCGACGTTGGTGACGCCCTAGTGTAGCTAGCGTCTGCCTAACGCTGGATTCTACGCCTCGTAACTCTGTAACAGAGGGTTAACTCTTAGTGAAACGACCCCCCCCCCTAGTTAAGCAAGTTTAAGCCGCCTCTTCCCCACCACACCCACACCGTCGTCTTCGTTACAGGCATTGTGTTGTATTATTGAGTGTATTTGCTTGTTTTGCCCTCAGAGTCCGGTGTTGATGTCGCTGCCCTCAAGAAGAAGGTCAAGATAGCCCAGGTCGGTCTGACTCTGTCCATGTTATACTTCTGTCTCCGCCCTTACTAAATCCAACGTCCTGGTGTTGTAACTAGTGGGAAACTCAAGTTTTATCATTTGAAAGATACTTTTTGGCGCTCGTTAGGAAAGATGCTTTTTGGCGCTCGTTAGGAAAGATGCTGTTTGGCGCTCGTTAGGAAATATACTTTTTGACGCTCGTTAGGAAAGATACTTTTTGGCGCTCGTTAGGAAAGATACTTTTTGGCGCTCGTTAGGAAATATACTTTTTGACGCTCGTTAGGAAAGATACTTTTTGGCGCTCGTTAGGAAAGATACTGTTGAGCGTTCGTTAGGAAAGATACTTTTTGGCGCTCGTTAGGAAAGATACTTTTTGGCGCTCGTTAGGAAATATACTTTTTGACGCTCGTTAGGAAAGATACTTTTTGGCGCTCGTTAGGAAAGATACTGTTGAGCGTTCGTTAGGAAAGATACTTTTTGGCGCTCGTTAGGAAAGATACTCTCTAGCGTTCGTTAGGAAAGATACTTTTTGGCACTCGTTAGGAAAGATACTCTTTAGCGTACGTTAGGAAAGAGTTTTTGGCGCTCGTTAGGAAAGATACTGTCTAGCGTTCGTTAGGAAAGATATTTTTGGCGCTCGTTAGGAAAGATACTCTTTAGCGTACGTTAGGAAAGATACTTTTTGGCGTTCGTTAGGAAAGATACTCTTTAGCGTACGTTAGGAAAGATACTTTTTGGGGCTCGTTAGATAAGGTTTCTCACACTAGAAAGGATTTAGTATTCATCATACTTTAATTTACTTATCTTCTCAACCTACAGCGATCCATTTTGTTAATGTTAAAACTGATCATTATGATTTTCGAAATATAAACCTCCTTTTACATAGAATATATGCGTTCCAAATCTATGCGCTGAAAACCGAAATACATCATTTCCATTCAAAAGCTTTTAAATTGTTTCATAGTAAAATGTTGCTGTATAAATTACTTAAACGCTCGTACGCTGATCTGGTTTCAGTCCAAGACTCCATTTCGCGTCGAAACAACAAAAACCGGAAAAGAGAAAGATGCCAAAAAGAAGAAAGGGAAGATCAAGTGAAGGTCAAATCCAGACGTACGCTGTCTGGGTGGGGTCTAGATGCCCTACCCTCCACGGTTCGTCATGGATATTGCGATGCCTCCTCCGCATCCATGTACAGGTGGCTGCGTAGCGCTGAATGTGCCCGGTCACATGGCAGTGTGTAGCACGTCTGTGGACTCGTGGATGTCAATGCAGAGGGCTGGATTCAGACTGTGGCAGAGATGGCGGTGTTGGTAGCAGACTTTGCGCTCAGCCTAGACTGCAGGACTCGTGTGACTGGGTCCATATGTCATATCTGGCGCCGTTATGATTAACGTGTCTGACCCCGTTATGATTAATGTGTCTGACCCCGTTATGATTAACGTGTCTGACCCCGTTATGATTACTGTATCTGACGAGGTTATGATTAATGTGTCTGAACCCGTTATAAATTAATGTATCTGACGAGGTTATGATTAATGTGTCTGACCCCATTATGATTAATGTATCTGACGAGGTTATGATTAATGTGTCTGACCCCATTATGAATTATGTGTCCGACCCCGTTATGATTAATGTATCTGACGAGGTTATGATTAATGTGTCTGACCCCATTATGAATTATGTGTCCGACCCCGTTATGATTACTGTGAAAGTTACTCCGTTATGGCGACCGGCTATGTTTCACTGTAGCTCAGCGTGTATATATATGTGACAATATAACGAACACTACGCCACTTGATTATCTTACTTTATTTATTCATTGAGCAAACTGGTCGGAGAACTGATTCCCAGCGGTGGACCACTGGATGGGCTACCGTTATACCACAGTCCGTTACACACAGGCCGTTATACAAGTCTGTTACCTCAGTCCGTTATACCACACTCCGTTACACCACAGTCCGTTACACAAGTCGGTCACAAAAGAAGCTGTAACACAGGCCGTTACACAACAATCCGATACAGTTTGTTACACAACGGTCCGTTACACAGCAGTTCGTTATATAATAGTCCGTTATATAACATTCCGTTACACAGCGATCCGTTACACACGAAGCTGTAACAAACCAAAGACATGTACAGTGTAAACAGCGCTGCCTGCCTCAGCGTGAGCCGCCACCACCCGTCATTCGCAAGGAGGTGTTGGCACGGTTATATACCCTGGGCGGCGACCGACTGCGGCACTGGGACTCCTTGAGTGGCGAGAACCACTGTGCTGAGGGGGGAAGGCGTCCCACTGGCCACAGCCTGGGAACGTGGCCGCCCAGCAGGTAAATATGTAAGGCGATGGGGTGGCGTCGTCTTTACAGGAGGTTTCTATGGTTGGTTGGTTGTATATTCAGGACGCTTTAATCACATTTGTTCATACCGCGTCAATGGCTAAAAGGAAGGGAGAGTGGGGCCATGTCCCCTGGGGTAACCCCCTACTCTTGGCGAAGAAGGACATGGGATCGTTATCCTGCGACCACACAGACCTGGCCACGGCGGGGCTCGAACCATCGACCCACGTGCCGTTAGGGTTTCACGTAGCCTGAGCACTCGAGGCGAGCGCTCTAACCCACTGAGCTACCGGGCCGGGCCACAGCCTGGGGACGTGGCCATCCAGGTGTAACGATGAGGCGATGGGGTGGCGTCATCTCTACAGGATTGTTTCTATGGTAGCGTACCTTTCAGGATTACGTGGTCGACACGGGCGCATTCCATTGGTCCCTGACGAGGGTCGTTAACTTGGGAGGTTTGACTAGTGTTGCAATTGGACAAGTTGCCCAGGTTGCGGAAGCGGAAATTCATCAGGTAGCGTGGGGCGATCAATGTGGCCAAAGACAATGGTTAACATGAACCAGACATATGACGTCACTGCCAGCCAGGTAGCCATCCAAATACATCCAAATACTCTCACTCATTTCTCGTTTAAGTCCTGACTTTGGGTGGGGAGGCACATATCTCCAGGCGGCTGAATCATTTAACAGCCGTCATGTACATTTGTCCTGTATGAATTGTCAAGAGTATTTGGGGCCAATACTTCATTGGATGAATGTTTGAATAATGCAATCTGTATCTGGCGGCGTCTCATGTAGAGGGCGGGCTGTCACCTCGTCCCATGTAGAGGTCGGGCTGTCACGGCGTCCCATGTAGCGGTCAGGCTGTCACGGTGTCCCATGTAGAGGTCAGGCTGTCACGGCGTCCCATGTAGAGGTTAGGCTGTCACGGCGTCCCATGTAGAGGTTAGGCTGTCACGGCGTCCCATGTAGAGGTCAGGCTGTCACGGTGTCCCAAGTAGAGGTCAGGCTGTCACGGCGTCCTATGTAGAGGTCGGGCTGTCACGGCGTCCCATGTAGAGGTCAGGCTGTCACCTCGTCCCATGTAGAGGTCGGGCTGTCACGGCGTCCCATGTAGAGGTCGGGCTGTCACGGCGTCCCATGTAGAGGTCAGGCTGTCACGGCGTCCCATGTAGAGGTCAGGCTGTCACGGCGTCCCATGTAGAGGTCTGGCTGTCACGGCGTCCCATGTAGCGGTCAGGCTGTCACGGTGTCCCATGTAGCGGTCAGGCTGTCACGGTGTCCCATGTAGAGGTTAGGCTGTCACGGCGTCCCATGTAGAGGTTAGGCTGTCACGGCGTCCCATGTAGAGGTCAGGCTGTCACGGCGTCCCATGTAGAGGTCTGGCTGTCACGGCGTCCCATGTAGAGGTTTGGCTGTCACGGCGTCCCATGTAGAGGTCAGGCTGTCACGGTGTCCCAAGTAGAGGTCAGGCTGTCACGGCGTCCCATGTAGAGGTCTGGCTGTCACGGCGTCCCATGTAGAGGTCAGGCTGTCACGGCGTCCCATGTAGAGGTTAGGCTGTCACGGCGTCCCATGTAGAGGTTAGGCTGTCACGGCGTCCCATGTAGAGGGTAGGCTGTCACGGCGTCCCATGTAGAGGTTAGGCTGTCACGGCGTCCCATGTAGAGGTTAGGCTGTCACGGCGTCCCATGTAGAGGTTAGGCTGTCACGGCGTCCCATGCAGAGGTTAGGCTGTCACGGCGTCCCATGTAGAGGTCGGGCTGTCACGGCGTCCCATGTAGAGGTCGGGCTGTCACGGCGTCCCATGTAGAGGTCTGGCTGTCACGGCGTCCCATGTAGAGGTCAGGCTGTCAAGGCGTCCTATGTAGAGGTCAGGTTGTCACGGCGTCCCATGTAGAGGCCCGGCTGTCATGGCGTCCCTTGAACCACTCTGCCTGTTTGGTTGTGAAGCGCAGAAAACCTGAAACGACAATGAATAAAGCGCTATTTAAACATAAGATATCGTTGCACCTAGCAGCCTGTGATGAGGTATGGGCGGGGGGGGGGGGGTGGGGGGAGGTGTACACAGTCCATTGTGATTGGACTTACGGATCCTGCCGTGTGTACGGGTGTGTCCTGTCACGATGTTACCCTGTACATTACGGTCTGCCGCCACTTTACCGACAACGTCGATCACCCTTCTACCAGTGACGCATCCATCTATCGAATCGTTTCCTTCCTTTCCATTTCGGTTACAGTAAGGGTAAAGCCCCGTCCAGACGATAGGTTTTCCCGTCTGTCCCATATGTTTTTTTCCCCTGTGTCTATGAGAGATCACTGTCCCCACGGTAGGATTATCCCACATGTCATTTTTTTATTTTTTTTTCTACCGGAGTCCGCCTTTATCACGTGACAGAAAGACACGCACTGATTGGCCAGAGATGTTATTGCCTATAGGTTTGACCTAGCGAATAGAGTATGTCCTATTGCACCCGAATAGAGCTATCGGTCATAAAATCGCCTATGGGTTTTTCCCAGCGCTTGTCCAGATGGGAATATTTCCCCTGGGCGTGACCTATAATCGTGTGGTCTGCGCGGGGCTTACAGAGGGTTGACCCACGGGGCAGTCGTCGCTCGATGCAGTATGAATGACGATGAAGCCGACGCTTCATTTTGGCGAAAATGCGATTTTCACAAATGTAATAACATTTCATGTAGGTCTACGCTGGTGTGGGTCTGACAAGGGTCGCACCTCCGGGGTCGCACCGCACCCTCGGGTCGCACCGCCCCCCCCCCCCTCCCCCCAGGGGTCGCACCCTCCCCCCCCCCCCGCGGGGTCGCACCGCCCCCCCCCCCCACCCCTGGGGTCGCACACGCCTCTCCTTACTGTTAGAGCAGTCCGGGTCAGGGTTAGGTCAAGCTTAGAAAGTGGTGCCACCTAGCGAGCGGAACAGTGGTTACGGCACAATAAAAGCCAGGGACATGAGTTGGTTGTATATTCAGGACGCTTTAACCCCTTTTTGTTATATCACGTCAATGGGAGAAGGAAGGGAGAGTGGAGCCATGTCCCCGAGGGTAACCCCCTACTCGTTGCGAAGAAGGACATGGGATCTTTATCCTGCGGCCACACAGGGTCGTCCTTCGTGACGGCTTACATGAATGATGGACCCCAAACAGACATGGCCACAGCGGGGCTAGAACCATCGATCCACGTGCCGTTAGGCTCTCAGGTAGCCATAGCACTCCCAGCGACATATGACTCCCACATGTTGTGTTACTGAGGCTTAAGGATCATGGAGTTGGGAATAATGTTTATTGCCACCACATTATATGGCCTGGTGATGCCGGGGAGGGGAAAATGAGAGGGACACAAGCCAGGAAGCCGGTGTGGGTACAGTAGCCGTGTAGAGGAAGCTGAACATATAGAACAGCTACGCTGGGAGTTACAGACTTATAACACTACATCACATACGTAGACCAGCCAATCAAGCCTAAATAATTAGTTTTTCCTTCCTTGACGAAGGTACGAAACAAAATTACCGATAACTCCGCCTGAGGGCGACCTTCACCTTGACGCAGGACATTTATTTATAGCTCTGGAGACCTGTCCGGTCTGTCCGTGTGAGGGCGCTTGTAGTCCACCCTGGCGGCCGGTTTACACACGTGTCGTCGCTTTGTATCATCTGTTAGGATTAGCACTTTGTACGTATCGCCCCCCCCCCGCTCCACCCCCTGCAACTCGCGTCTGTTACCTGACGGCGACGGCGACGGCGACGCACCGTGCCACCCCCCCCCCCCACCCCCCAACCCCTCGCCACCCCATCCTGCGAGTCTCTTAATATTGTCAAGGACTCCGCGTCATGTCGGCCCTCAGTGCCCAAATCATGGTGATCAGAGGCTAAAGGGTCAAGACCATGGGTACCACCCCCCCCCCCCCCCCCACACACACACACAGCCCAGCCACCTCATAACATGGGATCCGGGCCTTCCTGGCCCCTCACTCCTGGGCCCTCCCTCCTGGCCCCTCCCTCCTGGGCCCTCCCTCCTGGCCCCTTCCTCCTGGGCCCTCCCTCCTGGCCCCTCCCTCCTGGGCACTCCCTCCTGGCCCCTCCCTCGTGGCCCCTCCCTCCTGGACCCTTCCTCCTGGCCCCTCCCTCCTGGCCCCTCCCTCTGCCATAACAACCGCATCCACTCGCCGTGGGGTCCATGATTGGTCTGGACCGTATCCCCACTGTCCGCCAGCTACTCACTCCGCTAGGGCTCCATTATATCTCTGTTGTCGCCTACTGCCTCAATGCCACTCTCTGCCTTCCACTCACTCCGCCAGGGCTCTATTATATCTCTGTTGTCGCCCACTGCCTCAATGCCACTCTCTGCCTTCCACTCACTCGGCTAGGGCTCCATTATATCTCTGTTGTCGCCCACTGCCTCAATGCCACTCTCTGCCTTCCACTCACTCCGCTAGGGCTCCATTATATCTCTGTTGTCGCCTACTGCCTCAATGCCACTCTCTGCCTTCCACTCACTCCGCCAGGGCTCTATTATATCTCTGTTGTCGCCCACTGCCTCAATGCCACTCTCTGCCTTCCACTCTCTCCGCCAGGGCTCCATTATATCTCTGTTGTCGCCTACGGCCTCAATGCCACTCTCTGCCTTCCACTCACTCCGCCAGGGCTCTATTATATCTCTGTTGTCGCCCACTGCCTCAATGCCACTCTCTGCCTTCCACTCACTCGGTCAGGGCTTCATTATATCTCTGTTGTCGCCTACTGCCTCAATGCCACTCTCTGCCTTCCACTCACTCGGTCAGGGCTTCATTATATCTCTGTTGTCGCCCACTGCCTCAATGCCACTCTCTGCCTTCGACTCACTCCGCTAGGGCTCCATTATATCTCTGTTGTCGCCCACTGCCTCAATGCCACTCTCTGCCTTCCACTCACTCGGTCAGGGCTTCATTATATCTCTGTTGTCGCCCACTGCCTCAATGCCACTCTCTGCCTTCGACTCACTCCGCTAGGGCTCCATTATATCTCTGTTGTCGCCCACTGCCTCAATGCCACTCTCTGCCTTCGACTCACTGCGCTAGGGCTCCATTATATCTCTGTTGTCGCCCACTGCCTCAATGCCACTCTCTGCCTTCGACTCACTGCGCTAGGGCTCCATTATATCTCTGTTGTCGCCTACTGCCTCAATGCCACTCTCTGCCTTCCACTCACTCCGCCAGGGCTCCATTATATCTCTGTTGTCGCCTACTGCCTCAATGCCACTCTCTGCCTTCCACTCACTCGGCCAGGGCTCCATTATATCTCTGTTGTCGCCCACTGCCTCAATGCCACTCTCTGCCTTCCACTCACTCCGCCAGGGCTCCATTATATCGCTGTTGTCGCCTACTGCCTCAATGCCACTCTCTGCCTTCCACTCACTCGGCCAGGGCTCCATTATATCTCTGTTGTCGCCCACTGCCTCAATGCCACTCTCTGCCTTCCACTCACTCCGCCAGGGCTCCATTATATCGCTGTTGTCGCCTACTGCCTCAATGCCACTCTCTGCCTTCCACTCACTCCGCCAGGGCTCCATTATATCTCTGTTGTCGCCCACTGCCTCAATGCCACTCTCTGCCTTCCACTCACTCCGCCAGGGCTCTATTATATCTCTGTTGTCGCCCACTGTCTCAATGCCACTCTCTGCCTTCGACTCACTCCGCCAGGGCTCCATTATATCTCTGGTGTCGCCCACTGCCTTAATGCCACTCTCTGCCTTCCACTCACTCCGCCAGGGCTCTATTATATCTCTGTTGTCGCCCACTGTCTCAATGCCACTCTCTGCCTTCGACTCACTCCGCCAGGGCTCCATTATATCGCTGTTGTCGCCTACTGCCTCAATGCCACTCTGCCTTCCACTCACTCCGCCAGGGCTCCATTATATCTCTGTTGTCGCCCACTGCCTTAATGCCACTCTCTGCCTTCCACTCACTCCGCCAGGGCTCCATTATATCTCTGTTGTCGCCCACTGCCTCAATGCCACTCTCTGCCTTCGACTCACTCGGCCAGGGCTCTATTATATCTCTGTTGTCGCCCACTGCCTCAATGCCACTCTCTGCCTTCGACTCACTCCGCCAGGGCTCCATTATATCTCTGTTGTCGCCCACTGCCTCAATGCCACTCTCTGCCTTCGACTCACTCCGCCAGGGCTCCATTATATCTCTGTTGTCGCCCACTGCCTCAATGCCACTCTCTGCCTTCGACTCACTCGGCCAGGGCTCTATTATATCTCTGTTGTCGCCCACTGCCTCAATGCCACTCTCTGCCTTCCACTCACTCCGCCAGGGCTCTATTATATCTCTGTTTTCGCCCACTACCTCAATGCCACTCTCTGCCTTCCACTCACTCGGCCAGGGCTCTATTATATCTCTGTTTTCGCCCACTGCCTCAATGCCACTCTCTGCCTTCGACTCACTCGGCCAGGGCTCTATTATATCTCTGTTGTCGCCCACTGCCTCAATGCCACTCTCTGCCTTCCACTCACTCCGCCAGGGCTCTATTATATCTCTGTTTTCGCCCACTACCTCAATGCCACTCTCTGCCTTCGACTCACTCGGCCAGGGCTCTATTATATCTCTGTTGTCGCCCACTGCCTCAATGCCACTCTCTGCCTTCCACTCACTCCGCCAGGGCTCCATTATATCTCTGGTGTCGCCCACTGCCTTAATGCCACTCTCTGCCTTCGACTCACTCGGCCAGGGCTCTATTATATCTCTGTTGTCGCCCACTGCCTCAATGCCACTCTCTGCCTTCCACTCACTCCGCCAGGGCTCTATTATATCTCTGTTGTCGCCCACTGCCTCAATGCCACTCTCTGCCTTCGACTCACTCGGCCAGGGCTTCATTATATCTCTGTTGTCGCCTACTGCCTCAATGCCACTCTCTGCCTTCCACTCACTCCGCCAGGGCTCCATTATATCTCTGTTGTCGCCTACTGCCTCAATGCCAGTCTCTGCCTTCCACTCACTCGGCCAGGGCTCCATTATATCTCTGTTGTCGCCTACTGCCTCAATGCCACTCTCTGCCTTCCACTCACTCGGCCAGGGCTCCATTATATCTCTGTTGTCGCCCACTGCCTCAATGCCACTCTCTGCCTTCGACTCACTCCGCCAGGGCTTCATTATATCTCTGTTGTCGCCTACTGCCTCAATGCCACTCTCTGCCTTCCACTCACTCCGCTAGGGCTCCATTATATCTCTGTTGTCGAACACTCGCTCGCCAGGGCGGTGCTGCCCAAATTGGTAGGACAAATGCGCCGCGCATTTATACAAATGAATGCCTGGGGGACCCAGCCTAAAAAAAGCCTAATAACACACGGTATCAGGTGATGAAAAGATCATCACAATTATAACTTTTTCAAAATGGTACAAGACGTAGTTAAGTTTTTGGCGCAAACGCGTGATTCCGGAGATTTCATTATTTCGGTGTCACATAATTCGGTGTTTGTATTAAATACGTAAAGCTCGTTAGTTTTATGTTTAATTCTTGAAAATTATAATGTTGCAACAAATTACAGCTGATCTGACAATTTTTCAAGAATAAATTTGTCCCGGCCGACAGCAGCGGCATAAGCGAGGCTTGCGTAGCGCCACCTAGCGAATGGCAGCTTGCCTTATCCCTGGCATTGCCGCACTCACAGCTTTGTCTTCAAGGTCATTCACTGACCTCATAGGTTTCACCTCCGCCACTTGTGTGGTCAGTACACCAACGAGAGAGCACAACCAAGCAAGGCGAGTTGTCGGGAGTTTGGGGCTTATAACACCCCAGTGTGCAAATGTATATATTCGTACTGAATAATGGGGTTACTCACGGAGACATGGGTTCTTTACTTCGACGCGATATGATCAATTAACCACGTCAGTCTCAAACTAAACGAAGTACCATGGACCTTCTCAGATAAATCCAAACAATACACTTTAACAGTACATATTAGGCTTGTGTACGCCCCCCCCCCTCCCCGCCACCACACCCCGCTTGAGGCCATTGATTACCCTAGCGCCGCTATTTACCCTTACATTACTCACCAGATTATCGCCCACGTACTCCGGCACCACGTGCTGGGTAAATTTGTCAGTCACTTCCGGGATAATATCATTCAGCCGCGGATGGAAAGAAACGAGCGCTGGGGTCAAGGGTCACACACCCTGAGACCCATCGCCCCGCTATGTTGTATCAGAGCGGGTGTTCTCCAATTTAGCCTTAGAGATCATCGATTTACCTCGTCTACCGATTGCTAAGTACTCCATAAGACCGCGCTCATAACGACTGTTTCTGGCCCTCTACCGCTCTTCCGCTTTCAAAGCGAGAAGGAACAGAGGCTATATAGAATGCTAATAAAAGCGTTTAGTCGCTCCGCCCAAAGGAAATTACGGCAAAATTGTCCTTCCTACTTGAAAATGGAGAACGATTGTCACCGTATATATATAGCCTTAATTTGGCATCAATGCATCCATTGCACCCACACTTAACCCATACAATCAGAGCCAGTCTTGTGCTACTGATGTCCTAATCCACATAATTAGAGCTTGCATTGTGTTACTAATGTCCTAACCCACAAAATTAGAGCCAGCATTGTGTTACTAATGTCCTAACCCACACAATTAGAGCCGGCGTTGTTCTACTAATGTCCTAACCCACACAATTAGAGCCTGCATTGTGCTACTAATGTCATAACCCACACAATTAGAGCTTGCATTGTGCTACTAATGGTCAAACCCACACAATTAGAGCCGGCGTTGTGCTACTAATGTCCTAACCCACACAATTAGAGCCTGCCTTGTGCTATTAATGTCCTAATCCACACAATTAGAGCCTTCCTTGTGCTACTAATGTCCCAACCCACACAAATTAGAGCCTTCCTTGTGCTACTAATGTCTTAACCCACACAATTAGAGCCGGCGTTGTGCTATTAATGTCCTAACCCGCACAAATAGAGCTTGCATTGTGCTACTAATGTCCTAACCCACACAATTAGAGCTTGCATTATGCTACTAATATCCTAATCCACACAATTAGAGCCGGCGTTGTGTTACTAATGTCCTAACCCACACAATTAGAACCTTTCTTGTGCTACTAATGTCCTAACCCGCACAATTAGAACCTTCCTTGTGCTACCAATGTCCTAACCCACACAATTAGAGCCTTCCTTGTGCTACTAATGTCCTAACCCACACAATTAGAGCCTGCCTTGTGCTACTAATGTCCTAATCGACACAATTAGAGCCTGCATTGTGCTACTAATGTCCTAATCCACACAATTAGAGCCTTCCTTGTGCTACTGATGTCCTAACCCACACAATTAGAGCCGGTGTTGTTCTACTAATGTCCTAACCCACACAACTAGAGCCTGCCTTGTGCTACTCATGTCATAACCCACACAACTAGAGCCTGCCTTGTGCTACTAATGTCCTAACCCACACAATTAAAGCCGGCGTTGTGCTACTAAAGGATTAATCCTCACAATTAGAGCCTTCCTTATGCTACTAATGGGTTAACGCACACAATTTGACGTTTTGGTTTATTCTGCGATAATTTTTTATTTAGGTCTTGAATAAACTATATAGTTGAAAGTTGTCGGCGCAGCTTTGGCCCCTCTTTGTCGCGACGATTCTTGTCCAGGCGCATCAGTTGTGGTGACAATGTCCAAATATTTCACATTCTGCATAATTACAAATGAACTTGACTGCGAATTTGGATTCGTCTAGGAGCCTAATCGCGTCACGTGATGGCAGACGTGGTGTGAGGGACCGGCGACCTCTGTTGGGAGAATGGTCTTTGTCGTATATACCAATCCACGATAATACTCGCCAGGCGGCGCCGTGGTCGTTATGGCCAAATTCATCAGACGAAGACCAAATGATCTCGTCATCTGATTGGTTAACGGAGTAGGCAGTACAAGAACCCCATTTCGTATAAAACATAAGTCTTGGCGGAGTACGGGAGCGCCATCTAGCGGATGAAAGAGTTTATATCGGGTCAAAGGGAGGCGTCATCGTCTAGCTGTACAACCCCCAGAGCCACGTGACACCCCGGGTCTTAGGATCTGAGGGTGGGGGTAGCTTGTAGTGTGTGGGTGGGGGTAGCGTGTAGTGTGTGGGTGGGGGTAGCTTGTAGTGTGTGGGTGGGGGTAGCTTGTAGTGTGTGGGTGGGGGTAGCTTGTAGTGTGTGGGTGGGGGTAGCTTGTAGTGTGTGGGTGGGGGTAGCTTGTAGTGTGTGGGTGGGGGTAGCTTGTAGTGTGTGGGTGGGGGTAGCTTGTAGTGTGTGGGTGGGGGTAGCTTGTAGTGTGTGGGTGGGGGTAGCTTGTAGTGTGTGGGTGGGGGTAGCTTGTAGTGTGTGGGTGGGGGTAGCTTGTAGTGTGTGGGTGGGGGTAGCTTGTAGTGTGTGGGTGGGGGTAGCTTGTAGTGTGTGGGTGGGGGTAGCTTGTAGTGTGTGGGTGGGGGTAGCTTGTAGTGTGTGGGTGGGGGTAGCTTGTAGTGTGTGGGTGGGGGTAGCTTGTAGTGTGTGGGTGGGGGTAGCGTGTAGTGTGTGGGTGGGGGTAGCTTGTAGTGTGTGGGTGGGGGTAGCTTGTAGTGTGTGGGTGGGGGTAGCTTGTAGTGTGTGGGTGGGGGTAGCTTGTAGTGTGTGGGTGGGGGTAGCTTGTAGTGTGTGGGTGGGGGTAGCTTGTAGTGTGTGGGTGGGGGTAGCTTGTAGTGTGTGGGTGGGGGTAGCTTGTAGTGTGTGGGTGGGGGTAGCTTGTAGTGTGTGGGTGGGGGTAGCTTGTAGTGTGTGGGTGGGGGTAGCTTGTAGTGTGTGGGTGGGGGTAGCTTGTAGTGTGTGGGTGGGGGTAGCTTGTAGTGTGTGGGTGGGGGTAGCTTGTAGTGTGTGGGTGGGGGTAGCTTGTAGTGTGTGGGTGGGGGTAGCGTGTAGTGTGTGGGTGGGGGTAGCTTGTAGTGTGTGGGTGGGGGTAGCGTGTAGTGTGTGGGTGGGGGTAGCTTGTAGTGTGTGGGTGGGGGTAGCTTGTAGTGTGTGGTTGGGGGCAGCTTGTAGTGTGTGTGTGGGGGTAGCTTGTAGTGTGTGGGTGGGGGTAGCTTGTGGTGTGTGGGTGGGGGTAGCTTGTAGTGTGTGGGTGGGGGTAGCTTGTAGTGTGTGGGTGGGGGTAGCTTGTAGTGTGTGGGTGGGGGTAGCTTGTAGTGTGTGGGTGGGGGTAGCTTGTAGTGTGTGGGTGGGGGTAGCTTGTGGTGTGTGGGTGGGGGTAGCTTGTAGTGTGTGGGTGGGGGTAGCTTGTAGTGTGTGGGTGGGGGTAGCGTGTAGTGTGTGGGTGGGGGTAGCTTGTAGTGTGTGGGTGGGGGTAGCTTGTAGTGTGTGGGTGGGGGTAGCTTGTAGTGTGTGGGTGGGGGTAGCTTGTAGTGTGTGGGTGGGGGTAGCTTGTAGTGTGTGGGTGGGGGTAGCGTGTAGTGTGTGGGTGGGGGTAGCTTGTAGTGTGTGGGTGGGGGTAGCGTGTAGTGTGTGGGTGGGGGTAGCTTGTAGTGTGTGGGTGGGGGTAGCTTGTAGTGTGTGGTTGGGGGCAGCTTGTAGTGTGTGTGTGGGGGTAGCTTGTAGTGTGTGGGTGGGGTAGCTTGTAGTGTGTGGGTGGGGGTAGCTTGTAGTGTGTGGGTGGGGGTAGCTTGTAGTGTGTGGGTGGGGGTAGCTTGTAGTGTGTGGGTGGGGGTAGCTTGTAGTGTGTGGGTGGGGGTAGCTTGTAGTGTGTGGGTGGGGGTAGCTTGTAGTGTGTGGGTGGGGGTAGCTTGTAGTGTGTGGGTGGGGGTAGCTTGTAGTGTGTGGGTGGGGGTAGCTTGTAGTGTGTGGGTGGGGGTAGCTTGTGGTGTGTGGGTGGGGGTAGCTTGTAGTGTGTGGGTGGGGGTAGCTTGTGGTGTGTGGGTGGGGGTAGCTTGTAGTGTGTGGGTGGGGGTAGCTTGTAGTGTGTGGGTGGGGGTAGCTTGTAGTGTGTGGGTGGGGGTAGCTTGTAGTGTGTGGGTGGGGGTAGCTTGTAGTGTGTGGGTGGGGGTAGCTTGTGGTGTGTGGGTGGGGGTAGCTTGTAGTGTGTGGGTGGGGGTAGCTTGTAGTGTGTGGGTGGGGGTAGCTTGTAGTGTGTGGGTGGGGGTAGCTTGTAGTGTGTGGGTGGGGGTAGCTTGTAGTGTGTGGGTGGGGGTAGCTTGTGGTGTGTGGGTGGGGGTAGCTTGTAGTGTGTGGGTGGGGGTAGCTTGTAGTGTGTGGGTGGGGGTAGCTTGTAGTGTGTGGGTGGGGGTAGCTTGTAGTGTGTGGGTGGGGGTAGCTTGTAGTGTGTGGGTGGGGGTAGCTTGTAGTGTGTGGGTGGGGGTAGCTTGTAGTGTGTGGGTGGGGGTAGCTTGTAGTGTGTGGGTGGGGGTAGCTTGTAGTGTGTGGGTGGGGGTAGCTTGTAGTGTGTGGGTGGGGGTAGCTTGTAGTGTGTGGGTGGGGGTAGCTTGTAGTGTGTGGGTGGGGGTAGCTTGTAGTGTGTGGGTGGGGGTAGCTTGTAGTGTGTGGGTGGGGGTAGCTTGTAGTGTGTGGGTGGGGGTAGCTTGTAGTGTGTGGGTGGGGGTAGCTTGTAGTGTGTGGGTGGGGGTAGCTTGTAGTGTGTGGGTGGGGGTAGCTTGTAGTGTGTGGGTGGGGGTAGCTTGTAGTGTGTGGGTGGGGGTAGCTTGTAGTGTGTGGGTGGGGGTAGCTTGTAGTGTGTGGGTGGGGGTAGCTTGTAGTGTGTGGGTGGGGGTAGCTTGTAGTGTGTGGGTGGGGGTAGCTTGTAGTGTGTGGGTGGGGGTAGCTTGTAGTGTGTGGGTGGGGGTAGCTTGTAGTGTGTGGGTGGGGGTAGCTTGTAGTGTGTGGGTGGGGGTAGCTTGTAGTGTGTGGGTGGGGGTAGCTTGTAGTGTGTGGGTGGGGGTAGCTTGTAGTGTGTGGGTGGGGGTAGCTTGTAGTGTGTGGGTGGGGGTAGCTTGTAGTGTGTGGGTGGGGGTAGCTTGTAGTGTGTGGGTGGGGGTAGCTTGTAGTGTGTGGGTGGGGGTAGCTTGTAGTGTGTGGGTGGGGGTAGCTTGTAGTGTGTGGGTGGGGGTAGCTTGTAGTGTGTGGGTGGGGGTAGCTTGTAGTGTGTGGGTGGGGGTAGCTTGTAGTGTGTGGGTGGGGGTAGCTTGTAGTGTGTGGGTGGGGGTAGCTTGTAGTGTGTGGGTGGGGGTAGCTTGTAGTGTGTGGGTGGGGGTAGCTTGTAGTGTGTGGGTGGGGGTAGCTTGTAGTGTGTGGGTGGGGGTAGCTTGTAGTGTGTGGGTGGGGGTAGCTTGTAGTGTGTGGGTGGGGGTAGCTTGTAGTGTGTGGGTGGGGGTAGCTTGTAGTGTGTGGGTGGGGGTAGCTTGTAGTGTGTGGGTGGGGGTAGCTTGTAGTGTGTGGGTGGGGGTAGCTTGTAGTGTGTGGGTGGGGGTAGCTTGTAGTGTGTGGGTGGGGGTAGCTTGTAGTGTGTGGGTGGGGGTAGCTTGTAGTGTGTGGGTGGGGGTAGCTTGTAGTGTGTGGGTGGGGGTAGCTTGTAGTGTGTGGGTGGGGGTAGCTTGTAGTGTGTGGGTGGGGGTAGCTTGTAGTGTGTGGGTGGGGGTAGCTTGTAGTGTGTGGGTGGGGGTAGCTTGTAGTGTGTGGGTGGGGGTAGCTTGTAGTGTGTGGGTGGGGGTAGCTTGTAGTGTGTGGGTGGGGGTAGCTTGTAGTGTGTGGGTGGGGGTAGCTTGTAGTGTGTGGGTGGGGGTAGCTTGTAGTGTGTGGGTGGGGGTAGCTTGTAGTGTGTGGGTGGGGGTAGCTTGTAGTGTGTGGGTGGGGGTAGCTTGTAGTGTGTGGGTGGGGGTAGCTTGTAGTGTGTGGGTGGGGGTAGCTTGTAGTGTGTGGGTGGGGGTAGCTTGTAGTGTGTGGGTGGGGGTAGCTTGTAGTGTGTGGGTGGGGGTAGCTTGTAGTGTGTGGGTGGGGGTAGCTTGTAGTGTGTGGGTGGGGGTAGCTTGTAGTGTGTGGGTGGGGGTAGCTTGTAGTGTGTGGGTGGGGGTAGCTTGTAGTGTGTGGGTGGGGGTAGCTTGTAGTGTGTGGGTGGGGGTAGCTTGTAGTGTGTGGGTGGGGGTAGCTTGTAGTGTGTGGGTGGGGGTAGCTTGTAGTGTGTGGGTGGGGGTAGCTTGTAGTGTGTGGGTGGGGGTAGCTTGTAGTGTGTGGGTGGGGGTAGCTTGTAGTGTGTGGGTGGGGGTAGCTTGTAGTGTGTGGGTGGGGGTAGCTTGTAGTGTGTGGGTGGGGGTAGCTTGTAGTGTGTGGGTGGGGGTAGCTTGTAGTGTGTGGGTGGGGGTAGCTTGTAGTGTGTGGGTGGGGGTAGCTTGTAGTGTGTGGGTGGGGGTAGCTTGTAGTGTGTGGGTGGGGGTAGCTTGTAGTGTGTGGGTGGGGGTAGCTTGTAGTGTGTGGGTGGGGGTAGCTTGTAGTGTGTGGGTGGGGGTAGCTTGTAGTGTGTGGGTGGGGGTAGCTTGTAGTGTGTGGGTGGGGGTAGCTTGTAGTGTGTGGGTGGGGGTAGCTTGTAGTGTGTGGGTGGGGGTAGCTTGTAGTGTGTGGGTGGGGGTAGCTTGTAGTGTGTGGGTGGGGGTAGCTTGTAGTGTGTGGGTGGGGGTAGCTTGTAGTGTGTGGGTGGGGGTAGCTTGTAGTGTGTGGGTGGGGGTAGCTTGTAGTGTGTGGGTGGGGGTAGCTTGTAGTGTGTGGGTGGGGGTAGCTTGTAGTGTGTGGGTGGGGGTAGCTTGTAGTGTGTGGGTGGGGGTAGCTTGTAGTGTGTGGGTGGGGGTAGCTTGTAGTGTGTGGGTGGGGGTAGCTTGTAGTGTGTGGGTGGGGGTAGCTTGTAGTGTGTGGGTGGGGGTAGCTTGTAGTGTGTGGGTGGGGGTAGCTTGTAGTGTGTGGGTGGGGGTAGCTTGTAGTGTGTGGGTGGGGGTAGCTTGTAGTGTGTGGGTGGGGGTAGCTTGTAGTGTGTGGGTGGGGGTAGCTTGTAGTGTGTGGGTGGGGGTAGCTTGTAGTGTGTGGGTGGGGGTAGCTTGTAGTGTGTGGGTGGGGGTAGCTTGTAGTGTGTGGGTGGGGGTAGCTTGTAGTGTGTGGGTGGGGGTAGCTTGTAGTGTGTGGGTGGGGGTAGCTTGTAGTGTGTGGGTGGGGGTAGCTTGTAGTGTGTGGGTGGGGGTAGCTTGTAGTGTGTGGGTGGGGGTAGCTTGTAGTGTGTGGGTGGGGGTAGCTTGTAGTGTGTGGGTGGGGGTAGCTTGTAGTGTGTGGGTGGGGGTAGCGTGTAGTGTGTGGGTGGGGGTAGCTTGTAGTGTGTGGGTGGGGGTAGCTTGTAGTGTGTGGGTGGGGGTAGCTTGTAGTGTGTGGGTGGGGGTAGCTTGTAGTGTGTGGGTGGGGGTAGCTTGTAGTGTGTGGGTGGGGGTAGCTTGTAGTGTGTGGGTGGGGGTAGCTTGTAGTGTGTGGGTGGGGTAGCTTGTAGTGTGTGGGTGGGGGTAGCTTGTAGTGTGTGGGTGGGGGTAGCTTGTAGTGTGTGGGTGGGGGTATGGATTACTTTATTGTGCCAGTTGCACTACAACGGGCCCCCACGCTCCATCAGATGGGATGCCTGACCCCGCGCTGGATCCCCCACCCCCCCACCCCTCCTCTCTCTCTGGCCGCCAGTGTGGCTGCAATCACCCCTGCAACCTCACGCCTCCCACAGGAAAGTCGCCACCCCTGTTACATTTTCCCTGTTTTTTTCTCCTGTCTCTCCTGGGACAAAAGCAGTTAGAGTGCCTCCCCATGTTACCCATTGGACGTGTTTGATGAGGTGGGGACGAATGGGCGACGGGCATGCACGGTACGGTTGTCAAAGAAACGTCTGGGGTTGAAATGAGAGGTGGGTTTGGGGGGGGGGGAGGGGGGGGCGGGGGGCAGGGGGGGGGTGGTCCCAGTCTCCTCGGCTCAAGTTGGGGTGGCTACTGAGAGACGATCGGGGGTCGAGGTCTGGGGGCAGGACAGCAATGACACACCCTGTAACAGAACCTATTAAGGCCCGTCTGAAATCTCATCTAATGAGTACCTCCCGCCGGGGGGGTGGGGGTGTCGAGGCGGGGAGGGGAGTGGGGGCGGTAACCCCATCGCCAAGCCCAAAGCGGTCATAGAATATAACCC
>OZ025261.1:25428451-25500499 GCA_964019135.1 Arenicola marina
AGCTTGTAGTGTGTGGGTGGGGGTAGCTTGTAGTGTGTGGGTGGGGGTAGCGTGTAGTGTGTGGGTGGGGGTAGCTTGTAGTGTGTGGGTGGGGGGAGCTTGTAGTGTGTGGGTGGGGGTAGCTTGTAGTGTGTGGGTGGGGGTAGCTTGTAGTGTGTGGGTGGGGGTAGCGTGTAGTGTGTGGGTGGGGGTAGCTTGTAGTGTGTGGGTGGGGTAGCTGTAGTGTGTGGGTGGGGGTAGCTTGTAGTGTGTGGGTGGGGGTAGCCTGTAGTGTGTGGGTGGGGGTAGCTGTAGTGTGTGGGTGGGGGTAGCTTGTAGTGTGTGGTGGGGGTAGCTTGAGTGTGTGGGTGGGGGTAGCTTGTAGTGTGTGGGTGGGGGTAGTTTGTAGTGTGTGGGTGGGGGTAGCGTGTAGTGTGTGGGTGGGGGTAGCCTGTAGTGTGTGGGTGGGGGTAGCTTGTAGTGTGTGGGTGGGGTAGCTTGTAGTGTGTGGGTGGGGGTAGCTTGTAGTGTGTGGGTGGGGGTAGCTTGTAGTGTGTGGGTGGGGGTAGCTTGTAGTGTGTGGGTGGGGGTAGCTTGTAGTGTTGTGGGTGGGGGTAGCGTGTAGTGTGTGGGTGGGGGTAGCGTGTAGTGTGTGGGTGGGGGTAGCGTGTAGTGTGTGGGTGGGGGCAGCTTGTAGTGTGTGGGTGGGGGTAGCGTGTAGTGTGTGGGTGGGGGTAGCTTGTAGTGTGTGGGTGGGGGTAGCTTGTTGTGTGTGGGTGGGGGTAGCTTGTAGTGTGTGGGTGGGGGTAGCTTGTAGTGTGTGGGTGGGGGTAGCGTGTAGTGTGTGGGTGGGGGTAGCTTGTAGTGTGTGGGTGGGGGTAGCTTGTAGTGTGTGGGTGGGGGTAGCTTGTAGTGTGTGGGTGGGGGTAGCTTGTAGTGTGTGGTGAGGGTAGCGTGTAGTGTGTGGGTGGGGGTAGCTTGTAGTGTGTGGGTGGGGGTAGCTTGTAGTGTGTGGGTGGGGGTAGCTTGTAGTGTGTGGGTGGGGGTAGCTTGTAGTGTGTGGGTGGGGGTAGCT
Organism: Arenicola marina; assembly: GCA_964019135.1. NCBI lineage: Eukaryota > Metazoa > Annelida > Polychaeta > Arenicolidae > Arenicola > Arenicola marina. Next base: position 25,429,506 of record OZ025261.1, read on the forward strand.
TGTAGTGTGTGGGTGGGGGTAGCTTGTAGTGTGTGGGTGGGGGTAGCTTGTAGTGTGTGGGTGGGGGTAGCTTGTAGTGTGTGGGTGGGGGTAGCTTGTAGTGTGTGGGTGGGGGTAGCGTGTAGTGTGTGGGTGGGGGTAGCGTGTAGTGTGTGGGTGGGGGTAGCGTGTAGTGTGTGGGTGGGGGTAGCTTGTAGTGTGTGGGTGGGGGTAGCGTGTAGTGTGTGGGTGGGGGTAGCTTGTAGTGTGTGGGTGGGGGTAGCTTGTAGTGTGTGGGTGGGGGTAGCGTGTAGTGTGTGGGTGGGGGTAGCTTGTAGTGTGTGGGTGGGGGTAGCTTGTAGTGTGTGGGTGGGGTAGCTTGTAGTGTGTGGGTGGGGGTAGCTTGTAGTGTGTGGGTGAGGGTAGCGTGTAGTGTGTGGGTGGGGGTAGCTTGTAGTGTGTGGGCGGGGGTAGCTTGTAGTGTGTGGGTGGGGGTAGCTTGTAGTGTGTGGGTGGGGTAGCGTGTAGTGTGTGGGTGGGGGTAGCTTGTAGTGTGTGGGTGGGGGTAGCTTGTAGTGTGTGGGTGGGGTAGCGTGTAGTGTGTGGGTGGGGGTAGCTTGTAGTGTGTGGGTGGGGTAGCTTGTAGTGTGTGGGTGGGGGTAGCTTGTAGTGTGTGGGTGGGGGTAGCTTGTAGTGTGGGTGGGGGGTAGCTTGTAGTGTGTGGGTGGGGGTAGCTTGTAGTGTGTGGGTGGGGGTAGCTTGTGGTGTGTGGGTGGGGGTAGCTTGTTGGTGTGTGGGTGGGGGTAGCTTGTGTGTGTGGGTGGGGGTAGCTTGTAGTGTGTGGGTGGGGGTAGCTTGTAGTGTGTGGGTGGGGGAGCTTGTAGTGTGTGGGTGGGGTAGCTTGTAGTGTGTGGGTGGGGGTAGCGTGTAGTGTGTGGGTGGGGGTAGCTTGTAGTGTGTGGGTGGGGGTAGCTTGTAGTGTGTGGGTGGGGGTAGCTTGTAGTGTGTGGGTGGGGGTAGCTTGTAGTGTGTGGGTGGGGGTAGCGTGTAGTGTGTGGGTGGGGGTAGCTTGTAGTGTGTGGGTGGGGGTAGCTTGTAGTGTGTGGGTGGGGGTAGCTTGTAGTGTGTGGGTGGGGGTAGCGTTGTAGTGTGTGGGTGGGGGTAGCTTGTAGTGTGTGGGGTGGGGGGTAGCTTGTAGTGTGTGGGTGGGGGTAGCGTGTAGTGTGTGGGTGGGGGTAGCTTGTAGTGTGTGGGTGGGGGTAGCTTGTAGTGTGTGGGTGGGGGTAGCTTGTAGTGTGTGGGTGGGGGTAGCTTGTAGTGTGTGGGTGGGGGTAGCTTGTAGTGTGTGGGTGGGGGTAGCTTGTAGTGTGTGGGTGGGGGTAGCTTGTAGGTGTGTGGTGTGGGGGGGTAGCTTGTGGTGTGTGGGTGGGGGTAGCTTGTAGTGTGTGGGTGGGGGTAGCTTGTAGTGTGTGGGTGGGGGTAGCTTGTAGGTGTGTGGGTGGGGGTAGCTTGTAGTGTGTGGGTGGGGGTAGCTTGTAGTGTGTGGGTGGGGGTAGCTTGTAGTGTGTGGGTGGGGGGTAGCTTGTGGTGTGTGGGTGGGGGTAGCTTGTAGTGTGGGGTGGGGGTAGCTTGTGTGTGTGGGTGGGGGTAGCTTGTAGTGTGTGGGTGGGGGTAGCTTGTAGTGTGTGGGTGGGGGTAGCTTGTAGTGTGTGGGTGGGGGTAGCTTGTGGTGTGTGGGTGGGGGTAGCTTGTAGTGGGTGGGTGGGGGTAGCTTGTAGTGTGTGGGTGGGGGTAGCTTGTAGTGTGTGGGTGGGGGTAGCTTGTAGTGTGTGGGTGGGGGTAGCTTGTGGTGTGTGGGTGGGGGTAGCTTGTAGTGTGTGGGTGGGGTAGCTTGTGGTGTGTGGGTGGGGGTAGCTGTAGTGTGTGGGGGGGGTAGCTTGTAGTGTGTGGGTGGGGGTAGCTTGTAGTGTGTGGGTGGGGGTAGCTTGTAGTGTGTGGGTGGGGGTAGCTTGTAGTGTGTGGGTGGGGGTAGCTTGTAGTGTGTGGGTGGGGGTAGCGTGTAGTGGTGGTGGGTGGGGGTAGCTTGTAGTGTGTGGGTGGGGTAGCTTGTAGTGTGTGGGTGGGGGGTAGCTTGTAGTGTGTGGGTGGGGGTAGCTTTGTAGTGTGTGGGTGGGGGTAGCTTGTAGTGTGTGGGTGGGGGTAGCTTGTAGTGTGTGGGTGGGGGTAGCTTGTAGTGTGTGGGTGGGGGTAGCTTGTAGTGTGTGGGTGGGGGTAGCTTGTAGTGTGTGGGTGGGGTAGCTTGTAGTGTGTGGGTGGGGTAGCTTGTAGTGTGTGGGTGGGGGTAGCTTGTAGTGTGTGGGTGGGGGTAGCTTGTAGTGTGTGGGTGGGGGTAGCTTGTAGTGTTGTGGGTGGGGGTGGCTTGTAGTGTGTGGGTGGGGGTAGCTTGTAGTGTGTGGGTGGGGGTAGCTTGTAGTGTGTGGGTGGGGGCATGGATTACTTTATTGTACCAGTTGCACTACAACGGGCCCCCACGCTCCATCAGATGGGATGCCTGACCCCGCGCTGGATCCCCCACCCCCCCACCCCTCCTCTCTCTCTGGCCGCCAGTGTGGCTGCAATCACCCCTGCAACCTCACGCCTCCCACAGGAAAGTCGCCACCCTGTTACATTTTCCCTGTTTTTTCTCCTTTCTCTCCTGGGACAAAAGCAGTTAGAGTGCCTCCCCATGTTACCCATTGGACGTGTTTGATGAGGTGGGGACGAATGGGCGACGGGCATGCACGGTACGGTTGTCAAAGAAACGTCTGGGGTTGAAATGAGAGGTGGGGTTTGGGGGGGGGTGAGGGGGGGCGGGGGGCAAGGGGGGGGGGGGTGGTCCCAGTTTCATCGGCTCAAGTTGGGGTGGCTACTGAGAGACATTCGGGGGTCGAGGTCTGGGGGCAGGACAGCAATGACACACCCTGTAACAGAACCTATTAAGGCCCGTCTGAAATCTCATCTAAGGGGTACCTCCCGCCGGGGGGGTGGGGTGTCGAGGCGGGGAGGGGAGTGGGGGCGGTAACCCCATCGCCAAGCCCAAAGCGGTCATAGAATATAACCCCCCCCCCTCCCTCCTCAGCACATTTTAGTTATGGTGAGCGGTTCTAAATGTTCCGCCCCGTAGCATGCACAGCAACCATAATACGGACCTCCTGCTCCCATGTAGGACTCTCTCATTGTATCCTCCCCCACCGCCTCCCCTGCCCACCCCACCCCCCGCGCTCTCATTGCATTGTACCCCCCCCCCCCCCTTTCCACTCCCCCCCCCCCCCCAACCCCCTCTGATTGTCACGTCCTCCAGTTTCTCATTGTATCGTCTTAATTCGGTCCGTCCCCCTGGAGTCGTTCTTGCTAATTTAAGCATACACGGGGGTTCCGGGGTCACCCGCCAGTCGGTAGCCGTATCCCCTCGTAACGACCGCCCCCCCCCCTCCCCACCCACCCTTCACACGATACCCGTAGAAGTGGCCCTCACTCAGCACGGGGCACGCGTCAGTCAGTCGCTGCGTCAGGGCGACCGGGCAACCGGAGTCATGCTTCATGAGGAAGGGGAGGAGGAGGAAGAGGAGGGAGGGAGGGAGGAAGGGGAGAGGAGGGAGAGGGGAGGGAGGGAGGAAGGGGAGGAGGAGGGAGAGGGGAGGGAGGGAGGAAGGGGAGGAGGAGGGAGAGGGGAGGGAGGGAGGAAGGGGAGGAGAGAGAGGGGAGGAGGAGGGAAGGAGGGAGGAAGGGGAGGAGGAGGAGCGAGAAAGCGTAAAATAATAAAAAATACAATACTAATAAATCAATCAATATACATATAAAAATATTAAGTAATAACCATAATATTGTTAACGTCAAGTAGTATGAACAGGGAATGCATAGCAACACACTTAATTTCGTTTGATATAGAATGTACGGTAGACCTGGTTAAGAGATATTGATATAGCATTAAAGGCTGGAGCTGGTAACGGGGTCAGTCAGTGTACCAGCAAAGTCAAAAGATCATTATCTTCTAAAACGTCCGGTACCAGGTCAGCTTACCAACTGGGCTACGGGGAGTCCCCCACCAGTGTCCAAGCAGATGGAACTAGAACCTCGTACGGTCATGTCAAACGAAGCATTCCGCCGTTTGCCTAAGTTCTCGGGGACTGAACCTGTCGGTGGTGGTGGTGGTGGTGGTGGAGGGGGGGGGGTAACACACACTAGCCCCTTTATACACTGTATCTATAATTGTACTTCAAGCTCATTTATGTTGGTCATAATACAGTTTTCCACCCCTTCTTACATTGGTGTACACCAATTCATGTTTTGCTCAGTTCACACAATATTTACATACATATCTGGTACATTTACATATGTTTTCGATGGCTGTAGGGCGGTGGGGTACTTTTGGAAGAGGTGGGGGGAGAGGTTGTGTCTACGCACTGTTAACGTATAATGAGGCTGATTTTTAAAAGCATATTATATTATTTGGCTTCGTACTGATATACGTGGGTTTTGTACTGATATACGTGGGTTTTGTACCGATATACGTGGGTTTTGTACTGATATACGTGGGTTTGTACTGATATACGTGGGTTTTGTACTGATATACGTGGGTTTTGTACTGATATACGTGGGTTTTGTACTGATAAACACGTGGCTTCGTATGTACCAGAACATGTAAGACGGCATCGCCTCTTTGTAAGCAACGTACGTCTGGGATATAGTATTTCTCGGCAGAGTAACAAATCAACATTCCATGGAGAACGCACTGCTTCAATGGGGCGCTAGATTGGGAGAGAGGCGGGGGGGGGGGGGGGGGTGAAGTGCGATGTTCGAGTGAAATAAGTGACATCGCAATAGATGAGTGAAATAAGTAACTGCAAGTCGCCATGGTCTTCATGCCCCCCCCCTTACCCCACCCCCTCAGGTACTTAAACAACCAGTACGTCGCACGTGACCTACCGGCAAGGCTTGTGACGTCATGAGTCCCCTTAGCGATGACCCAGATCAATCACGGCAGTCGTAATCTCGTCTCGCAATCGTAATCTCGTCTCGCAGTCGTAATCTCGTTTCGTAGTCGTAATCTCGTCTCGTAGTCGTAACTCTCGTTTCCCAGTCGTAATCTCGTATCGTAGTCGTAACTCTCGTTTTCCATCGTAATTCTCGTATCGCAATCGTAACTCCGTTCTCCGGGCGTTCACATTAACTGAAATAAATGGAACTTTGCTCCTTAGAGAAATGCCAAAATAACAATATCGTGTAGAACTTGAACCGCTACTCATAAAAAAAACACTGATAATAGATGTAATTCACGCAGTTGGTTAAATATACCCAAGCGCATCAACTAATAATATATCTCAGCCACTAAGGAATTACAGTAAAAATATTCATTAAAAAAATACCAGCTTACCATGTATCCCATAATCCGACTTGCAAATATATCCTGAATCACTAATAGGAGTGGATTAGCAAGACCGAGACAGACAACGCATGTCCCTGTCTAGTCGACAGGTCGCCAGGACAAACTTATTCTGGATATTCTCGTTGGCTTCACATTCTCCATGTCTCTAATCACATTCGGTGTTCTTGGAAGTAACGGTTTGTAATCCATTCACCGATATTTCGTCTTGTATCCGCTAACTCAGAGACCCGCTCCGAGTTAATCATATCCTGGTTATCCAGAACCTTGACGTTGATGGTTAATAACGATGCCTCGATCAGAACGTTAAGCTGCACGCGCTATAGACCATGTACATTGTATGGTAAACTGTTGGTGAAGATGGTGACTGTGGAAGATAAGTACATGGCGGATGACGTCACAGATAGCACTCGGTGACCTCTCTATCAGTGGAGCCGCCGTGCGTGGCTCATTTACTGTGACCAAAACTTCACAAATAAACGATTGTCTCTCTCTCTCTCTGTCTGTTCATTCCTGAATCCAGCTGCGGTGACGGACTTCACAGCTTCTGTGAGTGATTATCGTTGACACGTGATCAGCGCCCTGATTAACGTGCCTTGTTTTTCATTGGTGGAGTCTCACCTTCACATATCATCAGTCACGTGCCGTCGTGAAGACCCCGTAAAGTCACGTGCTTATCATCGCGTCACCGCATTGGCTGGACCGACCCTTACCCGCACGGCAACCCTTCTTTGTTATCACACACACAGCTGTCGCCCTCCAGATTCCCTGGACGATGTCCAGGCTGTGTATACTCCAGGCTCCCTGGACGGTGCTCCAGACTATGCTCCAGGCTCTCTGGACGGTGCTCCAGACTATGATCCAGGCTGCAGCAACCCGGACACTGACACGCTGACTGACGGGAGGCACGCCTATTAGCTCAGGCACCACACCCTCCCTCCGCCTCCCACCCTCCTGGACAATGCGCGTCACCTCGGCGTCACCATCTCACGAAGGAGAAATGCACTCCAGCGTTAGGCTGACCTTGACCTTGACCTTGGGAGCGTGAGGTCATACGATCATGCGGTAGACGCGTCGTTCGACGTACTGGCAGAGGCAGGGAGCGTCCCGCACGTGGCGCTGGCGGCGCGGGCGGTCAAGCTTCTTGGTGATCAGCAGGTTGATGTACTCGCCGCTGTGCTCCAGGATTAGGTCCTCGGCCTGGGTCTGTCCGGATCAACCACACACCAACCAATCACAGCCACGGACACATGTGATCATACGCCGACTACTTTACTACTTGTTGTTATTTTAGTAACCAGCTTAAGTATTTCACTACTTCTACTACTTAGCTTTCCAGGACGGCTCCCCAATCAGGGGCGATGTGTTTTATGGCCACGGACACCCACACCCACACCCACACCCACACTCACACTTGGGGCAGGACACTTACTTCACTAGCTATTTCGTTCTGCTTAGATGTGTGATATAACTATTGCTTTCTATAAAATTACATCCATGGAATGGTGTTCGCTTGTCTCAAGGAAATTAGATAATTTGAAGCCATTTAATTCGGCAACTACTACTCTAAGGGGTCTGGAAGGGGAGGCCAATGTACAGTGTGCATTTTTCAAAATTTTCTGTGTCGAATGTCGATTTTCACGACGTTTCGTGTCGCTTTGTGGCAAAGATCAGTGTCGTTTTTTTTCAAAAATCTGTGTCGATGGCGCTTCTTCGGATCCTCAGTGTCGGAATTTACCCCTTCCAGAGCCCTAATAGATTAATCTGTGCACCCCGGTGAGATACCTGCATAGTGACGTTGGTCATGGTAGTGTTCTCCAGCACCCGCGAGGTGTCGTTACTGGTACTGATCTGGTCCTCACACTCCAGATCCAGGACCACGTCTCCGGACTCCGCCATCTGGTTCCGGAAGGACGAGGAGTATTCCTCGATGTTCACCATCAGCTCCTGGAGGTACGCCTGGGAGGGGGGGGGGGGGGGAGGGGGGGTGAAGCAGAACATTCGCCGTGCTCAATGATAATGCAGAGCCATTACAACGTGTGGGTAAATACTTACATAGTGCTAACATAAACTCACTTTCATTTTAATAAAATAAACACATGAAATCACTCACATTTTTAAAATAAAATAAATACTTACATAAAAAATAAAATCACTTATATATTTTAAAAATAAAATAAATACTTACATAAAACATAAAATCACTTTCATAATTTTTATATAAAATAAATATTTACTACATAAAACAAAAAATCACTTTCATATTAATAAAATAAAGAATATGGTTTTAAATGGATCCGGGTAAAAATGTGCACGTCACCGGGATGCTAGCAGCTTACTCACCAGACAGGGTCCCATTTCAAAGTAGAAGAAGTGCAGCTGTGGGATAATAGGTCAAGGGTAATCCGCTTTGTGCTCACATCAGGAAACAGCTGATCGATGAACGTGAGTACAGATAAGAGAGGAAGTCCTTAGGCTGCCGGCTGGGCTCTCCGCCTGGCTCATGGCAGGGGCTGCTGGGACAGGCTTCCGGAACAAAGGCTGCACTCTCGGGATCACCCCCCCCCTCTACCCCCCCCCCCTTCCCCGCCCCCGGCCCTCCTCCACACACCGGATGGCGAAGTGTGGGAATCAAATGCTGGATTAAATCTTTGTTTACCTCTCGCGTCATCATTGCGCAGGAAAAATTCTAACGGGCGTCACTTTGCGACACACGAAGACGTAAAAATCGCGGCATGAGTTGTTTGCGTGAAGTGCCAAACAGATGGCTTTCTGTTTACCTTGCTTTTTGTTGAGCAATCCCACCATGCCATGTCCTTCCATTTTCCAGGCGAGCCATAGTTTACGTACCAATTAACCCCAGGTATGGGACGGACGAGCAGATAGATCCCTTTGCCCTCACGGTCGCAGTCGATCTGCTTCTGGTTAACCAGTTTTTGTCAATCCTGAACCATTGCTCATGTGAGATGCCGACGCACGTGTTTTGTGGCTCAAGTGGCCTGTGGAGATTTGTTATGGCACGGCAGCATTCACACGTGGTTTGTGAGGGCAAAAACACAGGCGTGGGTAGCTAGCCGGGGGGGGGGGTAGCTAGCCGGGGGGGGGGGGGGTAGCTAGCCATGGGGAGACGACGGTTTGGGAAAGACAGACCGTCAAGTCAAGAACATCGATCAGAAATAATCGCAATTGTTTAGATCAGGCGATGGCACATATTGAAATCTTAACAAGTGGTGTGGCGGCCAAGTGGTGCAGGCTTAGGAGCTCCAGATATTCAGGGGGGGGGGCAGTGGCCTTATATGTCAGGTCATTCAACTCAAGCAGACCGAACTGCATGTATTAAGCTCTTCATTAAATGAAGTATTCTGCGACGAATGCATAGACGTCTTGTTGGCGTTCTATAAACTAGAAATAATAATTAAATATATCATGTATGGTCTTAATACGGCAATAATATAACCAAACACGCCATAGATGTCCAGCTACAGGCTGGCAGACCAGCACTCGATGTAAAGGATACATAGTATTTGTTACAGTCGGCCAGCCCCAAGTTCTCCACGCCGGCCAGCAGGTTGTACTTGATGAGGATCGTGTTGACAAAGGTTAATCTCTTATACGTATTATCCTTCATCTGAAATAAATAAGAAAGGAAGCGACCAATAGTATTACATCCCCAACCTATAATATGACATATTTCAAAATCGATAATAAACAAAATCTTCTACCAAATATTGATAACTAAACGTTGACCTTATGCGTGATTTTAATATAATAATAATTATATAACAATAATAATATTATTATTATTATTTTATGTCCTCTAATGATGTATGCGAATGTGGAATCGATGTAAAAACCCAGTAAATATCCCTGACTGATACATGAATACCATATCCCAAAGCACAGCCACACAGATTTGCTTATGTAGACAAGTAATTCACATAAGATTCATAGCCACGTTGAGCCAAACTGTGATTTCACATCCAGTTCTATTGACTAGAGGCACGCGTAGTTATATGGCGTGCTTTGCCATACAAGTATGTTGGCGCTTTGGGGAATACAAACCACCTAACCTTGTCCGGCCCAAGAGAACACGCAACGATAGAGCCAAGATGGGTGTTGGGGTTTTTGTTTACTAAAGCTCTCGCTCCGAAAACTTAGATTAATGAGAATTCCTGTGTCGCAGTATATTCGTATTTAGCTACAACACGTGGCACTATTATTCTTTAATTGGACCTTACGCGGAGGAGAATCCCCGTGGAGCGGTGAATTCGTAATAAGTTATGAAACGCCGCACTATTCCCTTGTCGGCCCTTAAGAACCCGGATGAACATAAGGGGTCTGGACGGGATAAATGGCGACACGCGACACAGGGATATTTGAAAAATCGACATTCGACATTGACCCCCAAATTCACTGAGGATCGGAAAAAGCGACATCGAGACAGATTTTATGAAGAAAAAAAAACGATACACGAAACGTCCCTAAATGTCGACATTCGACACTGAGAATTTTCAAAATCGACACTGGACAACGGACCCCCCCCCTCCCTTACCCCTAATATTGTAATAATAGTGGGAATTTGTTTAAAAGTAATGTAAGACCGATTCTATATATGTTTTCACTTCGTACTGTCGGCCTTTTCAATACAGGTTCAATACAGTTTATTATCTGATATAACAAATCATCCTCTGCTGGTTATATTTGACGGACCTTCCTCTTTGATATGTGGATGATGATCATGTAGATGGTGAGGGCACACAGCCAGACGATGCCGGCGTGGACGAACTCGAAGCCGGTCTCGGCGCTGTGGAAGATGAGCCTGGCCTCGACCAGCGGGATGACGGTGAGGCAGAGCGCCAGCAGCAGCATGAAGAATACGCCGGCCGCTGGCACGTTGTAGCACCACACGTGACACCGGAACTTGTGGTCCGCCATCAGGTGATCCAGGGCTTCCCGGTACTCGTCCGCCGGGATCTGGTGGGGAAACGGGGGGGGGGGAGGGGAGGATATGTAGTAACGGGTTAAGCAATGTGTTATTAATAATAAATGACGTGTCTATTTTAAAAAAGGAGCCCCCCTAGCCCTAAAGGTGCAAATCAAAATGGTCGTAGGTTCAAACCCTGGCACTCCCTTCCTTTCGGGAGCGTTTCCCATTTTGCTGTCGTAAGAGGTTTTTTGGCCAAATTTAAGCTTTACCCTTACAGACGTATCATTGCTGACTAGTTTACCCACACCAAATGACTGCGCGACTATAAGGTATACCCCCCACCCCCCTAAGAGGGGCCGGCCTCCCCGTATCCCCCCCCCCCACACCCACTCACCTGGATGCCGTGCGCGATGAGTTCGTCCGGCATGGCCCTGGGGTCGACGACCTCCTTGCCGCAGCACACGCACCGCGACTTGAGGCTGACCAACAGGTGGCCGCTCTGGAGGTCTGCAGCACACCAATACAGGGACAGTCAACACGGGGGGGTGGGGAGTCCCCGGGGAGGGTGGCACCGGTGGCGGGGAATGCATGGGAGTGGGAGGGGGGGGGGGGTGGGGGGGCAGGCACACCCAGAGTACTCAGGCGACAGTGGTAGATGATAAGAGCGTCGAACTAATACCCGAGGGCCGGGGACTAATACTGTTTTTGCTTCGTTATAACCGTTCTGATGAGCTGCTGGTTGGGGTTTATTTTATAGGTTTTGTGATGCAGCAAAATAAGGGAACAGTGTGAGACTAAGGGCGTGATCGATTCGCCTCTTCCAAAGTCTACCTCTTCCGGAAGAGTGCATGCAGTACGATCGTTTTGCCTCTTCTATTCCGAGAAGACCTCTTCTGCTCTTCCGCCCAGGTGGAAGAGAGAAGAGGTAGAGGCTATTCCAAGATAAGGGGAGCTAACTATGCAATATTCGCTCAGTGTCATCAAATAGGTTTAAGGAGGAAATACATGAATGAAACAACGAATAAAATGAGAAACCTAAGTAAGACCTTATGTTGTTATTTGAAACGCATGTGCATGGTATATGAGGGCCCACATATGTAGTTAACCATGTATCTAGTTGTAAATGTTGGGCGATAATATATGGAAGTGGGCGATACATTTTTAGCAATTAGTGAATTTCCGTTCGCCACATTGAAACTACTCTTCCAACTCGTCAGACGCGATCGATTCATCGCTCATATTCTCTCTTCTTGGACGAGCTCTTCTCTTCCTGAAAGAGTTAAAAAGTGTAGACTCTTTGAGTCTAATCGATTCAACTCTTCCAGGAAGAGAAGAGCTCGTCCAAGAAGAGAGAATATGAGCGATGAATCGATCGCATGTGACGAGTTGGAAGAGTAGTTTCAATATGGCCAACGGAAACTCACTTATAGCTCACAATTTATCGCCCACGTCCATATATTATCGCCCAACTTCAACAGATAGATACATGAGTAACTGCATATATGGGCCCTCATATACCTGACACATATCTTTCAAATAACAAAATAAAAGGTCTTACATATGTTTCACAGAATTGTATTCATTGTTTCATTCATGTATTTTCCCTAAAACCTATTTTGTCACACTGAGCGAATATTGCATAGTTAGCACCCGCCATGTTGGAATCGCCTCTACCTCTCTCACTTCCACCTACCTGGGCGGAAGAGCAGAAGAGGTCTTCTCGGAATAGAAGAGGCAAAACGATCGTACTGCATGCACGCTTCCGGAAGAGGTAGACTTTGGAAGAGGCGAATCGATCACGCCCTAAAAGAAGAGCAGGAAGAGACCCAGGGGTGGTCTGACGGTAAGTATGGCGTATACACGTGGTGGGGCCGGAGGGGTGGGGTGGAGGGGGGAGTACTCACTGGGGTTGAGTCCGACCAGCGATGAGGATATCGACATGGAGAGCGCCGTCTCCTCGGTAACCGGCGTGTCATCTGCAACACACAGGGGTCATCACCAGACCGATCACACACACAGCGGGTCATCACCAGACAGATCACACACACAGGGGTCATCACCAGACAGATCACACACACAGCGGGTTATCACCAGACAGATCACACACACAGCGGGTCATCACCAGACAGATCACACACACAGCGGGTCATCACCAGACAGATCATACACACAGCGGGTCATCACCAGACTGATCACACACACAGCGGGTCATCACCAGACAGATCACACACACAGCGGGTCATCACCAGACAGATCACACACACAGCGGGTCATCACCAGACAGATCGCACACACAGCAGGTCATCACCAGACAGATCACACACACAGCGGGTCATCACCAGACAGATCACACACACAGCGGGTCATCACTAGACAGATCACACACACAGCAGGTCATCACCAGACAGATCACACACACAGCGGGTCATCACCAGACAGATCACACACACAGCGGGTCATCACCAGACAGATCACACACACAGCGGGTCATCACCAGACAGATCACACACACAGCAGGTCATCACCAGACAGATCACACACACAGCGGGTCATCACTAGACAGATCACACACACAGCGGGTCATCACCAGACAGATCACACACACAGCGGGTCATCACCAGACAGATCACACACACAGCGGGTCATCACCAGACAGATCACACACACAGCGGGTCATCACCAGACAGATCACACACACAGCGCGTCATCACCAGACAGATCACACACACAGCAGGTCATCACCAGACAGATCACACACACAGCGGGTCATCACCAGACAGATCACACACACAGCGGGTCATCACTAGACAGATCACACACACAGCAGGTCATCACCAGACAGATCACACACACAGCGGGTCATCACCAGACAGATCACACACACAGCGGGTCATCACCAGACAGATCACACACACAGCGGGTCATCACCAGACAGATCACACACACAGCAGGTCATCACCAGACAGATCACACACACAGCGGGTCATCACTAGACAGATCACACACACAGCGGGTCATCACCAGACAGATCACACACACAGCAGGTCATCACCAGACAGATCACACACACAGCGGGTCATCACCAGACAGATCACACACACAGCGGGTCATCACTAGACAGATCACACACACAGCAGGTCATCACCAGACAGATCACACACACAGCGGGTCATCACCAGACAGATCACACACACAGCAGGTCATCACCAGACAGATCACACACACAGCGGGTCATCACTAGACAGATCACACACACAGCGGGTCATCACCAGACAGATCACACACACAGCGGGTCATCACCAGACAGATCACACACACAGCGGGTCATCACCAGACAGATCACACACACAGCGGGTCATCACCAGACAGATCACACACACAGCGCGTCATCACCAGACAGATCACACACACAGCAGGTCATCACCAGACAGATCACACACACAGCGGGTCATCACCAGACAGATCACACACACAGCAGGTCATCACCAGACAGATCACACACACAGTGGGTCATCACTAGACAGATCACACACACAGCGGGTCATCACCAGACAGATCACACACAAAGCAGGTCATCACCAGACAGATCACACACACAGCGGGTCATCACCAGACAGATCACACACACAGCAGGTCATCACCAGACAGATCACACATACAGCGGGTCATCACCAGACAGATCACACACACAGCAGGTCATCACCAGACAGATCACACACACAGCGGGTCATCACCAGACAGATCACACATACAGCGGGTCATCACCAGACAGATCACACACACAGCAGGTCATCACCAGACAGATCACACATACAGCGGGTCATCACCAGACAGATCACACACACAGCAGGTCATCACCAGACAGATCGCACACACAGCGGGTCATCACCAGACAGATCACACACACAGCGGGTCATCACCAGACAGATCACACACACAGCGGGTCATCACCAGACAGATCACACATACAGCGGGTCATCACCAGACAGATCACACACACAGCAGGTCATCACCAGACAGATCACACATACAGCGGGTCATCACCAGACAGATCACACACACAGCGGGTTATCACCAGACAGATCACACACACAGCGGGTCATCACGAGACAGATCGTACACACAGCGGGTCATCACTAGCCAGATCACACGCACAGCGGGTCGTCACCAGACAGATCACACATACAGCGGGTCATCACCAGACAGATCACGCACACAGCGGGTCATCCCCAGACAGATCACACACACAGCGGGTCATCACCAGACAGATCACACATACAGCGAGTCATCACCAGACAGATCACACACACAGCGGGTCATCCCCAGACAGATCACACACACAGCGGGTCATCACCAGACAGATCACACACACAGCGGGTCATCACCAGACAGATCACACACACAGCGGGTCATCACCAGACAGATCACACACACAGCGGGTCATCACCAGACAGATCACACATACAGCGAGTCATCACCAGACAGATCACACACACAGCGGGTCATCACCAGACAGATCACACACACAGCGGGTCATCACCAGACAGATCACACATACAGCGGGTCATCACCAGACAGATCACACACACAGCGGGTCATCCCCAGACAGATCACACACACAGCGGGTCATCACCAGACAGATCACACACACAGCGGGTCATCACCAGACAGATCACACAGACAGCGGGTCATCACCAGACAGATCACACACACAGCGGGTCATCACCAGACAGATCACACATACAGCGGGTCATCACCAGACAGATCACGCACACAGCGGGTCATATCCAGACAGCGACACAACGTTATATGAGAAGGAAAATACAAAAAATTAATATTTAATAACGAGTTAAAAAATTATAAAACATGACAATAAAATTGAATTAAACAATTTGTATGCTCGTTTATTTGCAGATTTTTTCTCCTTGGCCTGTGTAAAAGAAGGGCGGTTAGGGTTGCGGCTCCCCTTGGAACTCGCAACGTCACGACAAACTGTCGCTGTAAGATGACTTGCATGTGAACTCATCCATTACGCTGTACGTTAATTGCTCGTTAATAATACATCTGTTCCCGTACCATCCTTCCACTCTCAGCCCCCCCCCCCCCCCCCACACACACACACACCCACCCACTGCCGCCCCTCTATTGTCACTCTAAGATGACCTTATTTGTGAACCCGCCCATTACAAGGAACGTCACTTAAAGCGATTCCCTAACCAACCCCTCGAACCCAGCCCCTGGCTCCCCCACATACAACCCCCCCCCCCCCCACCCCCCTCCCACCTCACATACACACATACCCCTCACTCCAAGACGACCCTATATATGTAAACCCGCCCATTACGTCAAGCACTGCAGGGCAGCGTATGGCGAGCAGCTGAGTGACCCTCCCCTAGAGGTCACCCTCCCCAGTCTCCTGTGACCTTGAGGCCGGTTTAGCGCGGCTTTCTTTCGGGTGTCCCCTCCCCTGTAATGTGGATTAGGGCGTCTTGCGGTCAGCCACGGCGCTGAACTATCTGGACGTGAGGTTTAATAATTCAGGACAAAGGCGAGGAGGGTGCGCGGCGCGGCGCGGCGCGGCGGATTTCTAACCGCATTCAAGTTAAGTGAAGACGCGGCAAGGAACCCCGGATGGGCGGACAGGACAGCTGGCACGCGGGTCGCTCAAGGTGGCCTTGAACATCGTAGGAAAGCGAATCCTGCCGGACGGCTTTCGGTGTCCCAAGAGGAGAATGCGACATGGAGCGATATGGGACCGGGGGTGGGGGGTCAGGGTCCGGAGGTCCGTGGGTCCGGGAGTCCGGGGGTCCAGGACAAGGGCGTTGGATTACATGTCACAACCAATAGGGGCGACCCAAAGCAAGGGGGCGGCGGGAACAAACAGGACAGGGGAGGTTTATTAGACCAGAGGCGGTAAACCCCTAACACCAGGTCTGGTGTCCAGTGAGGCGGCCACTTAATGCTGCTCATACAAGCAATTGACAATCAATATACCGGCTTTAAATCTAAAGCATAAGTTTCTGGATATAATAAGTCTTGTCTTGTTGATATTAATGTGCAAGAAATATTAAATGTGCATCGTTTTAAAGGGAAGCGATATCCCCATTCTGATGTCGGGGCATATAAAAAGCCTACATGGGCCTGGCTACAATTGCCTTCAGCTAAATTGTCCTTTATTTTTTGCGCAATAAATATATGCATTTATCGATTTCATTTCAACGATTTCAAGCACGAGCTTTAGGGGTTCGGTATAAAGAGATTCACTGGTGACATAAAATATAGCATAGCGAAGTTAAAATTAAAATTTCAAGACATCGCTGGTTAACTGGGATTGGATGGCGACGGGCGGGGGTGGCGGGGGGAAGTGGGGTGGCGGCGGATGTGGGTGATGGGGGGGGGGCAGTGGGGGGGTGGGGGGGGGGGCGGCGGTGGCGGGGTGGAGGCGTCGCCGTCGCCGTCGCCGTCGCCGCGGCCTTCACCCACTAATGAACAGGGATGTCTCGGGCACTAAAGAACAATATTGACCGAGCAGAGCGAACATCGACGCGGTGGAGGTACCGGGCGGAGGGGGGGGGGGGGTGGAGGAGGTTGGACCTTCGTGTAGTCTGAGGGTGTATTGCAAAGAGTTGGTGACGAATTAATCATACATGAGACGAAGGATCTTCCCTCTGTATATATGGGGTGGTAAAGACGCGCGCCGTGGCCAAGTGGGTAGTGTGCTCTGGTAGTCAGACAAACTCTATGAATGACGCAGCTGATATAACCGAATACAGACATTACAAGGCAGGTTAAGATTGCCTATAATATAATGGATCAGACAGAACAAAACGGTGGAATAAATTTGACCCACATCCTATCACTGTTGCAAGCGTTAAAGATTTCGTGGGTGAAAAGACTTGTCACGTCAGAAGTCGCTTGGCAAGACCTGTTTTCTACCATCGTTTGTAACGAGAAATCACTGTGTTGGCAACTGGATCCAACATCTCTGAAGTGCTTTATGACCCTGTCAAATCCATTTTGGCGTGATGTATTTAAAGCATGGTACCGGTTTAGAGCGATCGGGGACGGTACAGATTTTCGAACATATCAACGTTGGAACACGCGCTTTCGAAGTCACTCTAACCTTGTTAATAGGTAAACTGAATGTATTTATGCGGGGGTCGTATTCTAAAACGATGTTATTGATGATATGAGTCGTGTTTTATGATGGCAAGACTTCACACGGTCGTTTGGTATCAAGATTAATTGTAATATCGTGTATCAACTCTTGATCCTTAAGTTGCGTCCGGTGAGAAATAATGAAACAAAGTGGGAAACATCGCTAGGAGCAACATTTACGCCTGAAGAATGGAGAGGTTGTTATACTGTTGCGAAGTTAAGTACAGTCGATGAACGGCTCAGGAGTTTCCAATATAAGTTTCTTCAACGATGTTTGTCCACTAATACTTACCTTTGAGAATGTAATCTAGCAGCTAGAAGACGAGTTGTACGCTTTGCACTAGTGTCGTTGAAACTGTTAAACACTTATTTTTTCAATGTCCTTATGTGAAGAAACTGTGGGATTCACTTGCAATTTGGTTTCAGGCGCATTCCGTTTTTCACATATGGCCGTTACTGTCCTTAACCACGGTAATGTTTGGTGTAAGCAATTCAAAAGTTTGTCGTTTACTCTTATGACGCCCCTCCCTCCACAGTGATGGTTTCTATTGGTGTGTAACCACATTATAATCATTGTCAAAAGCTATATATTCTCTAGCAATTGTAAAGAAGTAAAACCTAGGGTTTTCACAGGTTTTTGCGCCAAAAATGTCGTTTGAAGTGTTGGAAAAAATTTGAACTTGTATTGGACATATATTATCTTCTTGAATTGACATTTCGAGTTACCTATTACACAATACCTCCATTGTTAATGGGACATTCGGGAGAAGACGGTGGTTGATTGAAAAGTGATTGTCTAGCCTAAGGGCGGTTCCATTCCCAGGCGCTGCACAGCTGTGGAGGGAGGGGCTCACAAGGGGGGGGGGGGTCTCCCAACCCGTATAAACAACGTTTATATGGGTTGGGAAACCTTCCCCCCTCCCTCTCTTATGACGCCCCTCCCTCCACAGCTGTGCAGCGCCTGTGGTTGCATTGCCCTTAAAATTAACCGGATATTATGACCGGTATGACTATATCGGGCGGCCCACCGGTCCTGGCTCAAAGAAATGCGCCTTGTATGCGGGTGGGTTGTTTCTGGAGGTATAAGCGGGCTCCTGGTACGTTCAGTTACACGCCCTATAGTGTGCGGATGGGTTGTTTCTGGAGGTATATGCGCGCTCTGGTACATTCAGTTACACGCCCTATAGTGTGCGGATGGGTTGTTTCTGGAAGTATAAGCGCGCTCTGGTACGCTCAGTTACACAGACAATAGTGTGCGGGTGGGTTGTTTCTGGAGGTATATGCGCGCTCTGGTACATTCAGTTACACGCCCTATAGTGTGCGGATGGGTTGTTTCTGGAGGTATATGCGCGCCACTGGTACATTCAGTTACACGCCCTATAGTGTGCGGATGGGTTGTTTCTGGAGGTATATGCGCGCCACTGGTACATTCAGTTACATACCCTATAGTGTGCGGATGGGTTGTTTCTGGAGGTATATGCGCGCCACTGGTATATTCAGTTACACGCCCTATAGTGTGCGGATGGGTTGTTTCTGGAGGTATATGCGCGCCACTGGTACATTCAGTTACACGCCCTATAGTGCGCGGATGGGTTGTTTCTGGAGGTATATGCGCGCCACTGGTACATTCAGTTACATACCCTATAGTAGGCGGATGGGTGGTTTCTGGAGGTATATGCGCGCCACTGGTACATTCAGTTACACGCCCTATAGTGTGCGGATGGGTTGTTTCTGGAGGTATATGCGCGCCACTGGTACATTCAGTTACATACCCTATAGTGTGCGGATGGGTTGTTTCAGGAGGTATATGCGCGCCACTGGTACATTCAGTTACACGCCCTATAGTGTGCGGATGGGTTGTTTCTGGAGGTATATGCGCGCCACTGGTACATTCAGTTACATACCCTATAGTGTGCGGATGGGTTGTTTCTGGAGGTATATGCGCGCCACTGGTACATTCAGTTACACGCCCTATAGTGTGCGGATGGGTTGTTTCTGGAGGTATATGCGCGCCACTGGTACATTCAGTTACATACCCTATAGTGTGCGGATGGGTTGTTTCTGTAGGTATATGCGCGCCACTGGTACATTCAGTTTCACGCCCTATAGTGTGCGGATGGGTTGTTTCTGGAGGTATATGCGCGCCACTGGTACATTCAGTTACACGCCCTATAGTATGCGGGTGGGTTGTTTCTGGAGGTATATGCGCGCCACTGGTACATTCAGTTACATACCCTATAGTGTGCGGATGGGTTGTTTCTGGAGGTATATGCGCGCCACTGGTACATTCAGTTACACGCCCTATAGTGTGCGGATGGGTTGTTTCTGGAGGTATATGCGCGCCACTGGTACATTCAGTTACATACCCTATAGTGTGCGGATGGGTTGTTTCTGTAGGTATATGCGCGCCACTGGTACATTCAGCTACACGCCCTATAGTGTGCGGATGGGTTGTTTCTGGAGGTATATGCGCGTCACTGGTACATTCAGTTACATACCCTATAGTGTGCGGATGGGTTGTTTCTGGAGGTATATGCGCGCCACTGGTACATTCAGTTACATACCCTATAGTGTGCGGATGGGTTGTTTCTGGAGGTATATGCACGCCACTGGTACATTCAGGTACATACCTTATAGTGTGCGGATGGGTTGTTTCTGGAGGTATATGCGCGCCACTGGTACATTCAGTTACACGCCCTATAGTGTGCGGATGGGCTGTTTCTGAAGGTATATGCGCGCCACTGGTACATTCAGTTACACGCCCTATAGTGTGCGGATGGGTTGTTTCTGGAGGTATATGCGCGCCACTGGTACGCTCAGTTACACAGCTCATAGTGTGCGGATGGGTTGGTTCTGAAGGTATAAGCGCGCTCCTGGTACATTCAGTACACAGATCACCTGGGCTAGCCGGGCGATCCGCACCATAATAACCAAATCGACGTGAAACAAAGAGGCCGAGGCATAGAGAGAGAGGCTGGGACACGTGCACTCAGGGACAATTAGAGGATCAAATAAGGGCAGTGGATATGGATGGATTGGGTGGAGTGTGTGTGTGTGTGGGGGGGGAGTCACTAGGGGAGGGGGGAGCGAGGTGTGGGGGGGAATCACTAGAGGGGAGGGGTGGAGAGAGTCACTGGAGAATGGTGGGGTGAGGGGTGGGTGGGGGAGTCACTGGAGGAGGGTGGAGGTGAGGGGAAGTCATGGAGGAGGATGGAGGTGAGGGGGGGGGGAGATCACTAGATACCGGAGGAGGTGGAGTGGAAGTCACTGGCGGAGGGGGAGGGGTCAGAAAGGGTGGGGTCGGGGTGCCAAATGAGCCCTATGGAGGCCTGACGTGTGGCACCGTGACCAGTGGGGCTGGGGTGTGGGGGGCTGGAGGTCTGGAGATAAGGAGGAACTGTCAGGAGGTAATCTATGGTGCTCTCTGCATGGGGGAGGGGGGGGAGGTATGGGTGGTAGGGTGGGAGGTCGGGTGGCAGGATGATGAAGGTGTGGGTGGAGGGAGGGTAGGGTGTTGGAGGTGGGATGGGAGGGTGGCGGAGGCGAAAGAGCAGGGTGTTTGAGGTGGGATGGCAGGGCGGGGGAAGTGGGATAGTAGGGTATTGGAGGTGGGATGGCAATGTGTTGGAGGTGGGGATGGGAGGGTGGGGGTGGTGGGATAGCAGTGTGTTGGAGGTGGGACGGGAGGGTGAGGGTGGTGGGATGGTTGTGGGGGGAGGTACCTTGGCCTTGTTGTCGGCGACCCGGGCGCAGTATATGGAGATATGTCTGATGCCACCCCATCCCACACCTACCTACATCAACGCCCCATGCCCGTCTCCATACCGTCCCCACCCCGTTCCCACACCACCCCGATATCCGCCCTGCCCCCACCACCCCGTAAACCGCCCTGCCCCCGCCCCACCACATCTCCATCCAGGCCACCCTATCCCCACCCCGCAACTACCCCGGCCCTGACCTCACCCGCCCTGCCCGGTTCCTCCATAATCTCCCATCTCTCCCCCTTTCAATTCTGGCAACTCCTCACCAAACAAACACAGTACATGTGGGATTTTGGGTTCCTTCTTTCTGCCTCTCGCCGAAAGAGCAATCCAAATATGGCCTTCCACAATCTTTGTGTGTATCTCTAATCTAATTTTCAATCATAAAACGGGATGATTTATTAGTTTACGACCCATCCATAAACGTATTTCGTGCGCCGACGCAGAGGTTGGTCCTCTGAGACTGAGGCATCCGGGCGTCGGTCAGCTCCAGGATAACCAGCGTAACCCCCCATGTGGTCGCGGGGCAGCTGCACCAGGTAACCTCAGTGTGGGCGCGGCACACCTCTGTGTGGGTGGGGCAAACCTCAGTGTGGGCGGGGCACTGCCAAGTATGGGCGGGGCTCAGCCCAGAATGGGCGGGGCATAACTCAGTGTGGGCGGGGCTCAGCCCAGAATGGGCGCGACATAGCTCAGGGTGGGCGGGGCTTAGCCCAGTGTGGGCGAGGCACACCTCATTGTGGGCGGGGCTTAGCCCAGTGTGGGCGAGGCACACCTCAGTGTGAGCGGGGCACACCTCAGTGTGGGCGGGGCACTGCCAAGTGTAAGTGGGGCTTAGCCCAGTGTGGCCGGGGCTCAGCCTAGAATGGGCGGGGCATAACTCAGTGTGGGCGGGGCACACCTCAGTGTGGGCGGGTCATACCTCAGTGAGGGCGGGGCAGCCCAGAATGGGGGGGGGCATACCTCAGTGTGGGCGGGGCACACCTCAGTGTGGGCGGGTCATCCCTCAGTGTGGGCGGTGGTATCGGTGTATCCAGGGTTTAGACAGCGACAGCAGATAGTCAGCATGCAGGAGGCAGAACATCGACATTGACATATGGAATATGGAATAAAACCACATCGTATCACTGCAGAAGCACCGAACGAGAGACACGGTAAAAAAAGACGCTTTTATTACTAAATATTTCAGTAATGAACCAGGAATATATATATATATAGAGCGATACAGAGAGATACAGAGAGATACAGATAGAGATGAATACAGAGGCAACGGCAAAAAGAGTACCCAGCAAACACACAACGTTCGCACACGTTGGTTTTTGATTGTAGTCACGTCATCTCAAAGTTAACATAAGGACAACGTTGCTACAACCTGCGTCGCAAACGTTGAAGTCATATTTTCTAGCCTTGAGCCCATAAAAATAAATCCTTTGCCGTTTGTAGTGACTAATAAAACTTGGCTACGTGTAGCAGTTGGTATAAATACAAAATTGTGAAAAGTCGAGAGTTTTCCCAATGTTAGGACAACGTTACCTGAACAATTAGACATCATGAAAACAATACGTAATTGATTGTATTTGGCAATCATGCTTCTGGTTAATTCATATGTACGCAGTAGTTCCTCACAGAAGGCACAATTTTAATACTGGACTGAATGTCGGACAACGTTATCTAAAAACGTTCCGGCCACGTAAAAAAACACATTTTCATGTTATCTCAACCAAAACCAAACCAAAAAAACTTGTTTGCTGGGTACATTAAGAAATACGAGTGCCGCTACCGTCAGAGAATGACAGAAAGTGAGAAGTGGGTGGGAGATGTGGCGGGAGCTAATGTGTGTGTGGGTGGGTGGGGGTGTTACCATCCGTTTTGGGAGGACATGGGACAATCATTGGCTGGTTGCAGATGGGAGAACATTGTTATCTGCTTCATGGGTGACATCTTTAGGGGAAGACCATCGCAGGGACCCTGGGCCGTTGTCGCCCCACCCCCGGACCCCACACCACCACCCCCGGACTCCACATCCTCCCCTCGCGCACCCTGCACCACCCACCCCCGCACCCCACTCCACCACCCTGCACCCCACGCTATCACCCCCGCACCCCATACGATTACCCCCGCACCCCACACCACCACCCACGCACCCCAAACCACCACACCAGCACATCATGACCTCGCACCCCACACCACCACACCGCACCCTGCAACACCACCCCCGCACCACACACCACCACCCCCGCACATCATGACCTCGCACCCCACAACACCACCCCAGCACATCATGACCTCGCACCCCACACCACCACACCGCACCCTGCACCACCACCCCCGCACCCCACACCACCACCCCCGCACATCATGACCTCGCACCCCACAACACCACCCCAGCACATCATGACCTCGCACCCCACACCACCACACCGCACCCTGCACCACCACCCCCGCACCTCACACCACCACCCCGCACCCCACACCACCACCCCCGCACCCCACACCACCACCCCGCACCACCATTATACAGGGGGTTGGTGGACGTGATTGGGGTGTGGCAGGAGAGGGTACGCTATACCAGACCGAGGCCAAGGGGTGCAGAAGGGGGTAACAATGCTATTGATCCCTGTAAAGGCAACCATTGACCTTGTCCTCGCAGCTGTCACTGA
The DNA here is from genome assembly GCA_964019135.1 of Arenicola marina. Classification (NCBI taxonomy): domain Eukaryota; kingdom Metazoa; phylum Annelida; class Polychaeta; family Arenicolidae; genus Arenicola; species Arenicola marina. The sequence continues at coordinate 25,453,413 of OZ025261.1, forward strand.
CTCGCCAAACGACTTGGCCAATTCTGAAACCCCTAGTCCGCCCCCCCCCCCTATAAACCGCCCCCCCCTGTCCCGTCCAGTCCCCACACCTCCGCTCCAGCACTCCGTAAAGGATTAACAGATCATTAAAATTATTCATGCACCATAAAGCTATAAAGCGCACAGGCTGTGTCGATGGGGTACGGTGGCTGGGTGGTGGGCTCTGGTGGCCGGGCGGTGGGGGTACGGCGCCCGGGCTGGTGGGTTCTCGAGGCCGGGAGGTGGGGTCTGGTCCTGTGGGGCACGCAGAGACCCAGCCATCACATCTATTCTGCCCCTAATTAGACAACCGAGAGGCACTAAAACTGAGAAATTGTGGCAATTCGCGGCCATAGTTATCAGTGGAGGGCAGATTGGTTTGACACTGAGCTGGTCTTATACATCCCATATGGCGCTGTGCACAGGGAATGTGGGTACAGACCATACACGGCGCTGTGCACAGGGAATGTGGGTACAGACCATACACGGCGCTATGCACAGGGAATGTGTGTACAGACCATACACAGCGCTGTGCACAGGGAATGTGGGTACAGACCATACACGGCGCTGTGCACAGGAAATGTGGGTACAGACCATACACGGCGCTGTGCACAGGGAATGTGTGTACAGACCATACACGGCGCTGTGCACAGGGAATGTGGGTACAGACCATACACAGCTGTACGTGGAGGGCACACACAAAGCGATATTCAATTACCCATAATGCCCCATTACGCAGGTATTGTTAACTGAGGTTCCGCAAGCCTGTCGTAATACACTGGTCAGTGCCCCGCACGCCTGTCGTAAAAAGATTGGTCAGTGCCCCGCACGCCTGTCGTAAAAACACTGGTCAGTGTCCCGCACGCCTGTCGTAAAAACACTGGTCAGTGTCCCGCACGACTGTCGTAAAAACGCTGGTCAGTGCCCCGCATGCCTGTCGTAAAAACACTGGTCAGTGTCCCGCACGACTGTCGTAAAAACGCTGGTCAGTGCCCCGCATGCCTGTCGTAAAAACACTGGTCAGTGTCCCGCACGCCTGTCGTAAAAAGATTGGTCAGTGCCCCGCACGCCTGTCGTAAAAACACTGGTCAGTGTCCCGCACGCCTGTCGTAAAAACACTGGTCAGTGTCCCGCACGACTGTCGTAAAAACGCTGGTCAGTGCCCCGCATGCCTGTCGTAAAAACACTGGTCAGTGCCCCGCACGCCTGTCGTAAAAACACTGGTCAGTGTCCCGCACGCCTGTCGTAAAAACACTGGTCATTGTCCCGCACACCTGTCGTAAAAAAACTGGTCAGCGTCCCGCACGCCTGTCGTAAAAACACTGGTCAGTGTCCCGCACGACTGTCGTAAAAACGCTGGTCAGTGCCCCGCACGCCTGTCGTAAAAACACTGGTCAGTGTCCCGCACGCCTGTCGTAAAAACACTGGTCATTGTCCCGCACACCTGTCGTAAAAACACTGGTCAGTGTCCCGCACGCCTGTCGTAAAAACACTGGTCAGTGTCCCGCACGACTGTCGTAAAAACGCTGATCAGTGCCCCGCACGCCTGTCGTAAAAACACTGTTCACTGCCCCGCACGCCTGTCGTAAAATGACTGGTCACTGCCCCGCACGCCTGTCGTAAAATGACTGGTCACTGCCCCGCACGCCTGTCGTAAAATGACTGGTCAGTGCCCCGCACGCCTGTCGTAAAATGACTGGTCACTGCCCCGCACGCCTGTCGTAAAATGACTGGTCACTGCCCCGCACGCCTGTCGTAAAAACACTGTTCACTGCCCCGCACGCCTGTCGTAAAAACACTGGTCACTGCCCCGCACGCCTGTCGTAAAAACACTGGTCAGTGCCCCGCACGCCTGTCGTAAAAACACTGGTCAGTGCCCCGCACGCCTGTCGTAAAAACACTGTTCACTGCCCCGCACGCCTGTCGTAAAATGACTGGTCACTGCCCCGCACGCCTGTCGTAAAATGACTGGTCACTGCCCCGCACGCCTGTCGTAAAATGACTGGTCAGTGCCCCGCACGCCTGTCGTAAAATGACTGGTCACTGTCCCCCACGCCTGTCGTAAAAACACTGGTCAGTGCCCCGCACGCCTGTCGTAAAAAAAATGGTCAGTGTCCCGCACGCCTGTCGTAAAAACACTGGTCAGTGTCCCGCACACCTGTCGTAAAAAGATTGGTCAGTGCCCCGCACGCCTGTCGTAAAAAGACTGGTCAGTGTCCCGCACGCCTGTCGTAAAATGACTGGTCAGTGCCCCGCACGCCTGTCGTAAAAACACTGGTCACTGCCCCGCACGCCTGTCGTAAAAAGATTGGTCAATGTCCCGCACGCCTGTCGTAAAATGACTGGTCAATGTCCCGCACGCCTGTCGTAAAATGACTGGTCAGTGCCCCGCACGCCTGTCGTAAAATGACTGGTCAATGTCCCCCACGCCTGTCGTAAAAACACTGGTCACTGCCCCGCACGCCTGTCGTAAAATGACTGGTCAATGTCCCCCACGCCTGTCGTAACAGTAACACAGTTCAGAGCCATTAGGACCATTAGGACGATGGCTTTTGATGTCGTCATCCAATAGCCAAGCGCGCTACCCACTGGGCCACGGGGTGACCCCTCCTCGTCCAGGGATCACGAGTTTCAGGGTTACGTCTGCACGAACTCATTTGATGATCTCAATCGTATTGTTCATATAAATTTATTCTTTAGCTTAGAAAACCCTCCCTTCAATCCTTCGCACTCCTCCTTGAACCGACCCTTTCTGTGATATTACGTTGCGATGCCCCCCCCCCCCCCGCCTAGCGTAAGCCTGGGCACCCCTTTGTTGTAGGATATGTTACGTTGCGATGCCCCCCCCGCCTAGCGTACCCCTGGGTAACCCTTGTTGTAGGGTATGTTACGTTGCGATGCCCCCCCCCCGCCTAGCGTAAGCCTGGGTAACCCTTGTTGTAGGGTATGTTACGTTACGATGCCCCCCCCCCGCCTAGCGTACCCCTGGGCACCCCTTTGTTGTAGGGTATGTTACGTTGCGATGCCCCCCCCCGCCTAGCGTAAGCCTGGGCACCCCTTTGTTGTAGGATATGTTACGTTGCGATGCCCCCCCCCGCCTAGCGTAAGCCTGGGTAACCCTTGTTGTAGGGTATGTTACGTTACGATGCCCCCCCCCCGCCTAGCGTACCCCTGGGCACCCCTTTGTTGTAGGGTATGTTACGTTGCGATGCCCCCCCCCCGCCTAGCGTAAGCCTGGGCACCCCTTTGTTGTAGGATATGTTACGTTGCGATGCCCCCCCCCCCCCCGCCTAGCGTAAGCCTGGGTAACCCTTGTTGTAGGGTATGTTACGTTACGATGCCCCCCCCCCCGCCTAGCGTACCCCTGGGCACCCCTTTGTTGTAGGGTATGTTACGTTACGATGCCCCCCCCCCCGCCTAGCGTAAGCCTGGGTAACCCTTGTTGTAGGGTATGTTACGTTACGATGCCCCCCCCCCCCGCCTAGCGTACCCCTGGGCACCCCCTTGTTGTAGGGTATGTTACGTTACGATGCTCCCCCCCCCGCCTAGCGTACCCCTGGGCACCCCCTTGTTGTAGGGTATGTTACGTTACGATGCCCCCCCCGCCTAGCGTACCCCTGGGCACCCCCTTGTTGTAAGGTATGTTACGTTACGATGCCCCCCCCCTCGCCCACCACGCCTAGCATACCCCCTGTGCGCCACTCTGACAGTCGGACACACACCGGACGTATGTCCCCCAGACGTGCGTCGCGTGCACATTGCCGCTGGTCGCTGGGACGCCGAGACGACGTCTGCGGGGAAATCAACGCGCCCTCTGCTCGCCCCCAGAGCACGGGCGCGGAATGCAGATCACGTGACCTTTTCATTCTCTGCTCTGGAGAAGTGCCGAAGTGTTTGGCGGCGTCGGGCATTAACCTTTTGATACTGCCGCCAACGTGCTGCCGTCAGCGCTGTGCCGAGACCTTGGGCGCAGACCCCGGGCTGAGACCCCGGGCTGAGACCCCGGGCTGAGACCCCGGGCTGAGACCCCCCCCCCCCCGGGCTGTGACCCGGGGCTCAGACCCCGGGCTCAGACCCGGGCTCAGACTCCGGGCTGTGACCCCGGGCTGTAACCCTGGGCTGTAACCCCGGGCTGGGACCCCGGCCCAAAACCGCCACTAGGTGGGCAAGCAGCCTCCCCCACCCCTCCCTCACCTGTCGCCCCCAGGTGGGCCAACAGCCTATCTCTTCCCTCTACCTCCCCCCCACCTGTCGCCACTAGGTGGGCTAGCAGCCTCCCCCACCCCTCCTACCACCCCCCTCCCCCCTTTCTCCCCCTCCCCTCACATGTCGCCGCCAAATGGGCCAGCAGCCTACCCCACCCTTCCCCCTCCCCCTCACCTGTCGCCACTAGGTTGGCCAGCAGCTTCCCCCACCCCTCCACCCCCGCTCACCTGCCGCCACTAGGTGGGCCAACAGCCTCCCCCACCCCTCCACCGCCCATCTCCCTCCACCCCCTCACCTGTCGCCACTAGGTGGGCCAGCAGCCTCCCCCACCAGTCCTCCTGCGCGGCGTCGATGCACTTGAGGTCGACGAGCGAGTTGGGGAGGTCGCAGTCCTGCAGCAGCACGGTGACGAGGTCGCGCTGGGCCAGCACCAGCTCGACCTCGGAGAAGAGCTGCATGTCCGAGAAGCACCAGGTCTCGCTGAGGAAGTCCGGCGTTAGGATGACGACCGTGCGCCGGGCGTGCTTCAGGCCGTACCGCGCCGTCTGCTGCAGCGACGAGCGGCAGTCGAAGTCCCGCTCGTGGCAACAGCAGCGGAAGCCCAGCATGGGGCTCTCGAGGCGCTCCAGCACGCTCAGCACCCAGTCCCTGTCGTTGTTGTGGTACAGGAAGAAGGCGTGGTACAGCAGGCCCTCGCCCAGAGGGGGCGCCAGCGGCTGGAAGCAACAAACACAAACATACATGTCTCGTTTGAAGCGAAAGTAATTGGTGTTTTAGTTGAGGCCGCTTTGAAACATGCCTCAGATCCGGATTTTTACCAGGACCTAGAGATTGGCGGTCTAGTGCTAACCACTACACCATGGTGGTCCCTGCTATCAGTGTTTTGTTTGAAGCTCTCGATTCTGGTCTTTAGGCTTAGACCGACCAGCGACGGATCGAGGTAAAGAACATGATATATGTTCGTTTATACGGACCCCTGTTTCACAAAAAGTGACGAGCTCGTAACCGTATCTTTTACATGCTAATTTTACGACAGATCGTAATTTTACGAGCAACGAAATAAGCGTTAAACTGCGATTATTGCAGTGCAGCCATCTTCGTCCAATTTATTTTCCACCGTTATTATCCAAAACATGTTTGCTATATATATATATATATATATATATATGATAATTTCAACCTTTGCACTTCGTTTCGTGCCGGCAATGCAATATGTTAATTTTACGAGACAAAGCTTCTAGAACTTCGTGAAATGATCCTCTGGCTATTAGTTCCGCCATCTGGGATTTCACAGATGTGTTATACAATAGGGCTGTAGAGTTCTCGCGGGTTCTATTTCCAGTTTAGGTCTTTTGGGGACCAACCAAAAAACACGTGCTCTTAGAACGTGTGCGCATCACGCTGGTGCCTTGCTACAGCTGCTTGACGCGCACTCACTGTAGTCAACGTTTGAGTGTTGGGAACCGGCCAGCTGCGCGGTTTGTGCGTGAAGAATCGAGTGGGTGTGAAACAATTTTTTGTTTGCTTTTGTCCAGGCATTACTGACCATGAATCATAATATAGTTAAAGATAAGACATTTATCTCCCCATAATGCATGTGGTCCGTTCTATGAGACTGTTGGAAGCGTTGTATTTTGAGGCAATTCATCGATGTTTACATTTCTGGACAAACGAAACGCCATTTTCCTCGCCTGGTCAGTCCATATAAGGGAGCGTTGTTACGTAACCATAGATATCGCGCGCAGACATGCGAGTCGTGATGATTATTACGTCATAAGACATGGAAAACCCCGCGCAAGACATTAGGCCTGACACTGACAGTTACTCATGATACAACCGCATTATGGTTTATCAACTGTCTAACCGCTCATATATTACACAAATCTACTCGGATGGTTATAATTCTGATATGCGCAGAACTTCAGTGGTTAGTTGTGCAGCCAAGGACAGCTTTAGCCGATCTTCTGTGTGAGGCGAGCGAAGGCAAACAACCGGAAGGTAGGCAGTACGTACAGGTCAGGTGCACAGGCCGTTGATGCTAGGCATTGACGTAGAGCATAAGTTTCCCTGTCCTGTGGGGTCTCGATAAGATCCCGTAGTGACTGTACAGGCGATGCCGGAGAATAAATCACGAAAACTAATTACCAAAATAAGCAACTGCAGCGCATGAACAATTTTAATGGACATTTCTGATGAAAAAGATTTTAAAATTGGGACGGTGGGGTGGGGGTGGGGGGGGGGAGGGCGATTGAAAATGTGTGTCCATAGAGCCGGTTAGCTGAGCGGGTCAAATGGCAAAGAGATACCCCTTCCGAGCGGATTTTGAAGGGGACATACAAAGCTCGAAACCCCCCCAACCCAGCATTATATTAAGTACCCCCCCACCCCACACACACATACACTATGTGGTCGGTAGCTTTTTGTTAAGCAAATGTAAATAAACAAAAATTATAATTGTAGAATATATTCAAAATGGCCAAACGGACGCAGTTGTTGCCTCTGCGTGGCCAGACAGGTGGGTGATGGAGACTGCTCTCATGTATAGGACCGGATAGTGTCTGCAGAGGACTGACGAATGACCTGACAAAGCATTACACCTCAAATGTTGCTCTGGTTACATGACATCTTTGTATCATGGGTCATCTTTGTGTCATGACATGACGTCTCTCCTTCCACTAGTAAATAGTTTACTTTGGTTAATTGTATTACCTCATAAAATTACCCATCCTTTCCAAAAATCTCTTGCTGCAAAAAATCTAAAATACAGCCATAGGATTATTGGACATGGCTTCAGCATCGCATGGGACTCCAACCTGAGCTGAGGCATGTCCATAGTGGTGGGGGACTCAGACATATTGTATAAAGCGTTGACAAAAATATTGTGATTCAATAATATAATTGATGTTAATTCATCAGTCGACGTTAACTGACTGAGTCCCGCGGACCCCGTGTTCCCGACATACCGTAACCACGGGTAACGCCTATAGACGTAGACACAACAGTGGCGAGACTGACTGGCCATTTGGTCAGTTTGTTGTCTGTTTCGTCTCTCACGTGGTCAGGTCAGGCAGCTAATTAGTTTAATGGCCACTATGCGTTATACATAATGGAGAGAGACGGGAAAACCGATCAATAGGGCGTAATGCGGCAGGCAGCACAGAGCGTCCGGCCGGACGGAATCAATATACATCACTACCACTGGTGATAAGGGAGGGGGGTGTTGGGGGGTGTTGGGGGGTGGGGGGGGTGGGGTGTTATGTAGGTGGGACGGATGATGTGGGTGGGATGAGGGGGGTGTGTGGTGTAGGTGGGACGGGTGATGTGGGTGGGGATTAGGGGCGTGTGTGGCGTAGGTGGGACGGGTGATATGAGTGGGTGGGATGAGGGGTGGGTGGTGTAGGTGGTACTTCGGACGGTTGGTGTAGGTGGGGTGAGGGGGGTGAATGGGCGCTCTGGGAACAGTTCTTCAAACATTCCGCTATTCTTTTATTCTGCTATTCGAATGAAGCTGACTTTTGCCAGCTAGGACCTTGGCTGTATGTTAGGCGATCTACGACAGATTTAACCCGGAGCGTCATCCTCAAGCATCGTCTCGACTCACCCTCACTCACCCACAGAACGGTCTCCGGCGTAAGGTGTTCGAAACAAAATGTCCAGATGATGAGATACAATCAATAGATACATTTAAAGACGTCCAGTTAAAGTGTTCAGTTACGCGACATTATTTACAACTTATTTACTGATTACATCGCAACAACAAACAAGATGGCTGCACAGTCGTTTTCTTGTAATGCGCGATTGAATTCCGCCCCCGCCCCCCCCCCCCCCCCAATCGAAATTTTACATTACTTTACCCACCCGAAACCCATATAGAAACTCACTATTGTCTCTTTCGGAATTTCTGGTCTTATTCCCATATAAAAAAAGGACCAAAAATTCGGATTTTTTAAATGTAAAATTATTTATACATTAAATTAATATTTGCGACAACGCAAAAATTTGTTTTCGGTGATCGTCACAGTGATGGCGCGTGCTACGTTAATGTGGATAAAAGGACGCGTGAATTGTTGCGCAAAACAACAAAAACAATAATCAAGTTGTTTGTAAGAATCAATGTTGCTTCAATCACGTGAAGGCATCCTGCGCCCTACCCCGCCTCCTCCCCTCCCCCCCCTTCTGCTGGGCTAACAACATGGCCGCGTTCCACCCTCACCGGTGTCTTGGGGTGTACGGTATTAAACAAATCTCATGTTTAGGAAGGACAATTAAAACTTGTGTTGCTAGTCTGTGGCTTTACCGTTCCATATGAATAATCTTCCTTTGCAATTTTACTGACTGCCACCCCTCCTCCCCCCACCCTCCCTTTCTCAATGAGGTGATGTTATACCCTGACGACCCCCGCTCTCTTTCTTTCTCTCTCTCTATCTCTCTCTCTCCATGACAACTCCCCCCCCCTGTCTCTCTCCATGGGTTATCTTCAATATAACTCGGGGTGTTCCCTAAACCCTCCCTCGAGATTAGCCTGTAAAGAGACCAATGCCATGATGGTGGAAGTCTGACTAAGTGGCCAACGCAAAAACAGTCAATATGTTTCTCACGGCTTTCTAAGAAGACGGAAGGCGGGTTGGACTGTGTTGTACTGGGAAACATTGTCCCGCAACGGGGAAGATGGATTTAAAGAGGGGGGGCGGGAGAGGAGTAGGGAGAGACGTGTGAGGGGGAGAGGGGTAGGGAGAGACGTGGGAGGGGGGAGGGGGGTAGGGAGAGACGTGGGAGGGGGGGAGGGGTAGGGAGAGACGTGGGAGGGGGGAGGGGAGGTAGGGAGAGACGTGGGAGGGGGGAGGGGGGTAGGGAGAGACGTGGGAGGGGGAGGGGGGTAGGGAGAGACGTGGGAGGGGGGAGGGGAGGTAGGGAGAGACGTGGGAGGGGGGAGGGGGGTAGGGACAGACGTGGGAGGGGAAGAGGTGGGGAGAGACGTGGGAGGGGGGTAGGGAGAGCCGAGGGAGGGGAGGGAGTGAAGGGAAGGGTGGGGGGGTGGGGAGTAGGGAGGGGGGTGCTTAGGCCTTGGCTGGTGGGCTGGGACTTATTCATGGCATTGAGATTGGGTGTCGGTGCTGGGGGTTGCTGGGGGGGTCGCTGGAGGTGCAGGCAGGGGTGAGTCCGCTGGGAAGAGGGGGGAGGTGGGAGGGGGTCGCTGGGGGGTCGCCGGGATAATCACTAGTCCCGGAGTGTCCGGATGGGGCGGTTCGCCCCGGGGCTGACACCAGTGCAGGCTAACTGGCATCGAGTGTTGGGTACCAAGTGAGTTTGTGGGGAGATCGAAGGTTTGAGAAGGTTTAGGCCTCCCCACTGACCGGTTAAATTGTATTGACCCAAGAGGAACTTACAGTAAGCGCCCCTCTCCCCTATGCCCAAACTCACCCTGAGAGTGGAGATGGCGAAGATGGTTGGGGTGAAGCTAGGGGTATGGAAGGGGGGAGGAGGGCGTGAGGATGGGGTGCGGATGGGCATTAGGGTGGGGCAGATGAGAATGAGATGAGTGTGGGGGTGATGATGGGATGAGGGTGGGGAAGAGTGTGGGGTGAGTCTGGGGGAGAGGGTGGGGATGCGGTTGGGCAAGGTGCTGGGAGTGGGGTGATGGCGTGGGTGAGCACTTGGAGGATTTGGGGGGTGAGGGTTTGGCGTGGAGTCATGGTGGGTGAGAATGGGGATGAGGGTGGGGGTGAGAGGTTGGCGTGGGAGCCACACTGACGTCTTCCAGGGCTGGCGGCGGTGTATTTAGACACCCCACACTCTTCAAACAAATACTTCACGCTTCATTTATCCCACTAAGTAGACTGCTTAGCGCATTCCATGTATTTCATAGGACAATCTTTCAGTTTGTCCTATAACTAATTTACATTTTGGCCTCTATTTTTCCCGTGTTTTCATTACTGGTCATTACATGTTACAGACCAATCAATCATGCTCGCTCAATAATGTCATGCCTGGTCCGCCATCTTGACAAGTGCCTTTCCGCCGCAACAAACTGTCAGATATGTCAGTCTGCTACGAGACCCAGCATTTGGTTTAGGTCCGGAACTATGTCTTACCTCTGGCAAAGAACGTCACGTGGAGACTATTAATATGTAATGATATATGTATTGCTGCTGTACTCAGCGAATGGACGTGTTCCTATAGCAGACAGGACAGGGGCGGATCTAGAAATTTGCCAAGGGGGGGGATGCTCTCTGAACACTTCCGACCGGGGGTGTGGAGTGTGCTTGCGACCGGGGGGGGGGAGATGCTCGGAGAAGTCGACTTTAACAGTGCATGTTCAGGTTCCCAAGGGGGGGGGGGGGGGTGCAACCCCCGTAACGCCCCCCCCCCTAGATCCGCCCCTGCATGACCTAGCTGGTGGTGCGGACCTGCCAGACGCCTGCTGTCTCTCTGTTTGATCTGGTTTTACGGGCTTGGTATCAGATCTTAAAGTATTTGCGTCACGTAAGCGTGGGATTCACGCTGCACATCATTTTGGACAAACGTACAAATTAAACTACGATATCATGACGAGTTACCATGCTATCACATAGCGTCAGTGAAGACGCCTTCTCTAAAATAGCACAGCGGAAGTTACTCCGCTGTCCATTGCTGGCTGTATCGCTATCTAAAATTCCACTAGGACGTCACAAGACTGATGTGCTGTGACGTCACTTTTCTCTCGCCCAACAATGGGAAGTGATGAAAAACCCAAAGAAAACGTGTTTTCTGTGGACACTGACTAATCCATCTATCTAAATCGTGTTGATGTATATGTCGTCAAATGGCGTAATAAACCTCTGCGAAATAACCAATAAATCGCACTGACAGGTGATCGCTCCCATCCCCAGTTATACAGCGTCAGTAATCAGGTAATAGATATGCATGGGAAAATAACGGAAGTGGCACAACTGGGAGTGACATAACTGAAAAATATTTCCGGAACGAGTATTACCAACGAACGCGTTGGAAAGTTTTTTGAAAGTTATATAATTATTTTGCCGCCTACTGTCTCCAAGACAAACCCTGGAGACCCCCCCCCCCCCCCGTTTTGGCGCAAACTGTACTTCGATTTTGTTGTGACCCCTCCTCTGCACCCCCCCGCCCCCCGCCCCGCCCTCAGATTTTTCAGATAATTCAGCCCCAGCAAATGGGAGCCGCTCTATGGCGGTGCAGTCCGCTTCATTATACAACCGTTTCATTACGCCACTCCTCCACTCTACCCCCTTGTCGCAACACAGCAAGCTTACAGCTCCGTATCGCTCAAGCGTGGGGAAACCCATCCCTTTCCCCTTATACCCGACCCCCAGCCCCTGGCCCCCGGAATCCGGACCCCGGCCCCCGGCCCCCGGCCCCCAGCAGCCAGCTCCCAGTCCCAGGCCCCCGGCCCCCGGCCCCAAGCAGCCAGCTCCCAGTCCCAGGCCCCCGGCCCCCGGCCCCAAGCAGCCAGCTCCCAGTCCCAGGCCCCCGGCCCCCGGCCCCAAGCAGCCAGCTCCCAGTCCCAGGCCCCCGGCCCCCGGCCCCAAGCAGCCAGCTCCCAGTCCCAGGCCCCCGGCCCCAAGCAGCCAGCTCCCAGTCCCAGGCCCCCGGCCCCCGGCCCCAAGCAGCCAGCTCCCAGTCCCAGGCCCCCGGCCCCCGGCCCCAAGCAGCCAGCTCCCAGTCCCAGGCCCCCGGCCCCCGGCCCCAAGCAGCCAGCTCCCAGTCCCAGGTCCCGGCCCCCGGCCCCCAGCAGCCAGCTCCCAGTCCCAGGTCCCCGGCCCCCGGCCCCAAGCAGCCAGCTCCCAGTCCCAGGCCCCCGGCCCCCGGCCCCAAGCAGCCAGCTCCCAGTCCCAGGCCCTCGGCCCCCGGCCCCAAGCAGCCAGCTCCCAGTCCCAGGCCCCCGGCCCCCGGCCCCAAGCAGCCAGCTCCCAGTCCCAGGCCCCCGGCCCCCGGCCCCAAGCAGCCCGCTCCCAGTCCCAGGCCCCCAGCCCCCGGCCCCCGGTCCCTGGCGCCAGGCCCACGGCCTATAACCCTCTAGCGCCCCTAGCCCTAACCCTAGCCGGGAGGGCGTCGGAAGCCTTACTGATACGTGGTGCAGTTGTAAACCTATCCCTCGGGGGTTTATTTACCTGCGTCTAGTCGCTGTATGGATGAAGGTGGCCAAGTCACCAGCCGCTTCACAAATACAAACAAAAACGTAAAACTAGCGCCGAGAAAAGTCGGCGAGAGAGAAGGAAACACAGTGGGAGTCACGATCAGTGACGACACAGAACCTTTCCTAGGCCCCAAAGTTATAGATATTTTATATATATAAATATAATTTCTGCTTACATTTTCGTTTTTGACTGACACAATAATAGCTAGACTGCATGGCCTCTAACTTGAGATAACGTCACGTGGCTGGCATAGGCAATACTAGCGGACGATGTGACTGGCTCGACCCACTGGCAACAGCCATAATCCCCAACGGGAACACGAACGTGACGGCATTTAGTAATCAAACCCCGGAATCAAACCCATGGCGTGTTTGCACAGATGCATCATACCTCAATAGATCAGGCGACGGATTGATGCACGGAAGGTTCAAACCCGGGTCAAGTCATTGGTGGGGGTTTCTGGCCATGGTTGCGCCCAGAGATGCTAAATTAATATCTGGGACAAAGCGGTTGTTCTTCAATCATGTTAGAACGAACCATTACTCACGCCTACCATTTACTCCTAACAAACAAATGTATAAAATATATCCGGCTAAGAGCCTGCATTTTAAATCAATATCTGTCTCCACGACAGATTTAACGCTTGTGTGAAAGCATCAACGTGTGGAAGGGTAACACCTCCCTGCTTACACATCTAGGCGAGATAAATGACCAGTGACCAGTATTATTCGGTAGATCACGGAGGTCCAATTCCCGGTCATTCAACATTAAAATTCCCAGTTCACGATAAATAAAAATAACTTAATCCCGAGGGTGAGCTAATGCCCTATTGCCAGTTCACGATGAATTATTTCCTCATTCCCAGTTGAAATGAAAATCCCGGAAATACCCTTTGCCCCCCCCCCCCCCACACACACACACACCCCACCCCCCGCCGTCCCTCCTTCTGCCCATTGAAGATGGACCCAACGGAAGTCTGCGATGATGAAGGGTTGCAGACACAGAAGGTGTTTGAACCTACAACCTGTGGGGCTCCATTTGGGTCTCCTGTTGGGCTACCGGTGGGTCTCCTGTTGGACTTTCCCTTAAAAAAACATGCTAATGAGGACAGTCTCTGTCTGTATGACGTCTGAAGTGAACCCTCAGCGCTCTACATTGATCCGACACTTGTCCCTGATTCCCGCCCATCAAAGGCATGCGTTATAATTGTAGTAGGTACATCCGGGCATTAGCACCTGTCCACCGTCCCATCCCGGTGCTCGCTCTAAGCCTTGACACCCACGTCAGGCACCCCCAGCACACTGGGGAGCAGCAAGGGTGAGAGAGGCGGCGACGACACAGCACCCAGTCACCCTCCCAGGCAGACCACACCCCCACACCCTCCTACCCTCCCACCCACCCGACGTCAGCCGCACAAAGGCTGACGACGAGGCGACCTTCAGAATGGGCACGTCACTTCCGGTTGGAGTGGGTCACTTCCGGTTGGAGTGGGCCACTCCACGACATTCCAGACTCCTCCCCGCTGGGGGCAGTCTAATCGGATGGTGCTCTGGCGGCAGCCTCCCCCCGGTCTCCCCCCCCCCCCCGGTCCCCCCGGTCCCCCCAGCCCCTCCCCGGTCCCTGCCTGGATCACTGAGGCGGCGTAAAGAGCTTAGCACCTATTTACGCCCGTACCCTGGAAGGAACAAAATGCCGATTCAGGTCGCGAGACACCCAACTTGATTATCAGACCCTTCGGTATTCACCAGGCGGTGTTGGTTCGGTCTCTTCTTTACGCCCTCTTTTTTTCGTCAGAAGATGCTCGAGAGGGAGGGAGGGAGGATGGGCGTGGGGGGGGGGTATGAAGGATACTTGAAGTGGACACAATCGCCGCGCAAAAAATCATCTAATTGCCAAGTTAATTGATTGAGAGAGCTTCAGTCGCATGGAGTAGTTTTCTCCCATGCGATTGGGAAAGGAGAATGAGTAAATAGGTCGCTCACCGCCCCCATTCCCCATCTCCCCGCCCTCATCCCTCCTGCCCGATTTAGCACCAACCCCCACTGCCACCCCCGCCCCCACTGCTACCCCAAACAACCATTGCCATCCCCGCCCCGCCCCCACTCTTTCCCCCAACCCCAACTGGCACCTCTCTCCCCACTGCTACCCCCAACCCCCCTGCCACCCCCGACCCCACAGCCAACCCCGCCCCCCCTCCTCCCCCCCTACTACTACCCATAACCCTAGCACCTCCACAAAAAGAAATTCAAGCGCTAAAGCCGTTGTCAAATAAACCATTTGATAAAAAGAGAGATACAAGCCATAGCGATGATGTGAGGTTCATAAGAAGCAGTGTAATTTGCGGTTCGTAACGCCACTCTCAAGCTGTTTGGAAGGTTTTCTCTGGTAAAAGGAGGTATCCGGGATTATCCATTGGTGCACAGCGGAGCCTGCCTAAGTACCGAGTCACCTCGCACCCAAGCGGAACAGGTAATGAGAAAGGGAGAAAAAAACCATGATTTTATACACCACGGCGGGGAAAACTTGATATGGACAAACACCGAGGCAGGCATCCCCTCGGGACAGTAAATGAGATATCATTACCCCATCCCCTTGCGGCCACGTGGTCGGCAGATCTGGGCACTGGTGTCTGCCACGGCCTGCAGGGGCTGCCAAGGTGGGCCCCGGTCTCCCTCAATCTCCCGTCCCTCACCCTTCACCCACCACCTCCCACCCTCAACCCTCCTCTGCCCTCTCGAAGCGGTGCAGCCCATTTCTCCGGTGTCGCCCGCGGGCATTTAAAGCCGAGGTGGAGGTGGGATGTAACTTGGAGCCGTCTAAATTGATTATGGCTCTTGGCTCATACCAACACTAAAGCCAGACAATCATTGCCCTGAGCCTCGGCCTCGCCACTTCCTCCTGCCATTGTTAATCACCAGCGATTCCTCCGCGCGGGGGAAGCTCGCCCCTGGGTGGTGGTATCCTTCCGCAATCTGAATGCCGTGTATTTTATTCGCGGGGGGAACTATTTGTTTTGCTTTAGGTAATGTGTATTTACACTCTCATACAGGGCCAGGTAGGGGGTGGGGTCGTGGGGGGGGGGCGGTGGTAGGGTAGGGTGGGGTGGATCGGTGTGGGCCTTGGGGCGCAGAAGGGGGGGGGGAGAGGTGAGTTGCGGGGGAAAGGTCAGTGAATACGGAACTGGAATCAGGCATCAAGTTATACGCCCCCTCCCCCCCCCCACCCCGATAGCCTCCCTCCTCCCGACTAATGCCGCTGGATCACCGCTGGTCATGTGCCCAAGGCCTAAAACAGGCCGCGCATATGACATTACATCACAGCAGCAATTTATGTGGAGATCACCCTCCCCCCCCCCCTGGAATAACCTCCTTCCCGACCCCCGCCCCACACACAAACTCACATGACCACCGTCTTCCTCCTGCATTTGAACATCTCTTCCACCGTCCACTCTTTCGAATGGCACTGGAAACAAATCTCCTGGACGTGCATGTGGAATGCTGGAGCCCCCCCCCACCTCCATCCCCTCCTCTCCGCTCCCACCGCCTCCACCGACCCCCCCCCCTCCCCATAGCCCCTGGCCCTGTGGTCGTGGTGATACAGCAGACTCTAGGCCTTTGACATTTCCCCCGAAAGGTTACCCAAACACGCTGTATGGCCGATTTCGGTTCAATCATGTTGTGGGGTGTTGCTTCATGCCGTTTCATCACAGATTTACTGCGATATATAAGACCTTAAGGGACAATAAGGAAAATACCACGAAGCGAAAACTGACGGGTACAGGTTTATAAAAGGATCTAAAATAATATAACATGACAACAAAATAGCAAGAAGATCTTTTTAGGCGTGTAATTATATTGCTTTCACGAGGAATTTAAGAGTTGTTGTAGTAAAACTTCTAGCACTGGAAGATTGATTCCGGTAGACCCACGTAATAATCGCCCACTTTTACATCACTTGACTGCTGTTCGCGAAACCGTTGGTTATAGACATGCTTCAATCCGTGGAGATATTGGCGACATTCCGGTAAGTGTCGACAATAGACCCCTGTGGACATATTGGCGACATTCCGATAACTGTGGACAATACATTCAAGTGGAAATAGTGTCGACATTCCGGTAACTGTCGAAAATAGACCCTTGTTGACATATTGAGACATTCCGGTAACTGTCGACAATAGACCCTTGTTGACATATTGGGACATTCCGATAACTGTGGACAATAGACCCTTGTTGACATATTGCGACATTCCGATAACTGTCGATAATAGACCCTTGTTGACATATTGGACATTCCGATAACTGTCGACAATAGACCCTTGTTGACATATTGGGACATTCCGATAACTGTCGACAATAGACCCTTGTTGAATTATTGGGACATTCCGGTAACTGTCGACAATAGACCCTTGTTGACATATTGGGACATTCCGATAACTGTCGACAATAGACCCTTGCGGATATATTGGCGACGTTCCGACAACTGTCGACAATAGACCCTTGTTAACATATTGGGACATTCCGATAACTGTCGACGCTAGAAGCCCGTTGACAAAGGATGAGACGGCGGGTGGGGAGCCGTCTCTCTGTAAAATGTACGACTGAGGTAGGGTCCCACCCAAAAATGGTGAGGGGGTTTGGGGGTGGAGCTTGGGGGGAGCGGGGTGGGGGTAGACCCTTGTTGACATATTGGGACATTCCGATAACTGTCGACAATAGACCCTTGTTGAATTATTGGGACATTCCGGTAACTGTCGACAATAGACCCTTGTTGACATATTGGGACATTCCGATAACTGTCGACAATAGACCCTTGCGGATATATTGGCGACGTTCCGACAACTGTCGACAATAGACCCTTGTTAACATATTGGGACATTCCGATAACTGTCGACGCTAGAAGCCCGTTGACAAAGGATGAGACGGCGGGTGGGGAGCCGTCTCTCTGTAAAATGTACGACTGAGGTAGGGTCCCACCCAAAAATGGTGAGGGGGTTTGGGGGTGGAGCTTGGGGGGAGCGGGGTGGGGGTAGGAACGTGAATAGTCTCCACGCACAAAACGGAGGTGGTGGAGGTCCCCCCCCCCTCTCCACCTATCTGTCAATGCGTTTATTGCTCTTGTAGGCGCCATCAGCAGCACAGATAGCTCATTTTTTTGCAATAGACAACTGAAGTGAATCAGTCACAAACATCGCCCACGCACCCCTAATGGATACATCACCTATAAACCAATGCTGTCAGATAAAACTACAGCAAAAACATAATATAGCGGAAATTGGTCTTTTTGAACGCAGAGACGAGACAAAAAGTGAGTAAAAAAGACATCGCATTTGCTTTGCTTTGCACACAGCAATTTCACAGCTGGGGTGACTTAACTCTCCCGGACTCGACTGGTCCGCTCCATCAAGCGGAAGCTGACCAGTGGCGCGACCAACCCCAGCCCGTTCTGGCCTCTCTGCCTCCACATTCACACGGCCCTCCGGCCTCCACCATCACACGGCCCTCCCGCTTCCACCATCGCACGGCCCTCCCGCCTCCACCAACACACGGTCCTCTCGCCTCCACCATCAAAGAGCCCTCCCGCCTCCACCATCACACGGCCCTCCCGCCTCCATCACACGGCCCTCCCGCCACCACCATCACACGGCCCTCCAGCCTCCACCATCACACGGCCCTCCCGCCTCCACCATCACACGGCCCTCCAGCCTACACCATCCCACGGCCATCCCGCCTCCACCATAACACGGCCCTCCCGTCTCCACCATCACACGGCCCTCCCGCCTCCACCATCACAAGTCCCTCCCGCCTCCACCATCCCACGGCCCTCCAGCCTCCACCATCACACGGCCCTCCCGCCTCCACCATCATACGGCCCTCCAGCCTCTACCATCACACGGCCCTCCAGCCTCCAACATCACACGACCCTTCCGCCTCCACCATCACACGGCCCTCCCGCCTCCACCATCACACGGCCCTCCCGCTACAACTTCCTCCAAGTCTTATTGCCTCCAGAGTGGATGCTTTTTGTCCTTGTTGTAGCGAGACCAGCGCGTCTGGCGGAGAGTGGCTGGCCAGGCGCGGCCTGAAGGTGGCGGCACCATCAGCATCACCACCATCACCACCATCCTCACTACGATCCTTGCCATCACCGTCATCACCATCACCGCCACAACCAACTATGCATTGTCAAAAACAGCAGTAGAGCCAACATCAGCAGCACAGCTAACATCAGCAGTAGAGCCAACATCAGCAGTAGAGCCAACATCAGCAGCACTGCCATCAGCAGCAGCAGAGCCAACATCAGCAGCAATACCAACATCAGCAGCAGAGCCAACATCAGCAGTAAAGCCAACATCAGTACTAGAGCCAACATCAGCAGTAGAGCCAACATCAGCAGTAGAGCCAACATCAGCAGCTCTGCCATCAGCAGCAGCAATACCAACATCAGCAGCATAACCAACATCAGCAGCAGAGCCAACATCAGCAGTAGAGCCAACATCAGCAGTAGAGTCAACATCAGCACCACTGCCATCAGCAGCAGCAATACCAACATCAGTAGCAGAGCCAACATCAGCAGTAAAGCCAACATCAGTAGTAGAGCCAACATCAGTAATAGAGCCAACATCAGCAGTAGAGCCAACATCAGCAGCACTGCCATCAGCAGCAGCAATATCAACATCAGTAGTACAGCCAACATCAGCAGTAAAGCCAACATCAGTAGTAGAGCCAACATCAGCAGTAGAGCCAACATCAGCAGTAGAGCCAACATCAGCAGTGGAGCCAACATCAGCAGCATAGCCAACATCAGCAGCATAGCCAACATCAGCAGCATAGCCAACATCAGCAGCATAGCCAACATCAGCAGCTTAGCCAACATCAGCAGCTTAGGCAACATCAGCAGCATTAACAACATCAGCAGCACTGCCATCAGCACTGCCATCAGCGCTGCCATCAGCACCGCCATCTGCACTGCCATCAGCGCTGCCAGCCGCCGTGGCCGCCATGCCCTTGATGAATGAAAGGCGCGCCCCAGCTTGGCAATGCATACGAGACAATTACCGGCCGCGGGAGGCTGAGGGCTGTAGCGGGGCGAGAGGGGGACGAACCTTGGCACACAAGTGGCTTGTTTCCCCGCCAGCGGGATTTCTTGCTTCCCGCCATCGCTAGTTTAATAGACCATTAATTTGACACATATATTGGGGGAATATAATACGTTGCATTCCCCGACAGAGACAGCGAAGTGGAGAGAGTCAGAGGCGAGAAGATATTAAAGGAGAGAGAAAGAGGCAGAGAGATGTTCAAGGAGAGAGAAAGAGGCAGAGAGATGTTCAAGGAGAGAGAAAGAGGCAGAGAGATGTTCAAGGAGAGAGAAAGAGGCAGAGAGATGTTCAAGGAGAACGACAGACGGAGAAAGATTCAAGAAGAAAGACGGAGGGGAGGAGATTTAAGAAGAAAGACAAAGGCGATAAGAGATTCAACGAGAGAGATGGAGAGATTTAATGAGATAGACCGAAGCGGATAGAAATGCAAAGAGAAAGAGAGAGGGAGAGAGGTTCAAAGAAAAAGATAGAGGGGGAGAGATTCAAAGACAAAGAGATTCAAGGCTTGAAGGAGAGGGATTGAAAGAGAGACGAAATACATCCATCGTTGTAGGAACAGATGACGGCGACGGGACCAATGGAAGCCATGGGTATCAACTCAAAAAGGCGACAGCACACATCCATAGACATTGATAACATCAATGTCTAATTCACTTGACACATTCGGTGCTTATACCTCCACTAGATACACGTGTACCGCCGCCCCAGTACCCGCGTCCCTATCCTACTAGTCCCCTATTATCGCACCACTTGAATCGCATTTCTCTCAACTGGCAACACAATTAGGGGTTTAGTTCCTTCCACTCCATCATACTAATCACCTCAGATTAATACAAATCCGTTTAATTACAAACACCAGTGCGGAATAGCTCGCAAAAAGAAAAACACCTTGCGCAAATAATTAATCAGATTTCCAGCGTATTGTGTCGCCGGTGGGGCGACGTAAGTCGTCGGAGGATTGGAGCGATATTCCGATGTTTTACCGATTCAATCACCGACGTTACGCTTCGCAGCGACTCCCAGCGGGCGACTCAGTCATATTTGACGAACATGCGTCCCGTTCTCCTCGCTGTAAAACCGGCGGCCGAAAAAATACTGAGAGACAAGACTGGGGCCGTTTTCGGGGCGACTGGAGGGCACCTGCATGGGCCCGGAGAGCTGCGAGCAACACGACTGGACAAAAAAGAAGAAGCAATTTGATAAATCACTGTCATTATTACAGGAGATCCGCTGGCAGATAAAGCAGCCGTTTCATCAGGTCTCACGTTGGAGTCGCCCGCTCGTTATGCCACGTGGTCCGGCAATTAAAACGGCTGTGTTTGTGCTCTCCTGCCAACGCCGCCAGTTTGAAGTTTAAAGCGGTGTTCCGACAGGCGACGGAGGTGGGGTTAGGGTAGTCAAAGGCATGGTAGGAATGTCACACATCGGCTCTTCGATATCATGTTATGTATAGGATTGGATTGTGACTGGGGCGGAAAGGAAATGGTATGGAAGTATGACAGCAATACGATCCTCAGGAAAACAAGACCCCACCTCGAAAAACCTAGACACAAAGTTTATAAAATTATATGGACTATACGCAGAAAGTCGAGATTGTATCAGTGACGTCATTGCAAAGAGTCCCCAAGAGCCGTGACGAGAGTGATACTTCCATAGAGAATGTCTCAGTGACGTCATTGCAATGAGTTCCTAAGAGCCGTGATGAGAATGTCAGATCCATACAGAATGTCACAGTGACGGGATTGAATGGGTGTGTTCGGGATTGTACGGTGTGTGTTCGGGATTGCACGGGTGTGTTCGGGATTGGACGGATGGGATTGGTGAATCCGGATGACCCACCTTGAACTTCCGGTCCATGATGTACTGCAGCATGAACTGATCCCGATGGCCGTTCAGCCGCTGGGGACTGGCGGACCGGGTGTCCCGACCCATAATCCGGGCACACAGCTGGGTGTCCTCCTTCACGTCCCCTTCCTCCTCCTCCTCCTCCTCCCCATCCCCCTCCTCGCCCTTCCCCAGGCGGCCCCCGCGGTCCCCCTTCCCCAGGTCGCCCTCCTCCCCCTCCCCATCGCTGCTGTCACCACCGCCCCCCGGGCAGGGTATGTACTCCAGCTCCTCCAGCACTGTGACCCCATCCTCCTCGTCCCCTAGCAACCTCTCCCTGACGGCGCTGCCCTCCTGGTTGTCACCGCCCGACATACTCCCGGGGTGACCCTGTCGGCGGGACCGGCTGCCGGAAGTGGCCACCAGCCTTACGACTTCCGGTGGGACATGTGACGGGCGCGTGTCTCTAGCTGTGAGGTTTCCGTCCAGAAAGGGCTACAACGGCTTGTTCGACAGTACAAATCAGTGTCCAACAATTTGCATCCAGCGACCACTTTTCTCCAGCGACCACTTGTCTCTATAGACCACTTTTCTGTAGCAAACACTTTTCTCCAGCGACCACTTTTTTTCCAGCGACCACTTGTCTCCAGCGACCACTTTTCTCCAGCGAACACTGATTCTCCTGCGACCACTTTTCTCCACCGAACCACAGGACACTGCTATAATCCACCTAACATACATACATACATAGCCACCACCCGGAGCGGCAGGGGGTGAGAGGGTTGGCTGGGGTAGGCGGGGAGACGCCCCGTCTGGCAGACGGACACGCGCCAGTCGGGAAGGTCCATTAGTTGTGTTGTAGCAGAGTGCCGGCATTAGTCCGACATCCCAGCAATATTGGCCAATACAAGGCGTGAGGGAGGGCACTCCCCTCCCTCCCTCATACGCCCCTCCGCCTCTGGTTCTCTCTCCCTCCTCCCCCAGCGGCAGCGACGCGACCCGGTCGCCGCGTGCCCCCCCTCCCCTCCCCACACCCACGAGGGGTCGGCTGCCCAGGGGATCAGCCTACAGCCACCACCGTGTCTCCTCTCTACATCCGCCGGAAACGCAGTTTGTATGATCGGTCCCGCCATCACCGCCACGTGACCCCTTTTTGCTGCCGACCGACGTCATTTTCCGTTCGACACTTAATGTTTTTGATTGTTTTTTTCGGGGGTGGGGCTCTTTTCGGCGTTTAGGCCTTGCTGGGGGTGATATTCTTATTATAAGAACGGCAAATCTAAGCGTGGTGTCATGACGCTCACTCGCTCCCTGCCACCGCGTCCGTCATGTCATGCTGATGGCTGGTGCCACTGGACGAATTGTTCTCCTGGCACCAGGTGGCAGCAATACAGCGGCTCGTCACGCCCAACTCTCGATCAACCCCTTGTCGGCGGTCCTCGCTGTCACTTACTTGTGTTTGTCGCCGGCGGGTTTTTGTTCATTACATACTGACAGCGGCTGAAGGGATTTCGCCCGGAGAGACAACAATGTGTTGATCCAAGCGTGACTCACACACACCATACCATAGGGCGGCACGGGCAGGGCAGGGGACAGGGCAGGGGACACGGGGACACCAGGCTCCAACACCCCCCGCTATCCCCGAGCCATGGCACCGACCGTCACCGGTCTCTGTACTGCACAGCGACATTCATATCCAAATACATCCACAGAACACCGTATTCGATTCTCCATTCTGTAATAACGCACAATGTAGCAGAGTATCATACATGTCGACTGTCACGCATAATTATGAATTATAAGAACTTATTTCCCGCCTTGAACGCTTTCACGAGACGTCTAGACTTGATGTAGACGTTGAGCGATGTCTCTTCACGCTTCCTAGACACAATAATATCTATTGTTTATCGCTGGTCTCTTTGTGACCCCGAGGACTTTGTGACCCCGTGGAAACTATCCGAGTGACGCCCTCCTCGAAACGAGGACGTGTGGCTCCAGGGACCGGTATCTAGGCTGGATCCGGAGCACGCACCGCCGGAGAGATCCCGGGAGGAGAGAGACGCGTCCTGCCTGGACAATCCGGCCTCGCCCGGTATTATCACCTGTCGGATCGGGATCAGATCTGAGATCCGGGATCGGAAGGTCCAGCCGCTGGTATCCCAGGACTGGGTTGATATCACAGCACGCCGGTGGCATCCAGGTCCATGGAGCCAACGGTCGGCCGGAGAGGGGGGTGGATGTGGGTGGTATAGGGGGGGGTCCTTTGGCTGGGTGGTCACGGCTTTCCCCCTATCGCTCGCCCGCCCGTGGAGCTCCTGCAGGGGGGAGGCGGGAGGCGGGAGGGGGGGGGGGTGGCGGCTGATGTCCTGACCCGTCGTTCCTGGTGGCTACTCCCTGGCTGCTCCGCGCCCGCCGCCAACGCCTCCCTCTCGGGTCTGTTTACTCGCTCTTACAACGCAATGAAGTAGTCGGTGTGGCTGGCAGGGGGTTGGTTGGCCGGGGTGGGGGGAGTGGGGGGAACGGGGTTGCCACCCACCCGCCCGGCAGGCCGCTGCTGGCCTTCGACGGTGGTTCTGCCCCCCCCCCCATTCCCGCAGCACCCCAACGCCAGAGGGGTGGAGCATGGAGGGCGGGTGGGGTCGGGTGGCTCTGGTATTGGCAGACGGGAGACCGGAGACAGCGCTGGCAGAGGGGTGCCATACCAGGGTTGGCCGGTAGTACGGGTGTCGCGGATTGGACGGGGTGAGAAACAGGGACGCTACCGGCGGCGGGATCTAGAGGGTGGGGGAGGATAGGGGGTGGAGACAAAAGAGCCAAAGGTCGTGCCGACGCTCAATTGGTCATCTTCCGGCAAACCACTGGAGCACTGGAATGACGGCTGCGTCAACTTGTGCCACCTTACCCCTAAACCCACCTCCTCCACGCCCCTTCTCCGACCCGCCGCCCATGGACAGGGCAATGTTAGCCATAACGTCCCCACCGCCTAACACCTTACCCCCACCCCCAGGTACCGCCTCTACCCTCAACCAATATCAACCCCAGACCCAGAACCAACCCAACGCCTTCCTCACCCAAACCGCGCTCCAACATCAACTTCCACTGCCACCATACACTACGTCACGGCGACACGACAGGTCACTTGGCCAGCGAGCGCACCCCCCCCCCCCCCCCACCCAGGCGCGGGGCTGTGATCCCCATCTGCCTGGCGCCACGTTATTAGTGACCCTGACCACCCTGACCGGGCGTCAAGCTGAATACATCCTGCGGGGTCCGTAGTGACACCCCCACTCAACCCCACCATCACCCCCTCCACCCGGGAGCAATAATATTCCCATGTCACAAAGACAACTACAATGTCATGTGGGCGCTCCACTGCCGGGATCTTTGCTACGAAAGCTCATTGTGCCATGATATGAGCCACCATTCTACGGAAGCTCATTGTGCCATGTTATCGATATCCATTCTACTGAAGCTCATTTGCCATGATATCGGCATCCATTCTACGGAAGCTCACTGTGCCATGATATCGGCATCTATTCCACGGAAGCTCATTGTGCCATGATATCGGCATCCATTCTACGGAAGCTCATTGCGCCATGATATCGGCATCCATTCTACGGAAGCTCATTGTGCCATGATATCGGCATCCATTCTACGGAAGCTCACTGTGCCATGTATCGGCATCCATTCTACGGAAGCTCATTGCGCCATGATATCGGCATCCATTCTACGGAAGCTCATTGTGCCATGATATCGGCATCCATTCCACGGAAGCTCATTGTGCCATGATATCGGCATCCATTCCACGGAAGCTCATTGTGTCATGATATCGGCATCCATTCCACGGAAGCTCATTGTGCTATGATATCGGCATCTATTCCACGGAAGCTCATTGTGCCATGATATCGGCATCCATTCTACGGAAGCTCATTGCGCCATGATATCGGCATCCATTCTACGGAAGCTCATTGTGCCATGATATCGGCATCCATTCTACGGAAGCTCACTGTGCCATGATATCGGCATCCATTCTACGGAAGCTCATTGCGCCATGATATCGGCATCCATTCTACGGAAGCTCATTGTGCCATGATATCGGCATCCATTCCACGGAAGCTCATTGTGCCATGATATTTGCATCCATTCCACGGAAGCTCATTGTGTCATGATATCGGCATCCATTCCACGGAAGCTCATTGTGCCATGATATCGGCATCCATTCCACGGAAGCTCATTGTGCCATGATATCGGCATCCATTCTACGGAAGCTCATTGCGCCATGATATCGGCATCCATTCCACGGAAGCTCATTGTGTCATGATATCGGCATCCATTCCACGGAAGCTCATTGTGTCATGATATCGGCATCCATTCTACGGAAGCTCATTGTGCCATGATATCGGCATCCATTCTACGGAAGCTCATTGTGCCATGATATGGGCATTCATTCCACGGAAGCTCATTGTGCCATGACATCGGCATCCATTCTACGGAAGCTCATTGTGCCATAATATCGGCATCCATTCTACGGAAGCTCATTGTGCCATGATATCGGCATCCATTCCACGGAAGCTCATTGTGCCATGATATCGGCATCCATTCCACGGAAGCTCATTGTGCCATGATATCGGCATCCATTCCACGGAAGCTCATTGTGTCATGATATCGGCATCCATTCCACGGAAGCTCATTGTGCCATGATATCGGCATCCATTCCACGGAAGCTCATTGTGCCATGATATCGGCATCCATTCTACGGAAGCTCATTGTGCCATGATATGGGCATTCATTCCACGGAAGCTCATTGTGCCATGACATCGGCATCCATTCTACGGAAGCTCATTGTGCCATAATATCGGCATCCATTCTACGCAAGCTCATTGTGCCATGATATCGGCATCCATTCCACGGAATCTCATTGTGCCATGATATCGGCATCCATTCTACGGAAGCTCATTGTGCCATGATATCGGCATCCATTCCACGGAAGCTCATTGTGCCATGATATCGGCATCCATTCTACGGAAGCTCATTGCGCCATGATATCGGCATCCATTCTACGGAAGCTCATTGTGCCATGATATCGGCATTCATTCCACGGAAGCTCATTGTGCCATGATATCGGCATCCATTTTACGGAAGCTCATTGCGCCATGATATCGGCATCCATTCTACGGAAGCTCATTGTGCCATGATATGGGCATTCATTCCACGGAAGCTCATTGTGCCATGACATCGGCATCCATTCTACGGAAGCTCATTGTGCCATGATATCGGCATCCATTCTACGGAAGCTCATTGTGCCATGATATCGGCATTCATTCCACGGAAGCTCATTGTGCCATGATATCGGCATCCATTCTACGGAAGCTCATTGTGCCATGATATCGGCATCCATTCTACGGAAGCTCATTGTGCCATGATATCGGCATCCATTCCAGGGAAGCTCATTGTGCCATTATATCGACATCCATTCCACGGAAGCTCATTGCGCCATGATATCGGCATCCATTCTACGGAAGCTCATTGTGCCATGACATCGGCATCCATTCTACGGAAGCTCATTGCGCCATGATATGGGCATCCATTCTACGGAAGCTCATTGTGCCATGATATCGGCATCCATTCTACGGAAGCTCATTGTGCCATGATATCGGCATCCATTCTACGGAAGCTCATTGTGCCATGATATCGGCATCCATTCTACGGAAGCTCATTGCGCCATGATATCGGCATCCATTCTACGGAAGCTCATTGTGCCATGATATCGGCATTCATTCCACGGAAGCTCATTGTGCCATGATATCGGCATCCATTCTACGGAAGCTCATTGCGCCATGATATCGGCATCCATTCTACGGAAGCTCATTGTGCCATGATATCGGCATTCATTCCACGGAAGCTCATTGTGCCATGATATCGGCATCCATTTTACGGAAGCTCATTGCGCCATGATATCGGCATCCATTCTACGGAAGCTCATTGTGCCATGATATGGGCATTCATTCCACGGAAGCTCATTGTGCCATGACATCGGCATCCATTCTACGGAAGCTCATTGTGCCATGATATCGGCATTCACTCCACGGAAGCTCATTGTGCCATGATATCGGCATCCATTCTACGGAAGCTCATTGTGCCATGATATCGGCATCCATTCTACGGAAGCTCATTGTGCCATGATATCGGCATCCATTCCAGGGAAGCTCATTGTGCCATTATATCGACATCCATTCCACGGAAGCTCATTGCGCCATGATATCGGCATCCATTCTACGGAAGCTCATTGTGCCATGACATCGGCATCCATTCTACGGAAGCTCATTGCGCCATGATATGGGCATCCATTCTACGGAAGCTCATTGTGCCATGATATCGGCATCTATTCTACGGAAGCTCATTGTGCCATGATATCGGCATCCATTTTACGGAAGCTCATTGCGCCATGATATCGGCATCCATTCTACGGAAGCTCATTGTGCCATGATATCGGCATCCATTCTACGGAAGCTCATTGTGCCATGATATCGGCATCCATTCCACGGAAGCTCATTGTGCCATGATATCGGCATCCATTCTACGGAAGCTCATTGTGCCATGATATCGGCATCCATTCTACGGAAGCTCATTGTGCCATGATATCGGCATCCATTCCACGGAAGCTCATTGTGCCATGATATCGGCATCCATTCCACGGAAGCTCATTGTGCCATGATATCGGCATCCATTCCACGGAAGCTCATTGTGCCATGATATCGGCATCCATTTTACGGAAGCTCATTGCGCCATGATATCGGCATCCATTCTACGGAAGCTCATTGTGCCATGATATCGGCATCCATTCTACGGAAGCTCATTGTGCAATGATATCGGCATCCATTCCACGGAAGCTCATTGTGCCATGATATCGGCATCCATTCCACGGAAGCTCATTGTGCCATGATATCGGCATCCATTCCACGGAAGCTCATTGTGCCATGATATCGGCATCCATTTTACGGAAGCTCATTGCGCCATGATATCGGCATCCATTCTACGGAAGCTCATTGTGCCATGACATCGGCATCCATTCTACGGAAGCTCATTGTGCCATGATATCGGCATCCATTCTACGGAAGCTCGTTGTGCCATGATATCGGCATCAAATTCTACGGAAGCTCACTGTGCCATGATATCGGCATCCATTCTACGGAAGCTCACTGTGCCATGATATCGATATCCATTCTACGGAAGCTCATTGTGCCGTGATATCGGCATCGATTTAATAAAAGTTCGTCGTGCCGTGACGTCAACGTCATTGTCACGGAAGCTCATTGTGGCATGAAATTGACATATAGTCCACAGCAGCCCACAGAACCGTGGAGTAAACACCCATTCGGCGGATGGTCAGGGTGCAACAAAAATCTGTTGCGGTTCTACGGAAGCCCGTAGTGGCCACGACAACGCTATATACAGAAATTGCCACCCAAACCGCGCCACAAACTACGCCAGGGTCACACTTGGTATGCAGGTCAGGTCAGATCGCTTGGCGTCAGTGGCCACGTGGAGGTCAGGACCCCAGACCTCGGGGGGTTGGGCCGATTCGGGGGCCTCCTGGCCCTGTGCTGACAGCTCCCGGCCCCGCGCCCCTCCATCATAACCCAATGAAACGGCACTTTGACTAAATTACTTTACGTGCCGGCGCAATGGAATTGGCTGCGATTGGTCGCCGAAATGCACACACTGAAGGCAAAGCTCAGCGCCGAGGTAACGTGCACGGGGTCATGAGGGTAACTTGAAAGGGGCAATGAGGGTAACATGAAAGAGGTAATGAGGGTAACATGAAAGGGTAAAAAGGGTAACATGAAAGGGGTAATGGGGGTAACATGAAAGGGGTAATGAGGGTAACATGAAAGGGGTAATGGAGGTAACATGAACGGGTAATGAGGGTAACGTAAAAGGGTAATGAGGGTAACGTGAAAGGGTAATGAGGGTAACGTAAAAGGGTAATGTGGGTAGCATGAAAAGGTATAGAGGATAACATGAAAGAGTAATGAGGGTAACGTGAAAGGGGTAATGGGGGTAACATGAAAAGAGTAATGAGGGTAACAAGAAAGGGGTAATGAGGGTAACGTGCACGCGGTAATGAGGGAATGACGGATGCTGCCGACACGGCAAGTCATTTGGCTCGGGCATCCCCATAGTGAGTTGTGATGGTAACGGGCATCGCAATTGCCTATGGGCAAAGCGGATGCTGAACTCATGTTCCTGTTTAAGACAGACTACTCATCTCCCTCCTTAAACTCCCCCCACCTCCCAAACCCATCCCCTCTAAATCCTAAATCCTCACCCAGACCCACATCTCTCCCCTCTCTATATCCTCACCCAGACCCACATCTCTCCCCTCTCTATATCCTCACCCCCCCCCCACCTCTCCCCTCTCTAAATGCTCACCCACCCCCACACCTCTCCCCTCTCTGTATCCTAATCAGCCCCCACCCCCTTCTCCTCTTTGTAACGCCCCCCCCCCCACCCCTACCACTACACTCGCTCAGACCTCACATGGCTAATGGCGGGGAACACACATCCGGGTATTTGAGGCAGTACCAGGCTCCACCTAGCTGCAGAAACCCGCGACAAGCTACCGGAACCCGCATCTCCATTTTATTGGTTCCGAGTCGGAGAAACACGACAGGACTTGATAATATCTGATATCAAACTGCGACAATGCCAGATTAATACCGGAACAAACTCCTGGTAACGCGTACCTATAAGGTATCCTTCCTGGCTGGAAGTGACACCGCATGCCTGGCTGGCATCTATCGATAGATATTGACTGAGACAACACGATCTGTCAGACCCCCCGTCAGATAGACTCCCCCTGCCCCTCCCCCCCCCCCGCCCCCTCCCCTCAGCGCTTCACTTCATCGACGGTCAGCATTCGATAGCCCACCATGCAACATCAACCACAAAACAGTTTAATCCGTGATATCTCTAGAACGAAATGGATGCGATACCGACGTTATGAGGATCGGAGGGTGTTTAGGGGAGGGGGAGGGGGGGAGGGGGAGACGGGGGAGGGTGGGGGGTGCAGGACAGTGGGAGAGGATCAATCTCGCAGAAGGACAGGGAGATTAACCCTGTCCGACTGTTTGGGACATTAGGGATGGCCCAGGGCCGGATGGAGGGTGAGGGGCGGAGGTGGCGGGGGGGGGGGGGGTATGGCGACGTTTTATTTCCGACTGGCGGGGGTCTATTTCACGGTAGCCGGCTGGTCACCGTGACTATGGCGGCTATGAATCTATGATCGGGGTTGTCCGGTGGGCTGCAGGGTGGGGGGTGGGGTTGATGCGGTGGGACGGGGTGCATTCGGTGGCCCGCGACACCCCGCCCGTCACCAAGTCCCCCTCGACCCATCCATTACCGCACGGCACACCGCGCCAATGGCACCCCTGAACGTCACCACCGTACCCATCCAGCCCCCCCCCCCCGCCTACACCATCCCCCCGCTACTGGCCTGACACTCACTCATTTTCACTTCTAGAAATTAGCGTCGTGTATA
The DNA here is from genome assembly GCA_964019135.1 of Arenicola marina. Lineage (NCBI taxonomy): Eukaryota > Metazoa > Annelida > Polychaeta > Arenicolidae > Arenicola > Arenicola marina. The sequence continues at coordinate 25,484,251 of OZ025261.1, forward strand.
TCCACACGGACTGCCAGTCTGCAACCCTCCAATGTCCCCTTCAGTCCCACCCAACCCACCCCCACACCCTCCTTACCTACCCCCCTACCCCCCTACCACCTACCTGCCCCCCACCACCGCCGTACCGGTCCCTTCGGAACCCCCATAGGATCTCATTGCCAGTTTAGGTCTCAGGGTATTCGCCCCCGCCCCCCTCCCCCCCCCCCCCCCACCCTCCCAGGCGGTCTCCTGGCCGCGATGGGACGATTGCCACGGCCACAATAGCCCCTTAAGTCATAAACACAGTTCGATATGCCGTAAACGTTCCTCATTGGTGCAGGTATAACTCCCCCCCCCACCCCCCGCCATCCCTCCTTCCTTCTCCCCTCCCTCCTCCCCTCCCTCCTCCCCTCCCTGGCGCTCAAGAGGGATTCCCCCTCCTCCCCCGCCCCCTACACACAGCATGTATGCCTGCTCCCCTCCCTCCTCCCCTCCCTGGCGCTCAAGAGGGATTCCCCCTCCTCCCCCGCCCCTAGCACACAGCATGTACCCCTGCTCCCGTCCCTCCTTCCCACCCTCCTCCCGCCTCCTTCCCTGGCGTTCAGGAGGGAACGATCAGAAGATCAGAAGGGAGCCCCCTCTCCCCTTCCCACCGCCGCCCCCGGCGCAAAACAGGTATCCCTCCTCTCCTCCGTGGCCCTCAGCAAGCACCCCCTCCCCCCTCCCCTCTCCCCACTGACGCTCCAGGCTCATTCAACACCAGGACATTACTGGGCCCGAGCGGATAGCTGGACCAGTAAGGAAATCGCGACTGAAACAGTTACAACCCACTCGGCGAGTGAGGAGTGTGATCGGTTTATTCGACCAACGCGTCACTCCTCAACACTCTCAGCGCGCATCGAGGAGTTCCTATTATTACGCAATGTTAATGCCTCCCGTTACTCCTTTAAGATCCCGTGTGAGTCCTCCAGACTGACAGACCTTCTGGAGGCACTGAGTGTTTCTAAGCTGATCCGCCATATCGCGTGATGATCTTACAGCTTTGGGAAGGAGACTTTACTAGCTTAGCAAGTCCCATCATGTCAATGGGGAGGAACGAGGGTAGAGCGGAGCCATGTATCCGGGGTAAATACCCATGTGTGTACATATCACACACATATCAGCCACTACCAGACAGCCACCCAGCTTTTACTTGTACCAGACAGGCACACAGCCACCCAGCGACACAGCCCCATTACAGCCACCAGGCAGCCACCAGGCAGTCACCAGGCAGCCACACTGCAGCCAACGGGCAGCCACCAGGCAGCCACACTGCAGCCACCAGGCAGCCACCAGGCAGCCACCAGGCAACCACCAGGCAACCACCAGGCAGCCACACTGCAGCCACCTGGCAGCCACACTGCAGCCACCTGGCAGCCACCAGGCAGCCACCAGGCAGCCACCAGGCAGCCACCAGGCAGCCACCAGACAGCCACCAGGCAGCCACCAGGCAGCCACCAGGCAGCCACCAGGCAGCCACCAGGCAGCCACCAGGCAGCCACCAGGCAGCCACCAGGCAGCCACACTGCAGCCACCTGGCAGCCACACTGCAGCCACCTGGCAGCCACACAGCCACACCCCCAAGACGTGCGATGTGATCACCACACCGGGCCGAGAGACTGGGCAGTCGGGAATCACTTACCATTAGGGAGACAACGGTATAAATAAATGGATGGTTCAGATCAGTGCTATCGTGCCTCGCTGGGATAAGCCACCGTCACTGAAACAACAACCCAAGCTGAGGTTAAATGTTCCCCGCGCCACTCACTGAAGACGTCTACCCCCTTCCCCCAACTCCACCCCCACTCCTCCCCCACCCGTACCCCTCGCCCCTTGTATGACCCCTGCGTAACTGGCTGGAGGCACCCCCTCCACCCCCACCCAACCCCTCACCTGCCTTCCCCCACCCCTCCCCCACCAAAATCTTGTATATGTGTACAGCGAGTCGCATTTATCTCCATGAAAAGCAAACCCATCGGTTGGCTCAAGGTAACCTGTGGAGACCAGCGTCGTTTGAGCTAATGGCACAGTCAAGGTAACGGTCACTGGATTCTTCGTGTGGTCAGAGACAGTCTGGCGGAGGGGGGGGGGGGTGAAGGGGGGAAGGTGGGGGGTAGGGGTCGATGTGTCCCTGGCTCTGAAAGTTTGGGGGTGATGTGGGGATGGAGTGGGGGGGGGGGGTACACGGAAGCTGGATCGATCCGACCCCGTCCGTGGGAGTTCTATATATTCATCCTGACGCCGATAGGACTAATGGCAATGGCGGTGTAGCGACTGGTATCAATCACTCAGATACGGATCCAGTGTTAGCTGGAGGGGGGAGGGGAAGTAGACGTGGTGTGGCGGATGTAGTGTGGAAGTCGGGGAGGGGGGGGGGGGTCACCTCATGATGAAGCCGCAGTAGCCACCCCCCCCCCCCCTTGTTGAAACCGCCACCCGGTAGTCACTGTAGGTGATGCCATCCCGCATTTGGTCATTAGTTGTTTGACTCCCCCCTCCCCCTCCCTCCCCCCTCTATCCTCATATTAACTTGATGAACTCACACTAAACTCTGAGCCGTACCATTACGACTATCATCATTTTAACTTGATAAACTCACACCCAACTGCGAAACATAAAACTAGGACTATAATCATTTTAACTTGATGAACTCAGACTAAACTCTGAGCCGTACCATTACGACTATCATCATTTATCCTCATTTTAACCTGATGAACTCACACCCGAATCTGAGCCTAACATTACGACTATCATTATTTAAAGTTGATGACCTACTGGTCGTGCGTCACTTGGCACCTCCAGGCTGTAACTGACTGAAGAATCCTGCACTTTACTTGAAGACTTCACTATCGGTCCATAAAGGCCCTGCAAACGCGGCGAAAGGCTATCAAGGCCGAGCCATAGCTCATGACTGTTTGTTCTTCTTTTTCTGAATGCTGTCACATCTTCAGATAGCCAGGCCCCCCCCCTCCCCGACCACACACACACGCAGACCTTCATCAGACAGACAGCGCCCCCCCACCTCCCCGCCAGCCCCCTGCAGCCCACCTCCAGCGCCGTAAGTCACCATTAATAGTACCGCTCACTGACTCCTAATGCTCGGTCCTCCCTTCTAGCGATCGCAGCGCCATTCAGCGGCGGATATTGACCCTCAGAGATTATCGCTGCTTCGTGCTGCGCAACGCCGCGCCAGAGCCCGCCTCCCCCCAGCCCCAACCCTCACCCTCACCCCCATCCCTCCACCCAATCCAACCCGCACCCCCATCTCAACCCTCTCTCCATCCCGAACCCTCACCCTTAATCCCTCTCCCGTTCCCTCTCCGACCCCATCGCCAAAAGACGCAGTGCAAGCTATCCCACAATGCCTCGCTGCTCACTCCCTTCCGATTATTACTACGATGATTTCTTCCCGGCGCTGTTTTTTGTCGCGGGCCCCGGATGGGCGAGTTCTTGGCCCCGTTACATCGCCTGGACAGCGATAGGACTGCGACCGGAAGTGGCTGTGACGACCGGAAATTACGCTCCTATGAGGAGACCAGGGCTTTAGAGGAGCCATATTCAGCCTAAATGATACAAAGGAGTAGACGGCCGGAGGGTGCGGGGGGAGGAGGAGGGGGGGAGGGGGGGCAGGTGGGGAGATGGGGTCTGGGCGTGTCAACCCCTTTAACCGGCTGAAAAACTTGATTATGCTTTACCCTGCTATACATCTCACAACCCCCCCCCCCCCCTGGCCCCTCCCTGCCATTCGTCATCCAGAAAGCAGTTTGGAAAGAGAAAACTGGTCAATTATTAATCGAAACACCTCAATTATTGCCATCAAGAAAGCAATTGTAGTAAAACGCGTTATCTCAAAATCAATTGAATGATGCAAACATATAATCAGTTTTGCAATAACAATATTTCTATGTTACATTTGTGTTTAATAAAGTTAACCAGAAAATATGGCACTTGGTTGTGATTAAGTAATTCTGCTTTAATTTGACTCAGAACGGATCGGAGCTTTTACCGTGATTTACTACGCTGGGCTCTTGTAACTCTTCGTTAATTTCACGAGGGGTTCAAGTGGCGGATCCGGAGGTTGGGTGGGGGGGGGGGGCATGGAGCACGTGAACCCCATTTGATGGTCTAAGGGAGCATAGGGGGCACACTAGTTTTTCTACGCAACCTAACCAACACCCCCCCCCCGCCTCCACGGGGTCGCAACTTTCTCACCGGATCGGCGTCTGGATAGTACTTATAATAAATATATGGTGCCCCCCTCTCGTAAATTCCTGCCAGGAAGGAAGAGGGTGACCAGGAGGCTAAGAGTAAGACAGAAACACAGGAAGAGGGCAAGAGACAGGAGACGGTGCGGGAGGAGAAGAAAACAAAATGAGAAGAAGAGCGAGAGAGTGACGGATGGAGATGTGGATGCACACATGGAGAAGAGGGGTATGGAACTGGGGACAGAGTCGGGAAGGAGGGAGCAGAGGAGGCAAGGGAAGGGAAAGGGAAAGGCGAGGGAAGGCGGAGGGGGGGGGGGATACCCGATACAGATATATACACAGTAGTTCATTTACCCGACCTTGCGCCCACACTACCCCCCCCCCCCCCCCCGGTAGCCTTCATGCCCTCCCCCTCACCCCCTCGTCAGTAGTCAGCGACTTACCGCCCCAATTGGCCGCGCGGAATTAGATTCCATATTGAATAATACAATAAATGGATGTGGTCGTCAGATAGAGAGGCTGTCCCTGGTGGGAGTCACCGGGCCCGGGGGAGACGCCCTTTATCGCCCACCCATAATGACATCTTCAGCCTGTCTGACAGGGAAATACACGTCTGCCTGGGTCTCGTCACCCAGGCAACGGAGTCACAAAGCTTCATTTATTACACGCGGGGTTACCCTAAGGTTCATATCTCACTGACACGGGTCTCGTAACCCAGGCAACGGAGTCACAAAGCTTCATTTATTACACGCAGGGGTTACCCTAAGATTCATGTCTCACTGACACGGGTCTCGTAACCCAGGCAACGGAGTCACAAAGCTTCATTTATTACACGCAGGGGTTACCCTAAGATTCATGTCTCACTGACACGGGTCTCGTCACCCAGGCAACGGAGTCACAAAGCTTCATTTATTACACGCGGGGTTACCCTAAGATTCATGTCTCACTGACACGGGTCTCGTAACCCAGGCAACGGAGTCACAAAGCTTCATTTATTACACGCAGGGGTTACCCTAAGATTCATGTCTCACTGACACGGGTCTCGTAACCCAGGCAACGGAGTCACAAAGCTTCATTTATTACACGCAGTGGTTACCCTAAGATTCATGTCTCACTGACACGGGTCTCGTCACCCAGGCAACGGAGTCACAAAGCTTCATTTATTACACGCGGGGGTTACCCTAAGATTCATGTCTCACTGACACGGGTCTCGTAACCCAGGCAACGGAGTCACAAAGCTTCATTTATTACACGCGGGGTTACCCTAAGGTTCATGTCTCACTGACACGGGTCTCGTAACCCAGGCAACGGAGTCACAAAGCTTCATTTATTACACGCGGGGTTACCCTAAGGTTCATGTCTCACTGACACGGGTCTCGTAACCCAGGCAACGGAGTCACAAAGCTTCATTTATTACACGCGGGGTTACCCTAAGGTTCATGTCTCACTGACACGGGTCGTAACCCAGGCAACGGAGTCACAAAGCTTCAGTTATTACACGCGGGGTTACCCTAAGATTCATGTCTCACTGACACGGGTCTCGTAACCCAGGCAACGGAGTCACAAAGCTTCATTTATTACACGCGGGGTTACCCTAAGATTCATGTCTCACTGACACGGGTCTCGTAACCCAGGCAACGGAGTCACTAAGCTTCATTTATTACACGCGGGGTTACCCTAAGATTCATGTCTCACTGACACGGGTCTCGTAACCCAGGCAACGGAGTCACAAAGCTTCATTTATTACACGCAGGGGTTACCCTAAGATTCATGTCTCACTGACACGGGTCTCGTAACCCAGGCAACGGAGTCACAAAGCTTCATTTATTACACGCAGGGGTTACCCTAAGATTCATGTCTCACTGACACGGGTCTCGTAACCCAGGCAACGGAGTCACTAAGCTTCAGTTATTACACGCGGGGGTTACCCTAAGATTCATGTCTCACTGACACGGGTCTCGTAACCCAGGCAACGGAGTCACAAAGCTTCATTTAGTACACGCAGGGGTTACCCTAAGATTCATGTCTCACTGACATCCATTTTATTAAAGAATTTCCTGTCGCACATTCGCAAATAAAACATTCGTCGCTATCGCGTATCGTGTTTTATTTTCTCGAACGCACTCCAGCTCGTTCTTTCCCTGCTAGATGGTTGGTTGGTTATTCAGGACGCTTTAACCACTTTGGCTCATATCGCGTCAATGGGAGAAGGAAAGGAAAGTGGAGCCATGTCCCCGGGGTAACAACCCCCTACTCTTTGCGAAGAAAGACATAGGATCTTCTTCTTGCGACCACACAGACATGGCCTCAGCAGGGCTCGAACTACCGACCCACGTGCCGTTAGGCTCTCAGGTGGCCAGAGCACTCAATGCGAGCGCGCTAGCCCACTGGGCTTTCCCTATTGGATATGATACACTGGCATGTCACTTGGTATTAGTGCACGACGGTTCATAAGCTTTGATAGACTACGCTGCTAGTTTATATAGCGTCTTGTCATCTGTCATAACTATAATTACATCCTATCACAGCTGACGAGGTACTATTCAATCTCCGTTCCTATCATGGAGATTATATTTCAGGGCCCTGGTTACACACGAACCACGGTGGCGCCAAGGTCACGCTGGCAAGGTCACGTTGGCAAGGTCATCGCCCATCATAAGTCCCAATCCTCGCTCCCGCCCCCGCCCCCCCACCGCCTGCCTGCTAACAGCCGAGTCCCTGTCAGTAGCTATGCAGCCGCGCAGCCTCAGGCTGCGAGACGTGGAAGCTGGTGCCCGCTGCTTGGTCAGTCACGTGACAGGGCGCGTCAAGACTCATCACTCTCTCGATACGTCACGTGTCCTGTGGCTGTAAGGAGGTTCGGAGGTCGTGGAGGAGGACTCCACGGACAGACCGAGCATGGTACTAGTTATACAGGCTCACCCTGCTACAATCACTCTGCTGCAATCACCCTGCTACAATCACTCTGCTGCAGTCACCCTGCTCCAATCACTCTGCTATAGTCACCCTGCTCCAAACACTCTGCTATAGTCACCCTGCTCCAATCACTCTGCTATAGTCACCCTGCTCCAATCACTCTGCTACAGTCACCCTGCTCCAATCACTCTGCTACAGTCACCCTGCTCCAATCACTCTGCTATAGTCACCCTGCTTCAATCACTCTGCTATAGTCACCCTGCTCCAATCACTCTGCTATAGTCACCCTGCTCCAATCACTCTGCTACAGTCACCCTGCTCCAATCACTCTGCTATAGTCACCCTGCTCCAATCACTCTGCTACAGTCACCCTGCTCCAATCACTCTGCTACAGTCACCCTGCTTCAATCACTTTGCTACAGTCACCCTGCTCCAATGCCCATGCCCCAATGACGCTGCTCCTACTGCAATCCTCAAGCTAGAATCAGCCTGCTACGATTATACTGCTACAGTCACCTGCTACAGACACCTGGCTACAATAACCCTGCTACAGTCACCCTGATACAATCACCATGTCTCAGTCACGCTGCTACAAGTTTCTGCTACAGTCACCCTGCTACAATCATCCTGCTATCATCCTGATAAATGTTCCTGCTACAGTCACCCTAGTACAGTCCCTCTAGTACAGTCACCCTAGTACACTCACCCTAGTACAGTCACCCTAGTACACTCACCCTAGTACAGTCACCCTAGTTTCAGTCACCCTAGTACAGTCACCATAGTACACTCACCCTAGTGCAGTCACCCTAGTACTGTCACCTTAGTACAGTCAGGCTAGTACAGTCACCCTAGTACTGTCACTCTAGTACTGTCACCCTAGTACACTCACCCTAGCACAGTCACCCTAGTACATTCACCCTAGTACAGTCACCCTAGTACAGTCACCCTAGTACAGTCACCCTAGTACACTCACCCTAGCACAGTCACCTTAGTACATTCACCCTGGTACAATCACCCTAGTACAGCCACCCTAGTACACTCACCCTAGTACAGTCACCGTAGTACAGTCACGCTAGTACAGTCACCCTAGTACTGTCACCCTAGTACTGTCACCCTAGTACACTCACCCTAGCACAGTCACCCTAGTACATTCACCCTAGTACACTCACCCTAGTACAGTCAGGCTAGTACAGTCACCCTAGTACTGTCACTCTAGTACTGTCACCCTAGTACACTCACCCTAGCACAGTCACCCTAGTACATTCACCCTAGTACAGTCACCCTAGTACAGTCACCCTAGTACAGTCACCCTAGTACACTCACCCTAGCACAGTCACCTTAGTACATTCACCCTAGTACAGTCACCCTAGTACAGTCACCCTGATACAGTCACCCTAGTACAATCACCCTAGTACAGTCACCCTAGTACAGTCACCCTAGTACAGTCACCCTAGTACAGTCACCCTGATACAGTCACCCTGGTACAGTCACCCTAGTACAGTCACCCTAGTACAATCACCCTAGTACTGTCACCCTAGTACACCCACCCTAGCACAGTCACCCTAGTACATTCACCCGAGTACAGTCACCCTAGTACAGTCACCCTAGTACAGTCACCCTAGTACAGTCACCCTAGTACAGTCACCCTAGTACAGTCACCCTAGTACAGTCACCTTAGTACAGTCACCCTAGTACAGTCACCCTAGTACACTCACCCTAGCACAGTCACCCTAGTACAGTCACCCTAGTACAATCACCCTAGTACAGTCACCCTAGTACAATGACCCTAGTACAGTCACCCTAGTACAGTCACTCTAGTACAGTCACCCTGGTACAGTCACCCTAGTACAGTCACCCTAGTACACTCACCCTAGTACAGTCACCCTGGTACAGTCACCCTAGTACAGTCACCCTAGTACAGTCACCCTGGTACAGTCACCCTAGTACAGTCACCCTAGTACAATCACCCTAGTACAGTCACCCTAGTACAATCACCCTAGTACAGTCACCCTAGTACAGTCACTCTAGTGCAGTCACCCTGGTACAGTCACCCTAGTACAGTCATCCTAGTACAGTCACCCTAGTACAGTCACTCTAGTACAGTCACCCTAGTACAGTCACCCTGGTACAGTCACCCTAGTACAGTCACCCTAGTACAGTCACCCTAGTACAGTCACCCTAGTACAGTCACCCTAGTACAATCACCCTAGTACAGTCACCCTAGTACAATCACCCTAGTACAGTCACCCTAGTACAGTCACCCTAGCACAGTCACCCTGGTACAGTCACCCTAGTACAGTCAGCCTAGTACAGTCACCCTAGTACATTCACCCTAGTACAATCACCCTAGTACAGTCACCCTAGTACAGTCACCCTAATACAGTCACCCTAGTACACTCACCCTAGCACAGTCACCCTAGTACATTCACCCTAGTACATTCACCCTAGTACAATCACCCTAGTACAGTCACCCTAGTACAGTCACCCTGGTACAGTCACCCTAGTACAGTCACCCTAGTACAGTCACCCTAGTACAGTCACCCTGGTACAGTCACCCTAGTACAATCACCCTAGTACAGTCACCCTAGTACATTCACCCTAGTACAATCACCCTAGTACAGTCACCCTATTACAGTCACCCTACTCCAATCATTGTGCTACAGTAATCATGCCGCAAGAAGGGACGACGGTTACATCATACACCGGTACACCGGTACACCGATACAGCGTTACATCCATACCCCAATACACCGGTACACCGATATACCGGTACACCCATACCCCAATACACCGGTACAGCGATATACCGGTACACCCACACCCCAATACACCGGTACAGCGATATACCGGTACACCCATACCCCAATACACCGGTACACCGATATACCGTTACATCCATACCCCAATACACCGGTACACCGATACAGCGTTACACCCATACCCCAATACACCGGTACACCGATACAGCGTTACACCCATACCCCAATACACCGGTACACCGATATACCGGTACACTTATACCCCAATACACCGGTACACCGATACAGCGTTACACCAATACCCCAATACACCGGTACACCGATACACCGTTACACCCATACCCCAATGCACCGGTACACCGATACACCGTTACACCCATACCCCAATACACGGGTACACCGATACACCGTTACACCCATACCCTAATACACCGGTACACCGATACACCGTTACACCCATACCCCAATACACCGGTACACCGATATACCGGTACACTTATACCACAATACACCGGTACACCGATATACCGGTACACTTATACCCCAATACACCGGTACAGCGTTACACCCATACCCCAATACACCGGTACACCGATATACCGGTACACTTATACCCCAATACACCGGTACACCGATATACCGGTACGCTCATACCCCAATACACCGGTACACCAATATACCGGTACACTTATACCCCAATACACCGGTACACCGATATACCGGTACACTTATACCCCAATACACCGGTACACCGATATACCGGTACACTTATCCCCCAATACACCGGTACACCGATATACCGGTACACTTATACGCCAATACACCGGTACAGCGTTACACCCATACCCCAATACACCGGTACACCGATATACCGGTACACTTATACCCCAATACACCGGTACACCGATATACCGGTACACTTATACCCCAATACACCGGTACACCGATATACCGGTGCACTTATACCCCAATGCACCGGTACAGCGTTACACCCACACCCCAATACACCGGTACACCGATATACCGGTACACTTATACCCCAATACACCGGTACACCGATATACCGGTACACTTATACCTCAATACACCGGTACACCGATATACCGGTACACCGATATACCGGTACACTTATACCCCTAATACACCGGTACAGCGTTACACCCATACCCCCATACACCGGTACACCGATATACCGGTACACTTATACCCCAATACACCGGTACACCGATATACCGGTACACTTATACCACAATACACCGGTACACCGATATACCGGTACACTTAAACCCCAATACACCGGTACACCGATATACCGGTACACTTATACCCCAATACACCGGTACACCGATATACCGGTACACTTATACCCCAATACACCGGTACAGCGTTACACCCATACCCCAATACACCGGTACACCGATATACCGGTACACTTATACCCCAATACACCGGTACACCGATATACCGGTACATTTATACCCCAATACACCGGTACACCGATATACCGGGACACTTATACTCCTAATACACCGGTACAGCGTTACACTCATACCCCAATACACCGGTACACCGAAAGACCGGTACACTTATACCCCAATACACCGGTACAGCGTTGCACCCATACCCCAATACACCGATACCCCGGTACACCGATACCCCGATACACCGATATAGCAGTACACCGGTACACCGATACCCCGATACACCGATGCACCGTTACATCCCGGTGGTTCGCCTATAACGATCTCATTCCGCAGACCGCCGAGAGAGGGCCCCAGAGCGCTGTCCATCCATGTCAGCCAAGGCCGTCATGTGCTGCCCCCTACCGCCGGGGAGCGGGGCAGTGGCCGGCGGCCGCCCGCCCCTGGGGTGCGCTATGACGCCCTCCCCCATTGTTCTCCCCCGCCCCATCCATTGTAAGGGAGCGGCCGGCAGGAAATAAGACCGCTGATTGATAATTCACGGAGGGAGCGACAGCCAAGGCGTCCAGCCAGGCTGGAGGGACACCGCGGCGTGTTATCATAAAGACTGATCAACGCACTGGGGGGCTGGGGAGGGGAGTTTGGGGGGAACCAGGGGCATACTAAGGGGTGGAGGGGATCGGTGGTCGGGGGTGGGGGGGCTGCGGGGAACGCCCAGGGAGAGGGCTGCGGAGATCGCCTAGGGGAAGGGGAGGGGGGGTTCTATGACGACGTGTCAAGCCCTAGTGGGGTAGTCGGGCAAGCCAATTTAGGACACGAAATAGCGTTTAATTTCTTGGAGCAAAACCGTCAGAGAACCGTAGAGGCTACATTTCTTCTTTGCTCATATAACTCACTGATAGCGATCTAACACGTCTTGTAGCCGTCTGACCCGTCAGTTAGACTGGTATTGTACACAGACATTGAAAAGTCTCGCCATGTACAACCACATGACTCTTATACAACAGCAGATTCTATTCTTCTGCACATACCTTGATTACCCGTTGAAGAGTTTACGAAGCAGTATCTGAAGAGATCTCACCATAGCAACATGGCCGCCAAGGGCTAGGCATCCAGACATAATGTGCCTCTGGATTGATGATCTATGATTTGCTTAGGTCCATGTTCTCTGATCTTAGAGGGGCCGCCTCGACAGCTCAGTGGGTTAGAGAGCTCGCCTTGAGTGCTCTGGTCACCTGAGAGCCTAACGGCACGTGGATCCGTTGTTCGCACCCCGCTGTGGCCATGTCTGTGTGGTCGCAGGATAAAGATTCCTTGTCCTTCTTCGCAAAGAGTAGGGAATTACCCCGGGGACATGGCTCTACTCTCCCTTCCTTCTTCCATTGACGCGATATGACCAAAAGTGGTGAAAGCGTCCTGGATATACAACCACCTGATCTTAGATTGCGTTCCACTCCCTAACCCCCCCCCCTCCCCCTTACACCCCCACCCACCCCTTGATACATGGAGGTGTAGAGCGCCAGATGTGGAGAGGGAGATTGAAAGGTAAGAGAACGACATAAAGGAGATTGGAGCTAAAGATGGCGAAGAGAGAGAGAGAGAGAGAGAGAGAGAGAGAGGGAGAGAGATAGAGAGAGAGAGATGAAGGCGGTATAGGACAGAGAGTGATCCGGAGACAGAGACGCTGAGGCACCCCGCTTCCGGACCCTCCATCTTGTTTCCGCGATGTCGGTTACTGGAACCGGAAGTGGTCCAGTTTCCGGCAGCTGAAAGCTACATGCCAGCAATCGGTTCATGTCCCGTAATGAGAGCTACATGTGCAAATTCAGGTGTCTGACGATAGTGTCACAAGATATATGACACAACACAAACTCCCTATGTGTCCCAAGTTTGATCGAAGGTCGACCGCATGTAGGTGTCGTGGCACAAGCAGGTGTCTGTCAGGAGAGCGGGGGGGGGAGGGGGAAGGGGCAAGCGGTATTTGCGTTCCTCGGGAATGGGCTTTTCATTTCAGCAGCCGCCCCTTGCCACGACCCTATATTATGCTTGAAATTTCCCATTGGAAAACCATCACTGGCACATTGACCAAAGGAACATATTTTGATTATATATTTAATGCTTATATCGAGACAAACATAATTTCCCACGGAGAATAGTTATATCCAGAAACTATACATGCTCCTCCACATTGACCGTGCACTGCTGAGAGTGTATTTATTAAATTATTAATATGTTGTCATGTTATGAACCCATCTTGACGCTTGGTTACGTAACGAACAAAATATTCATTGCGCATGCAGTGGCGCCACGCGGTGGAATAATGAGAACTACACGTCGTTTCAGCCCCGATCGTCAGTAAACGTGAGCGGCTTATCGATTTATACCTCGTCAGGTCATAAAGGTTTGAAGACGTACTATGGCGTCAACATATCTTGATCCACTGGTTCTATTGTCTGCGCCGCCAGCTCTAGGTCCGACAGGGTGTATCTCGCCATCAATAATGTATGGGAGCGGAGGCACCAGGGGGTAGAGCGGGAGGGGAGGGGCGAGGGGTGGGTGGGAGGGGAGGGACGAGGGGTGGGGTGGGAGGGGAGGGGCGAGGGGTGGGTGGGAGGGGAGAGACGAGGGGTGGGGTGGGAGGGGAGGGACGAGGGGTGGGGTGGGAGGGGAGGGACGAGGGGTGAGGTGGGAGGGGAGGGACGAGGGGTGGGGTGGGAGGGGAGAGACGAGGGGTGGGGTGGGAGGGGAGGGACGAGGGGTGGGTAGGAGGGGAGAGACGAGGGGTGGGGTGGGAGGGGAGAGACGAGGGGTGGGGTGGGAGGGGAGGGACGAGGGGTGGGGTGGGAGGGGAGAGACGAGGGGTGGGTAGGAGGGGAGAGACGAGGGGTGGGGTGGGAGGGGAGGGACGAGGGGTGGGGTGGGAGGGGAGGGACGAGGGGTGGGTAGGAGGGGAGAGACGAGGGGTGGGGTGGGAGGGGAGGGACGAGGGGTGGGGTGGGAGGGGAGAGACGAGGGGTGGGTAGGAGGGGAGAGACGAGGGGTGGGGTGGGAGGGGAGAGACGAGGGGTGGGGTGGGAGGGGAGGGACGAGGGGTGGGTAGGAGGGGAGAGACGAGGGGTGGGGTGGGAGGGGAGGGACGAGGGGTGGGGTGGGAGGGGAGGGGCGAGGGGTGGGTGGGAGGGGAGAGACGAGGGGTGGGGTGGGAGGGGAGGGACGAGGGGTGGGGTGGGAGGGGAGGGACGAGGGGTGAGGTGGGAGGGGAGGGACGAGGGGTGGGGTGGGAGGGGAGAGACGAGGGGTGGGGTGGGAGGGGAGGGACGAGGGGTGGGTAGGAGGGGAGAGACGAGGGGTGGGGTGGGAGGGGAGAGACGAGGGGTGGGGTGGGAGGGGAGGGACGAGGGGTGGGGTGGGAGGGGAGAGACGAGGGGTGGGGTGGGAGGGGAGGGACGAGGGGTGGGGTGGGAGGGGAGGGACGAGGGGTGGGTGGGAGGGGAGGGACGAGGGGTGGGTGGGAGGGGAGGGACGAGGGGTGGGGTGGGAGGGGAGGGTCAAGGGGGTAGTGGGGGGGGGGGGCGTGTAGGGGCAGGGTGGGGCTGGAGGGTGGGGGTATTGTGTATAATGGTGTTTTTTGTGCCGTCGCTTTCAGTTTTCCAACAGCGTTGGTTTACGGTCGACGTCTCCAAAGAGGATCATTTGTCATCATCGCGATGCGAACAGAGAAATGGCGCAGAAACATATCCCACAGACAACCCTGCATCACTGATGGCACATTAACATGATTTTTGCCTTGTTCCATCCCACCATTTCCTTTGAACACAAGCATGTGTCTTTTTCAGCAATATTGAAGTCAGTGGCTTTCGTGAACAGTTGTTTCTGAAAGCCACTTTGATTCGGATATAGTAAATCTAAGAAAAGGAGATGATGGGGGGGGGGGGGGAGGGGGGGAGGGGCGGACCCTCAACGCTTAGTTTGACCTTGACTCAATCGTTACCTTGAGAATAACGATCCAAGGTCGCGATGCATTGCACTGACCAAAGCGAGTGTCACGAGTACAGAATCGTTGCATTGACGCGGAGGCCTTTGTCCCAGGCCCTTCCAGGTAGCACGCTGCCTCACGCGACCCGCGTCATAGCGCCCTCATGAAGGGTCTCCATTGTAAAGGCCGGAGTCAAATTTACCAATAAAAAAAACAAATCGAAAAGCGTCGTTATGACAGTTTATCACGTCATCAGGTTGTAATGACAGGCGCACTGTTCTAATCATGACAGCCTATGACGTCATCAGGTTGTAGTGACAGGCGCACTGTTCTAATCATGACAGCCTATGACGTCATCAGGTTGTAGTGACAGTCGCACTGTTCTAATCATGACAACCTATAACGTCATCAGGTTGTAGTGCGAGGCGCACTGTTCTAATCATTACAGCAGATGACGTCATCACGTTGTAGTGCGAGGCGCACTGTTCTAATCATTACAGCAGATGACGTCATCACGTTGTAGTGCGAGGCGCACTGTCCTAATCATTACAGCAGATGACGTCATCACGTTGTAGTGCGAGGCGCACTGTTCTAATCATTACAGCAGATGACGTCATCACGTTGTAGTGCGAGGCGCACTGTCCTAATCATTACAGCAGATGACGTCATCACGTTGTAGTGCGAGGCGCACTGTTCTAATCATTACAGCAGATGACGTCATCAAGTTGTAGTGAGAGGCGCGCTGTTCTAGTCATGACAACCTATGACGTTACCATGTTGTAGTGACAGGCGCACTGTTCTAATCATGACAACCTATGACTTTACCATGTTGTATAGAGGCGCGCTGTTCTAATCATGACAGTCTATGACGTCATCAGGTTGTAGTTCGAGGTTGTGTTCCGTCTATGGATGACAACTGGTAAGTGTGGGTTGTAGATCAGCGTCTCGTCATGT
>OZ025261.1:25500699-25521274 GCA_964019135.1 Arenicola marina
GTGGGGGGTGGGGAGAGTCTGCCGGACCCACCACCAACATTGCACGGCATGCGGCATGCGCTGAAGCCCGTAGCCTACGCTACCTCTGACTCTCGAAACCTTTCCTCGTGACGAAGAACAATAAAGTAAATCCATTGGTACGCTAGACGGGCAGCGGGGGTCTCGCGGGTCTCGCGGCCTCCCGCCCGCCCCCGTGACCTGTCCCGCCCCGCATCCCGCCCTGCCAGACCCCCGTCATTCTCGCCGGAGCAAGTGTTAATTGAGGGGAGAGGCCGCTGTCCACGTGGAAGCTAAATAGGTCAATTGTTGCCAAGATTTCAGACTTTCGGACTTACATAGCGGTAATTTCTTTTCATATCGAGTCTATTTGATTTTTTATTGATATTCGGACAACCGTGTGATTGTAAAACATGCTTTTCCCATGAATTATTTTGCAGTAAAATTCTTATTTTGTTATTAAAGGAACTCGACTGGGTTCAGGAGTAGGTGCGGTTTTCCCTGTGTCATATAGCATTGTGGCTTCCTTTATTGCCTTTTTATTTTTGTCATTTAACATAGAGGCCGTACGTTACACCACCCTCTCTTGCAGAAAGAAAAAAAGTAAATCTAGCGTATTACATAGATATCTTGTATTTGTTATATTAAGTTACTATTTCAATTATTTCAATAATTGCTTAGCAAGTGACGGCCGTGGGGAAGACACTGTTTTCAGCCCAAACAAGGGTTCCAGCCATCCGTGAACGCAAAGAAAAAAAAAAACCTGTCGGGATTTGAAGGCAAACCTTACGATGATATACCCGGGTCCCCGGCTAAAGTGCCCAGGTTTTATACAAACTGCTGGTATTTGAATCACCTGCTCCTGAACTCATGAAACCGTTCTCGCCAAATTTGTGAGGCCCGCTACCAATGTTTACATAAAACCTTAGAAAGTCATAATGAAAGTAATCATGATTACATTAAATGTAATCGTAGTATAATCAAATACTTTCATATTCCTTGTAATCGCAATCGTAATCATGACATTTTCAAGTAATCGTAATCGTAATAGATTACTTTTACAATGTAATCACTCCATGCCTGCACAGAACTGATATTGCCCATGTAAACCAACAGCTAATTTGTACGACTCGGAAGTTCTGGGGTCGTCCTGGGGCAGAAATGCGACCGTCACGGCCGTCACCACCATCATCAACACGCCCCCCCCCCTCTCCTCGCCACCCCGCGTCATCAGTCTTCAGTAGAACCTGAGGCAAGAATGGAATGCACCAGAATTGTATGTATAATACACCCAGGCACAGGGACAAAGGGATCCCGATGTCCTTTGTGTGGGTTCGATGTACAACCGCGGCGGGGGACCGCATCCTTAAGCAAGTGCTTTTTAAGCAGTCCGTTTCGGTATTTCGCCTTTAGCCCCTAGATGGATTGCCACTGTCAGTGTCTCTGGTAGACGTGGGTTGTACAGCTCCACCACTGCAGTACTTGCATGCCGCCCCCCCCCCCCCACGGCCAAAAGGGCGTACCACCCAATGAAAGACATAGGAATACCTGTCTTAATGTGCCACTGGGTACTCAGAATGTATAGAAAGCGAGTACGATTCTCAATCACCCGCAGCTTCCCCACTGCAAGAACCAAAACTCCAATAAAATTGTTCCGAGGCTGAC
Organism: Arenicola marina; assembly: GCA_964019135.1. NCBI lineage: Eukaryota > Metazoa > Annelida > Polychaeta > Arenicolidae > Arenicola > Arenicola marina. Next base: position 25,502,362 of record OZ025261.1, read on the forward strand.
CATGCAATCACAATTATTCATTTTCACTAACATATAAAGCGACCAAAGTTTCAGGTTTGGCATGACCACAGCGCCACATTGCTATGGGCATGTCTAAAGTTACACCATGATTAGCAAAATAATTGTTCGTTAAGTGTTATTATAAGATAAGTTGAATCACTCTCATTACTTCCCTCGTAGACCGCGCCCGCTAATATATATATATATATAATTTATATATATACATTTAGTTTTTTCCTCCATAATCGTACAGCAGGTCGTGACATCAGACACAATACATGTTATATTGGTAAAAAATACCAAGATAAATGAAGTGCCAAAGTGCAAGAGAGGAATCATTTTAAAAGACGAATGACCGGTTTCCATTTACTTAAAATTATTGTCTTAAAATTATAATATTTGACACAATTTATAAACCTACCGAGAAAAGGGGTAACATGAGCCAATTTACACCGACAGATATATTTTTTCCAATAATTAATATATGATTAAGCAGGCGAGAAAAATGGGAGGTTGTCACTCCTAAAATAACAGTCCGCGCCCAACCGAACGCGCTAATGTCTTGTTCAGTGACATTTCTAAACTAATTTATAAATTTTGACCTATGACTAACGTCGGCACTGTTTGACAACAATAAAATAAATGTTCTATAGTTTCACACTAATTACCACAAAAGCCACACATATCAGAGTTAACTATTTTACTCATGTATAAGAACCTATTCGTTACGCATGTTCTGTATAAAATCATAAACTGAAACCTTCTCATTCTCCCATCGGTAGTGGCGTTCACCGGTAATTTATATATTGCTTTCCATGAATCCCTCTCTACATTTACACCTAAAATAGCAGACCATTTACACCCATTATTCCGGCCGTATATCAGTGATTTAACTAATGTTTTATATGATTGCACACACGCTTCAACTGCTTCGCATTATTTGTAAATTTGTAAACAACTGATTTTAGCTTTAATCCTCCTTATAACATTTCATATTTCCATCCTCTGGGAATAGAATGGTTCAACCCGTAGCAATCCGCAAACTTAATTTGGATACCAAATGTTATTCAAAATAATTCATTCCAGCCCAGGAACTCCCCTTATTCGTTCATAACGTCATTAGAAAAAATTATAACTTTTTTGATAAATTCGCCTTTTCTACATATAACATTTCCATTGGCCAACTCATTACGGGTACTCTCAATAGCTTTGCATACTTGCCGGTAACAACGCCATGAATTAAAAAACATCAGCCCAAAATGAGTTCTCTGACTTGATAAAATCCAATTCCCAGCTATGTAGGCCTACTTTTGCACCACAAATAGTGTCGCAGAACAAATCTTGCCGTCCATCGTTTTGAAGACTTCAAGTGTGCAACATAGATTTTGTATGCGTAAAGTCAATGCCTCTCTCTTTTATTGACTAGGTAGGCCATCCTATTTAACGAAGGCTTAGGTTTATTCGCAAGCCTGTCTATTTTCGCTAGAAATTCTTCATAAAACGCAGGGCAATCATTAATCGAACCATAAATAGTAACCATTGTCAATCTTTCACTGCAGAGGATGACGTTAATAATAATAATAACAGATTTCCGGCTTTATCTCCATCTGTACTATGTACAGTGTATTTCTCAACAACCATGAGACAACGTAGCATGTGAAGAATTGGATTTAAAATAGCATGTGCCGTCGCATTTGTTTTTTAACGCATTCCGTTTCAATCCATCCCGATGGATATCTTGTAGACAACACACGGAGGCGCGTCCATTTAATCGAAATGTTGAAGCGACTCGTTTCATGTTTATTATCGTTTATTGTCATCGTCCAAAAGTACCAAGCAAACTCATAAATATATAATATTTGTTCTAAATAGAAAATGACTGCCACAATGGACACTAATAGTAGCATAAATAGAGTAGGGTTACATGTAAATACAGAAGGCGGTGTTAAGTACAATGATAGTGCGGTGTACGGTCTATTCCCGTCGAAAGATGCCAAGCAAACTCATAAATACCTAATATTGGTTCTAAATAGAAAATGACAAGGGATACTAGTAGTAGCATAAATAGAGTAGGGTTACCTCTAAATACAGATGTCTCGCACCAAAGCCCATTTATACTCGATATATATAGTTGTTAATTGCTACTAACAAGGAAGAACCAATCAATCGGTTTCAATCAGGGTCAAGTCGTCAGGTAAAATGAATAATTAACGTTGTGCGAATGTTATTTCCTGTTACAGACATATCGGAGCCACAGAGGGACAATCAGGAAGGGATGGGGAGGGCAGTGTGTTTGGGCGGGGAGGTGGGGGGGTTTATGGTACTCCGCAGAGTTGAGAGTTCACATTGAGGGAACTATACGTATTGTTAGCGTCGTAGGGTAGGTTGGAGGGTCAGATGGGGAGGGGGGTGGAGGAGGGGCCGGAGGTTGGTAGGGGGGGGGGGGGTGTTCCAGGAGGTACCGGAGATTGCTGCCAGCTCCTCGAGTAAAGGCACCCGGCGACTTTATCTACAGGATAGGCCTAGTTCTGGTGGTGGAATCCAATTGTTTTTGTTTTTCAAACTTAACATGGGTAGGATGCATCTGCCTGTATGCGAAAAGTAAGGTGGGGTACGGGAGTGGGGGTGGGGGGGGGGGGGCTCAGAGGCTCCCAAATTCAATAACTGTAAAAACTGCATCAATACTGAGATAAATAACAGATTGGCCATCACTGAACGAACCTGCCTTAAATATCAAATATTATATTAATCACCTCGACTTACACATAAAAAATTAAAGGTGATTTCACAATTTTAGGTATCATTAGGGATAAACACCTGCGATGGGAGAAACATATTAAGAACATCTGTAGCAACAGATTTAAAGTTACTGGCGTACAGAAGATCAAAGGGTACTTCCAAGTCATGTTCTGGACATTATCTACAAATCCCTTATCTTGTCCCTTATCACGTCTGCACCAGGGCATTCTGCAAGTCTCATCGAGTCTCCAAGCTACAGACGCTTGATGTATCTGGATTTACATGGAGTTTCTCAATATGTAAGTATAATATAAACAATTATTCAGACACATGTAATATTAAACGGTGTTATATCTGCAACTGTATAATTCTTTCCCTGCTGTTAGTAGTATACTTCAGTGGTGGATCCATGGATGGTACACGGGGCACGTGCAATTAAACGCTGGAAAATAGGCGAAAAAAGCGCGTCTGGGCCTGGATAGTGATTAAATAAATGGTGACTCCCCCCCCCCCCTTTCCTAAATTCCTGGATACGCCACTGTATCGCATGATATACTTGTAGTCGACTGTTCCTCCTACGTTTAAGCGGTTAGGTGGATTCCAGTGACAGCGATAACTGGTGTCTCCTAACCAAGTGTATTTCTTCAGAGAACGTTATTTGTGTTGAACTTTTAGCTTTTTAGTCGCGTAATGTTGGGTGTTTAAACATTATCCAACCATGCCCGTCTAAACCAACCCTGGAAATGCCTTGATGGGTTGACCCACGGGGTGTGGGCGGCGGGTGGGGCGAGGGGTGTGGGCGAGGGGTTGGGGGAGAAATGGGGCATCGTCACCACTCGTCCCTTGAAGAAATTGGGTGACGGAGGTGGGGGGGGGGGGTTGAGATCGATGGGGGTAGCAACACCCTTGTGGCGGGAGAGTGGTGGGCAGTCCAGGTGGGGTGAGGTTGAGGGTGGTGGCAGTGGTGGTGGGGGGAGGGAAGGCGGGAGGAGGAGGGAGGGGAGGGGGGAGGGGCCCGCATTGTGACCTGCCGCACGTTCCATCGCTTTCTGCGTCGTCATGAACACCGCCCGTATCACGTGACATGGTCAGCCGTGACCTGCCTACCTACCGGTCAGGACCCCTGTGGTGTCGTCAGAGAGACTGTCATAGAGACCATCAGAGACCATCGGAGACCGTCAGAAACCGCCAGAGACCGCCAGAGACCGCCAGAGAGACCGTCAGAGAGACCGTCAGAGAGACCGTCAGAGAGACCGTCAGAGACCGCCAGAGAGACCGTCAGAGAGACCGTCAGAGACCGCCAGAGAGACCGTCAGAGAGACCGTCAGAGAGCCGAGCACATCAATCGGGGAGAACATCACAGGGGGGGTCTGCCTGGCAACGTGACACACAATCCCACAGCGGTACAAACAGTAGTCAGCCCACAGTGGTACGCCCCCAGTGGTACATCCGCAGTGATACACCCCAGTGGTATGCCCCGAGTGGTACACCCACAGTGGTACACGCAGTGGTACACCCGCAGTGGTAAACCTGCAGTGGTACGCCCCCAGTGGTACATCCGCAGTGATACACCCCAGTGGTATGCCCCGAGTGGTACACCCACAGTGGTACACGCAGTGGTACACCCGCAGTGGTAAACCTGCAGTGGTACGCCCCCAGTGGTACCCCGCAGTGGTACACCCGCAGTGGTACACCCGCAGTGGTACACCCTCAGTGGTACGCCCTCAGTGGTACATCCGCAGTGGTACACCTGCAGTGGTACACCCGCAGTGGTACGCCCTCAGTGGTACGCCCTCAGTGGTACATTCGCAGTGGTACACCTGCAGTGGTACACCCGCAGTGGTACGCCCCCAGTGGTACACCCACAGTGGTACATCTGCAGTGATACACCCACAGTGGTACGCCCCCAGTGGTACACCCGCAGTGGTTGCATGATATACGCTGTATCTGTATTGCTTAAAGTGGGTATCCAACCCAATTTAATCGCGATCGGCACCGAAAGTTTACATCTTAAAGTTAAATTGGCGAGTGTTAACGCTTCGTTTCCGCCGACTGGTAAGGAGAAAAAAATTAAGGCAACCCGCCCCCAGCAATGTCAAGCAGAGCGCCATTTTGCCGGGAGCAGTGACGTGTATTGTGACTATTCATGTGGCCCCGCCTTATGTTATCACTCGCGGGGAGAGAGATCAGGGCCGCGATTTACAGATGAACAGTGGCAGTTCCAAGCCGCGCAGTAGAACATGATCTTAGTGTTTAATGGAAATGTACCATCCAAACAAACTGATATACGTCTTGCGACGATTGGAGTTAGAATCGCAGCTCTTTATATTAGCGATGATCACGCGCTCTTGTTTTGCTCACACAATAGGCGCAATTTCCGGTTTGAATAAATTAGAGTATCGCCTCCTGATTGGTCAATCGCGGACACACCTCCAAAAAGGGCTGCCGCCTGGGTAGGCGGCGAAATCGTGCCCGGCGGTCACTTCTAAATTTTATTGTGAGCTAGAGACAAGACGAAAAATCCTGTAATTTGGAGGATAGACTATTGGGTATTATATGAATCGGTAAAGCAGCGTTAGAGGCCAGGCTGGCGGTTCACTTTAACATTGCATAGGAACTGTTTACTGGAAAAGGTAAGCTAAAATAAAGATTATATCGTCCACATGTTGTCGTTACAACATTGAATGGACGCGTAGTTTGTCTTAGGGCTTAACTGAGTCCTCGTTGACTAATCGTGCTAATAAACGGCATAATTACAGATCCCTGGAAGCCAGCTTTACACTCTGGTCGACGTACAACAACAGCGTAAGTTTCTTTTTTACCCCCCCCCCACCCTCCCCCCTCCCCCTCAAAGCTTGCGTGCAACCTGGCCTCCTAGATCTACAGTCAACCAAAAACAGCTGGTTGGTTAGTAGCCTGTGCTTATGCTCCTTATCTGCGAGAACGGAGCAAGTTTGCCTGTATTTTTAAGTGGGTTTTAAGTACACCATGTAATGTGGGATAGGAACCAGCTTAATCGTGAGGGTGCAGGGGGCACCAGCTTAATCGTGAGTGTGCAGAAGGCACCAGCTTATTCGTGAGTGTGCAGCGGGCACCAGCTTAATCGTGAGTGTGCAGGAGGCACCAGCTTAATCGTAAGTGTGCAGGAGGCACCAGCTTAATCGTTAGCGTGCAGGAGGCACCAGCTTAATCGTGAGTGTGCAGGAGGCACCAGCTTAATCGTTAGCGTGCAGGAGGCACAAGCCTAATCGTAAATGTTGGAACTTTCCTTTGTCTTGAAATGTTTTTAAAATGTTTTACTTTAAAGATTTGCGTCTTATAAGTACGGTTTTATAAGTACCAACCCACCTACATAAAATCGTAATGCGAGAGGAACCACCTTCAAAAAGAAGACCATAAAAACCGGCATCGCATTGAGTTCGAATGGAACCAGCTTCATAACGAATACGACAGGAACCAGCCTTATAAAAAATACCATCGGAACCAGCTTCACATCGAGTACGATGGGAACTAGCTTTATAAAGAATAACATAGGAACCAGCTCTATTAGGGATACGATAGCAACCAGGTTCGCATGGAGTACTGCAGGAAACAACTTCACACTGAATTCTGTTTCACACAATGTTCGCGCTCTGTGATGCGTACATTCCTTATGCATAAAGGCCTTTCCTGCGCACAGATGTTTTTGCACTATTCGCTGGGGTTTTCTCCGCCAATTCACGACTTTTGTGTCAGACAACAAATCAAACAAGAGGCGTGAAAGAGACCCAGCCACCAACACAAAAAAATCGACAGATATAATGACTTTGTCCCAATTCCTGTGTTGATGGTATAAAATATTCTCCTTTGATCCGGATACTTGCACCATATTAACCCGCTGATGCTGACGAAGGCGAGCCAGGGCGAACACAGAGCGGTCCGTCTCTATGTTACACCGGGCCCGGCCCGGTCGCTCAGTGGGTTAGAGCGCTCGCATGGATTGCTTTGGTCACCCGAGAGCCTAACGGCGCGTGGATCGATTTTTCGAGCCCCGCTGTGGCCATGTCTGTGTGGTCGCAGGATAAAGATCCCATGTCTTTCCTCGTAAAGAGTAGGGGGTTACCCCCGGGGACATGGCTCCACTCGCCCTTCATTCTCCCATTGACGCGATATGACCAAACGTGGTTAAAGCGTCCTGAATATACAACCAACCAACCATATGTCACACCGCGTTACTCCCACGCCAGGGTTGATCCAGGAGCCAATCCGCTGTAATTTCTACCTCCAGCAACAAGACGTCCAGACCTCTGAACGCCAGACTTAATCCTGATTGAACCTACCTTTGTCGGACGAGGGGTCAGGCCTTCTGGATCCGCCTCGTTGGGATTCGAGCGGTCGTCGGGGGACACCAACTCGACCTGTTCTGAGCGATCTGGATCCTGCACCTCGCCATCGAGAGTGGACACCATGGTCTGTCTGCACTCTGTGTGGGGTTCGAGTCTCCCCAGCCGCTCCCCCGGCGGCAGCGTCTCTCGCTCCTTGGTGTCCACTGTGGCGTAAGCCGCCGAGGCAGCCATGTCGGGGGTGGGGGAGGGCGAGTGGGTAGGGATGGGAGGGGGGAGGGGGGGGTTAATTAACTACAACAGGCGTCATTCATTTGTTGGTAATCCACGTACCGGGGTGACGTCCTGTGTACTTCTCGCGTGAGTTGCCACGTATTTCTCGCGATCATGTTAATATGGGTCATGAAGAGCAAACTTCAAACCGTCTCAATACAAGTCAAAGGCAGCCTCCACGCGGGCAGAAGCAATGCCATCCTGGTAGCATTAACAATGCAATGTAACCACCAGACCCTATAACAGGCAACGTAACCGCCACTCCCTATTATATGCAATGTGACCGCCACTCCCTATTATATGCAATGTAACCACGACTCCGTATTATAGGCAATGTAACCGCCACTCCCTATTACAGGAATGTAACCACCACTCCCTATTATAAGCAATGTAATCATCGCTCCCTATTATAGGGAATGTAACCACGACTCCCTATTTTATGCAATGTAACCGTCACTCCCTATTATAGGCAATGCTACCATGGCTCCCTATTATAGGCAATGTAACCACGACTCCCTGTTATAGGCAATGTAACCACCGTTCCCTATTATAGGTAATGTAACCGTCACTCCCTATTATAGGCAGTGTAACCAAAGCGGTCGTTGACTTATTCACACACTTCAAAGAGGTTCTCTAGCATTTAAAAATACCGAATCGAGCCTAATAGGTACTTTTTAATAAAGTTGAACCCTTTGTAAAATAATTAATGAATGTCGTTAACCCGCGAGTGCTGTGCGGTAAACCAGGATTTTTATCGGAACAAAAGCTTTCACCGGGATTGAATCACGAAACCTCTAGTGATCCCAAGTTACCACGCTGGTGGCAATGACAAGCCTAACTCAAGACTAAGATCAGATCCCCACCCCACTAATTATGGTTTTATGCGTCGATTATTCTGTGTCAGAGCGTCTAATCCCCGTCTAGTTAAAGCAACTCAACCAAATCCTCTCCTGACTCAAAGACTCGCTCGCAATTAGATCTGGGTTTTTTTCTTATCCCGGAGGCGCCTGCCTTAGCTTGCGATCGGATGTGAGGAGGGGTTGGGGGAGTAGGCACCACCCACAAGTAGAGGCGAAGCCAGCTGCCACTAATCCACCCAAAGAATTAAATCCAGCTCCCAGTAACTCATCCGAAGAGCAGAATCCAGCTCCCACATTAACTCATCCGAAGAGTTGAATCCAGCTCTCCCATGAACTCATCCGAAGAGTTGAATCCGTGACGTAATTTCCGTAGCATGGGCCGCTAATGCTGCCATCTGGCGGGCCCGTCTAGCGGAGTCGTTGACCTTGGCGGTAAGATCCCACAGTGACAATGGCGAGGGGTATGATTGGGCGGTCAGGTTAATCCGTGCTGTATGGTATGGATACTATCCGGAAAACAACCCCGCCTCGTTGAACGTACTCAGCCCGCCTGGGTGTCGGTGGCTGTTGTGGCACGCGCACGCCCTCCCTCCGGTCTAAATATTTAACCGCTATATCGAGTCTCGTGTGGTCGATGGTCGTGGCCCGCGTCCCAATCAGAGATAGACAGATTAGGGGACGGATTAGAAATGGTCAGCGATGAAATATTGAGTCTGCTCAATGCGGGTTCATGTGGCGGGTTCCTGTGGCGGGTACCTGTGGCGGGTACCTGTGGCGGGTACCGGAGGCGGTCCGACCGAGCTACCCGGTAAGCCCACAAAGGGGTCTGAGTTACGGCCCCAGTCACGAGGTCTACCACGTGACTTTGCCGTTCACCTGTGTGCCTGACTTGGGCGCGTGGGGGGATTAGACTGCTGACGCCTGCATTGTCTGTCCCCGCCCAGAATCTCCGCCAGGGGCCGCTGCGGCAGCGTCGGACTGTCGCCATGCCTTCATTACCCAGCTACGGGAGGGGGCGGTGGGGAGGGAGGGTAGGGCTTGGCCTGAGGGGCGCCCTCTCTCTGGAGACGCGAGCTCGCATATCCCACCTGAGGCACCTGGGCCGCTAAGGCTGCTGGGACGAAGCGCCGCCTGGTGGGCTGTGTGCAGAGAGTATGTGTGTGGGATGGGCGAGGGGAGGGGGGCGGGGAGGTAGAGACTCAGGCGGGAATGTGTCACTAACCCTGTGGCGGGTAAGGTAGAGGGTGGGTGAGTGTTGTTGGAGGAGGGGGGGGGGGGTGTACGAGGGAGGAAGTGGGGGAGGGGTGCATCGGGTCCAGCAAGGGTCAGAAAGGATGTGTGTCTGTGCTGTGGATGCCACACTGCGCGGCGTGGAGGGTGGGGGTGGCGGGTGTGGGGGGGTGCTATGGGTCGGGCGGGTGAGGGGTGGGGTGCTATGGGTCGGGCGGGGTGAGGGGTGGGGCTCTATGGGTCGGGCGGGGTGATGATGGCCTGCTTGGCCGATGTGGGTTGTGTCGCCCCATGGTGCCTGGTGCCATCACGGCATAACAGCCGTGTGTCCGAAGAACAGTAGCCCAGAGCTTTGTCAGCAGTCAATGTTTTACTTTTAGTCCGGTCGCTTGAGTCCAACTTTAGGCGACATCGTGACGCGTGTCACCAAAGCACCAAATAGCGTACACTTATTAATTAGCACCTAGCATCTGCGACGTCTGTATCAAGATCATTCCAACGTCAAAGGTACCCTTCCCAGTGAGTTCCCAGTGAGCCACTGTTTGCGTTAACCAAATAAGTTTGCGTCCAATGGTCTTGGCCACAAAGGTTCAGCGAGACTGCATATGTTCTGATGTTCGGAGGCCTTTACCTTGAGACGGCCCATTGGAAAGTGCTCGGTGGCATTCTGCAAGGAAACGGCTGGACGACAGTGGAACATAGGAATGGCCGAATCCCTCATTCTTCGTTCACGTTTAACACTCAAAAAGCAACGCCAATCAATTGTCCGACGCCAACTTGACACCAACGTGATGCCAATTTGAGGCCAACTTGGCGCCAATTTTTCCAAACATACACAAGGCACAGATACTGCGAACCAGAACGCAAATACTTTTGCCAAATAGAAAGGAAAGATGCCATCGGTGATCCCCACGTATTTCCTCTGGGATCCCATTCTCCATATAGAAACTGTGATCCTGATCTTCCTCCATGCAGGCAGCGACACACACGTCTCCCGGTACGTTGATGCCCTGGGGAAGCTGACACATTGGCTTTTTGCCATAGACCAGCAGAACTATGCCGGATGGGTTCCGGTTCATGTTTGCGACATGCAGAGCTGTGACATCCCTGTGAAATCAGGGATGAACACTGGCGCGATTCTGGGGTTTTTCTCAGAACAAAAATGAGGTTTTCAGGCGTCCCTGAATCAGGCACATGCGCAAAACAACGCAAAAGTAAATCTTTTCAGAGGCGATGTTGGGAACGGGTGGGAATTAACAGAGAACATAGAACATGGCAGAACAATTCCATTTTATCCTTACTCCATATGACACAAAATGAAGGCGGCGTAATTTATCACGGATACACCGACAGATCTATGCAACAAAACCAGAACTACGATAATCAGTTTTGCCTACGTGTATTCAAAAAAAGACAGGCCCCCCTGCCAGCACGCATGCGCAGACACTGATGACGCGAGAGGTGCTGACGCGACACCTAGGCCACACGCCCCGCCTCTCGCTTGACTGGCCAGAGCTCCCCATCAAGTCAAACGCGTGACCGCCCCGTGCAGCGCCCCTGGTGGACCGAGCGTGAACTACGTGACTATTCAACATAATAACGCTGAAAACTGACCTTTTTGCCTAAAACGCGATAAAAAAACTTTCTTTTCGCTAAAGAATGACGCTGGAATTAGGAATATAGTGTTTATCCCTTCACAGGTAAAGTCTGAGACCCGCCCGCACATGGCACGGCATCCTAATCTCCAAGGTCATTGAAGGGCGATGAGGTGGAGGCGTCGTCAGCCAATAGGAATGCCGTGCCGCTGTCATAACCACGCGCTGTACACCAGGCGGAGACAAGGAGTGATGTGGGATTGCGCTGCCATACAGGACACAATTAGCAAACTAACAGGCTGGCGGCATCGTTCCGCGCGGCGGTTGTCAGGCCAAACATCCATATATAGCATTTGTATGAAGGGGTAAAGAAAACATGGAGACATAATTTATCCACTCAAATACCTGTAATATAAAGTAATAAGTTTCAACACTGGTCCTGTTTGGGATTAGCATGACAAATATTTCGTACTGATTGCATCACTTCCCTCTACGGTCCCTCTACCGTCCCTCTGCCTTCCCTCTACTGTCCACCGTCCCTCTACCGTCCCTCTACTGTCCACCGTCCCTCTACCGTCCCTCTGCCTTCCCTCTACTGTCCAGCGTCCCTCCACCTTCCCTCTACCTCCCCACTACCGTCCCCCTACCGCCCCCCTACCGTCCCTCTACCGTCACCCTACCGTCCCTCTACCTCCCCTACTGTCCCTCTACTGTCCCTCTACTTCCCCCTACCGTCCCTTTACCTTCCTCCTACCTCCGCCTACCTCCCCCTACCGTCCCTTTACCGTCCTCCAACCTCCCCCTACCGCCCCTCTACCTGCACGGCGGTGACCGGTTCCAGGGTTTACTTCCCCTTCATCCTTGACGAGCTGGCTAATTTCCTGTCGCCGAGCGCTATCTAGGGAGAGATATCAGTCCCTGCCTCTCACTGGGGTCTTCCCGCGACGGTAAGAGGAGTGGGGGGTTACATGAAGCCGCTCCCCCCACCCCTCCGCCCCTCATTCACCCTCCACCCCCTCCATCCCTCCACCCCTCCACCCCATCATCTCTCCACCCCTCTACTCCTTCCCCCCTCCATCTCTCCACCCTCCACCCTTCCACCCTTCTCCACCCCTCCACCCCTCAACCCCGCCACCCCCTCCACCCTCCTCCACCCCTTCACCCCTCCACTTTGCCCAGGGCAACACAACAATAGGACTGTGGCAAGTAAACACAATGAGTTATTGATACTGATGACTCAGGTAGCATCTACAGAGGGAAGAGCAAGATGATGCCAGAGATGGTGGTCACAGTGATGACGAGACTAAGACATGTGGAGATGAACATGTTTATGGGGACGTGGTGGTCGTGGTGACAGTGATGGTGGTCATGATGACAGTGATGGCTGTCATAGTGGTAGTGATGGTGGTTACGGTGACAGTGACGGTGGTCATTGTGACAGTGATGGTGGTCATGGTGACAGTGATGGTTGTCACGGTGACAGTGGTCGTGGTCATGGTGACAGTGATGGTTGTTACGGTGACAGTGATCGTGGTCATGATGTGAGAATGACTATAATTATTTGTATAATGATGACCGTAATGATAGAGACAACCGTGGCAATGACGATAAAAGTGATCATGATAGTGATCATGATAGTGATCATGATAGTGATCATGATAGTGATCATGATAGTGATAATAATAGTGACAATGATAGTGATAACAACAGTGACAATGATAGCGATGTGGGGCACTGACAGTGACAATAATAGCAATGTGGGGCACTGACAGTGACAATGATAGCGATGTGAGGCACTGACAGTGACAATGATAGCGATGTGGGGCACTGACAGTGACAATGATAGCGATGTGAGGCACTGACAGTGACAATGATAGCGATGTGGGGCACTGACAGTGACAATGATAGCGATGTGAGGCATTGACAGTGACAATGATAGCAATGTGGGGCACTGACAGTGACAATGATAGCGATGTGAGGCACTGACAGTGACAATGATAGCGATGTGGGGCACTGACAGTGACAATGATAGCGATGTGGGGCACTGACAGTGACAATGATAGCGATGAGGGGCACTGACAGTGACAATGATAGCGATGAGGAGCACTGACAGTGACAATGATAGCAATGTGGGGCACTGACAGTGACAATGATAGCGATGTGGGGCACTGACAATGACAATGATAGCGATGAGGAGCACTGACAGTGACAATGATAGCGATGTGGGGCACTGACAGTGACAATGATAGCGATGTGGGGCACTGACAGTGACAATGATAGCGATGTGGGGCACTGACAGTGACAATGATAGCAATGTGGGGCACTGACAGTGACAATGATAGCGATGAGGAGCACTGACAGTGACAATGATAGCGATGTGGGGCACTGACAGTGACAATGATAGCGATGTGGGGCACTAACAGTGACAATGATAGCGATGTGGGGCACTGACAGTGACAATGATAGCGATGTGGGGCACTGACACTGACAATGATAGCGATGTGGGGCACTGACAGTGACAATGATAGCGATGTGAGGCACTGACAGTGACAATGATAGCGATGTGGTGGGGCACTGACAGTGACAATGATAGCGATGTGGGGCACTGACAGTGACAATGATAGCGATGAGGGGCACTGACAGTGACAATGATAGCGATGTGGGGCACTGACAGTGACAATGATAGCGATGTGAGGCACTGACAGTGACAATGATAGCCATGTGGGGCACTGACAGTGACTATGATAGCGATGTGGGGTACTGACAGTGACAATGATAGCGATTTGGGGCACTGACAGTGACAATGATAGCGATGTGGGGCACCGACAGTGACAATGATAGCAATGTGAGGCATTGACAGTGACAATGATAGCAATGTGGGGCACTGACAGTGACAATGATAGCGATGTGAGGCACTGACAATGACAATGATAGCGATGTGGTGAGGCACTGACAGTGACAATGATAGCGATGTGGGGCACTGACAGTGACAATGATAGCGATGTGGGGCACTGACAATGACAATGATAGCGATGTGAGGCACTGACAATGACAATGATAGCGATGTGGGGCACTGACAGTGACAATGATAGCGATGTGGGGCACTGACAGTGAAAATGATAGCGATGTGGTGGGGCACTGACAATGACAATGATTGCGATGTGGGGCACTGACAGTGACAATGATAGCGATGTGGGGCACTGACAATGACAATGATAGCGATGAGGAGCACTGACAATGACAATGATAGCGATGTGGGGCACTGACAGTGACAATGATAGCGATGTGGGGCACTGACAATGACAATGATAGCGATGTGGGGCACTGACAGTGACAATGATAGCGATGTGGGGCACTGACAATGACAATGATAGCGATGTGAGGCACTGACAATGACAATGATAGCGATGTGGGGCACTGACAATGACAATGATAGCGATGTGGGGCACTGACAGCGACAATGATAGCGATGTGAGGCACTGACAATGACAATGATAGCGATGAGGAGCACTGACAATGACAATGATAGCGATGTGGGGCACTGACAGTGACAATGATAGCGATGTGGGGCACTGACAATGACAATGATAGCGATGTGGGGCACTGACAATGACAATGATAGCGATGTGGGGCACTGACAGTGACAATGATAGCGATGTGGGGCACTGACAATGACAATGATAGCGATGTGAGGCACTGACAATGACAATGATAGCGATGTGGGGCACTGACAATGACAATGATAGCGATGTGGGGCACTGACAGCGACAATGATAGCGATGTGGGGCACTGACAATGACAATGATAGCGATGTGGGGCACTGACAGTGACAATGATAGCGATGTGGGGCACTGACAGTGACAATGATAGCGATGTGGGGCACTGACAATGACAATGATAGCGATGTGGGGCACTGACAATGACAATGATAGCGATGTGGGGCACTGACAGTGACAATGATAGCGATGTGGGGCACTGACAATGACAATGATAGCGATGTGGGGCACTGACAGTGACAATGATAGCGATGTGGGGCACTGACAATGAAAATAATAGCGATGAGAGGCAAGAAGACATTGCTTTAGTTCTGATTTAGTTTCTATTGACACCTATTACCGTGGTGATGCCGCCGGGAGTTGCCACGTGGTCTGGTCGATACCGCCTGGAGGGGCGGGGGGGGTGCATGGTTTGGGTGGGGGGGGGGGGAGTTAAACCGGGCGTCCATAAATAATTACCAACGACTGAGTGTGAGAGATTGCAGAGGTGGCTCGGCAAACATATGCCGCGGCGATGTGTCGGTGTGGAATTCCTGCAATCATTAATGTTGCAGCTCGCCCCCTTTATGGAGGACGTTTGTCGCCCCGCGTACTCACCCTGGGGGAACAGTGGCGCCACCGCACGGTATGTGGCGCCACCGCACGGTAAGCGGCGACGGACAGGGTGGTGGGGGGGGGGGGTGCGAAAAACAGGGCGGGGGCGGGGGCGGGGGAGAGGGCCGGACGTTATTGGTTACGGAATGAGCAATGTCACGGCGACACGAAGTTAGACGTAAGGGTTACAACAGAGTGCGTGCTATAACATAACTGCATTGTCTGTCCCCATCACTACAATCTCCTTCCTTCATCACAATTTCCACCCTTCATCACAATCTTATTCCTTCACCTCATTTGCCTTCAGCACAATTTCCTTTACCACAATCTCCTTCACCACAATTTCCTTGACCACAATCTCCTTCACCACAATCTCCTTCACCACAATCTCCTTCACCACAATCTCCTTCACACAATCTCCTTCATCACAATTTCCTTCACCACAATTTCCTTCATCACAATTTCCATCACCACAATCTCCTTCACCCCAATCTCCTTCACCACAATCTTCTTCGTCACAACCTCCTTCAGCACAATCTCCTTCACCACAATCCCCAACTCAACTCCCCGTCACATTACCTGCTGTATCACAATCTCCTTCACCACAATCTCCTTCACCACAATCTCCTTCACCACAACCTCCTTTACTACAACCTCCTTCACCACAGCCTCCCTCACCACAACCCCCTACATCACAATTTCCTTCCTACATCACAATCTCCTTTGCCACAACCTCCTTCACCACAACCACCTTCACCACAACCCCTTTCACCACAATCTCGTTCACCACAACCTCCTTCATCACATCTCCTGCATCACAATCTCCAATTCCCCGTCACATTACCTGCACATTTATTTCATATCTTGACATGTCCCCCGTTGGCAGACCCCGACCCTACGCCACCTCTCTCCCGCACTGCGAGATTTCACCACCTATGCGTCACGTGGACAGGACAAGGACAGGTCAAGGTCATACATTTGGCCCCCGCTACTTATGCCACGTGTCATTAGTTGATCAATCGGTGGCCCGTAGTGAAAGCCCCGCTCGGCAAGATAATAAATAATAACCATGTAACTACCCCCCGCCCACCCCCCCCCCCCCATCCCGTCGGGATCCCTGAGGACCCCAAAGTCTCCCCCCAGCCCTCTCAGCACCACCTGATGAGGCTTTAATAGTCCACACACCTGTCACCAGATCTCGGGCTTCCAGGGGGCAGGGGGGGCGGGGAGAGGGGGGTGGGGGGGGAGGGGTAAGTCACGGGATGGCCATTACGCCAATACACACTGACAATCATTTCCATGTCTGACATCGTGTACCGAGCCTGAGATAAAAGCTGGTTTTACCTGATATCATGGACAGAAATTATCGTAATTTCTAAGCAAGCGACTCATTCGCCATTTTTGCCACTTCTGTGCACACAAGGGATAAACTGGGACCAAGAAACCTCTTCGGACGATGAAGGATGAATGGATGACATCGGGGCCCAGGCCAGGATTCGAACGAGAGACCTGATATGCGGTCTAATTCGCTAACCACTACACAAGCCCCCCCCCCACCCCCTACTGAGAGACAGAACAGCGGATATAGCAATTGCAGCCACGAGGAACTACATGGGCGGACATTTCGTAGGCTACCCCCCACCCCCCTTCCCCCTACTGAGCGGCGGAACAGCGGACATAACAATTACAGCCACAAGGAACTATATTTGATGACATTTCGTAGTGCATTCAAGAACTTCTGTGGCCACGGTGACTGACGGAGATTATTAACCTGTAGTCTACTGATCAGTCGCTTTGTCTTCAAACCTCTGACATCTTAGAAAATAAAGCAATCAGATTGGAACCGTTTCCTCTCGTAATTAGTCTTCATCTGACCAGCTGTGATCTCACCCTGCCCCCCCCCCCCCCCTCCCCCTGCCCTGTGTCGGTGGCGGCACTGGCGGCGCCACTGCTGACAGCGGTGACCATGACGACAGTGACTGTCTGCCAGTGATGGTTGCCATCGACCCATCGAAGGCTGGATCCCGCCACGCGCAGCCGGCGAGCTGCCTCAGAACTCAGGCGGCCGTATGACACGGTCTGGCCTGTCACGGGGGTGTCAGCGGGGGTGACACAGGGGGTGAGGCTGACAGAGGGGGTGAGTGTGTCAGACGGGGTGAGGGTGTCAGACAGAGTGAGGGTGCCAGAAGGGGTGAGGGTGCAGAGGGGGTGAGGGTGCCAGAGGGGGTGATGGTGCTAGAGAGGGTGAGGGTGCCAGACGGGGTGAGGGTGTCAGAGAGGAGTGTTGGTGCCAGAGGCGGTGAGGGTGCTAGAGGGGGTGAAGGCGCCAGAGGGGGTGAGGGTGCCAGAGAGGGGGTGATGGTGCTAGAGAGGGTGACAGTGCCAGAGAGGGGGTGAGATGTCAGAGAGGGTGAGGGTGCCAGAGGGGTGCCAGAAGGGGTGAGGGTGCCAGAGGGGTGTCAAAGGGGGTTAGGGTGCCAGAAGGGGTGAGGGTGCCAGAGGGGTGTCAAAGGGGCTTAGGGTGCCAGAAGGGGTGAGGGTGCCAGAGGGGTGTCAAAGGGGGTTAGGGTGCCAGAGGGGTGTCAAAGGGGGTTAGGGTGCCAGAGGGATGCCAGAGGGGGTGAGGGTGCCAGAGGGGGTGAGGGTGCCAGAGGGGGGTGAGGGTGTCAGACGGAGTGAGGGGAGTGAGGGTGTCAGAGGGGGTGATGGTGTCAGATTGGGTGAGGGTGCCAGACAGTGTGAGGGTGCCGCGGGGGGTGAGGGTGCCATGGGGGGGGGATGGTGCCATGGGGGTGGTGGTGCCAGAAGGGGATGAGTGAGCCAGAGGGGCGATGGTGTCAGATGGGGTGAGGGTGGCAGACGGAATGAGGGTGTCAGAGGGCGTGCCAGAGTCTGTGATAGTGCCAGAGTGGTTGATAGTGACAGAGGAGGTGAGGGTAGCAGAGGGGTTGAGGGTGTCAGAGAGGGTGAGGGTGCCAGCGGGGGTCAATGTGCCACAGGGGGCGGGGGTGGCACAGGGGGGTGACGGGGGTTTAGCGGGTGAGGGGGGTAAGGGTGCCAGAGGGGGGTAAGGGTTCCAGAGGGAGTGAGGGTGCCAGAGGGGGTGAGGGTGTCAGAAGGAGCGAGGGTGCCAGAGGAATGAGGGTGCCAACGGGGGGTGGGGATGCCAGAGAGGGTGAGGCTGCCAGTGCCGGCGCCGGAACTGTCCTGGAGGCAATATAGCACACACAAGGTTATTAAGTCACACACCGATTGGGACAGCGAGATAGTCACGACCCCCTGGACCAGCCGGGGTGAGCTCGGCGCGGGGCTGAGAGGCCAGGGGGGCTGAGAGGGTGCCGAGGGGTCTTCATAAAGGCGGAAAGAAGAGAAAACCTGACGCGCCCGACCAGCGAGAGAGAGAATGTTTTGGCGTCGCGAGGGTGGGAGGGATCGGGGGACGGGGGGGGGGGGGAGGTGGGGGAGGGTCTGTGTGGGGGTCCGGGGGGGGGGGGGTGGTATACGGTCACACCCCTCACAGTCGC
>OZ025261.1:25521474-25603175 GCA_964019135.1 Arenicola marina
TCGAAGGCTGGATCCCGCCACGCGCAGCCGGCGAGCTGCCTCAGAACTCAGGCGGCCGTATTACACGGTCTGGCCTGTCACGGGGGTGTCAGCGGGGGTGACACAGGGGGTGAGGCTGACAGAGGGGGTGAGTGTGTCAGACGGGGTGAGGGTGTCAGACAGAGTGAGGGTGCCAGAAGGGGTGAGGGTGCCAGAGGGGGTTGAGGGTGCCAGAGGGGGTGATGGTGCTAGAGAGGGTGAGGGTGCCAGACGGGGTGAGGGTGTCAGAGAGAGTGTGGGTGCCAGAGGCGGTGAGGGTGCTAGAGGGGGTGAAGGCGCCAGAGGGGGTGAGGGTCCCAGAGAGGGGGTGATGGTGCTAGAGAGGGTGACAGTGCCAGAGAGGGGGTGAGATGTCAGAGAGGGTGAGGGTGCCAGAGGGGTGCCAGAAGGGGTGAGGGTGCCAGAGGGGTGTCAAAGGGGGTTAGGGTGCCAGAAGGGGTGAGGGTGCCAGAGGGGTGTCAAAGGGGGTTAGGGTGCCAGAGGGGTGTCAAAGGGGGTTAGGGTGCCAGAGGGATGCCAGAGGGGGGTGAGGGTGCCAGAGGGGGTGAGGGTGCCAGAGGGGGGTGATGGTGCTAGAGAGGGTGAGGGTGTCAGACGGAGTGAGGGGAGTGAGGGTGTCAGAGGGGGTGATGGTGTCAGATTGGGTGAGGGTGCCAGACAGTGTGAGGGTGCCGTGGAGGGTGAGGGTGCCATGGGGGGGGGGTGGTGCCATGGGGGGTGGTGGTGCCAGAAGGGGATGAGTGAGCCAGAGGGGCGATGGTGTCAGATGGGGTGAGGGTGGCAGACGGAATGAGGGTGTCAGAGGGCGTGCCAGAGTCTGTGATAGTGCCAGAGTGGTTGATAGTGACAGAGGAGGTGAGGGTAGCAGAGGGGTTGAGGGTGTCAGAGAGGGTGAGGGTGCCAGCGGGGGTCAATGTGCCACAGGGGGCGGGGGTGGCACAGGGGGTGACGGGGGTTAGCGGGTGAGGGGGGTAAGGGTGCCAGAGGGGGTAAGGGTTCCAGAGGGAGTGAGGGTGCCAGAGGGGGTGAGGGTGTCAGAAGGAGCGAGGGTGCCAGAGGAATGAGGGTGCCAACGGGGGGTGGGGTTGCCAGAGAGGGTGAGGCTGCCAGTGCCGGCGCCGGGCCTGTCCTGGAGGCAATATAGCACACACAAGGTTATTAAGTCACACACCGATTGGGACAGCGAGATAGTCACGACCCCCTGGACCAGCCGGGGTGAGCTCGGCGCGGGGCTGAGAGGCCAGGGGGCTGAGAGGGTGCCGAGGGGTCTTCATAAAGGCGGAAAGAAGAGAAAACCTGACGCGCCCGACCAGCGAGAGCGAGAATGTTTTGGCGTCGCGAGGGTGGGAGGGATCGGGGACGGGGGCGGGAGGTGGGGAGGGTCTGTGTGGGGGTCCGGGGGGGGGGGGTGGTATACGGTCACACCCTCACAGTCGCACGGGGCTATCAACCGACTCGATAAGCCGACACAACGCGTCAGGACTTGCATAGATTTTCCAGGAAACTCCGATGACTTTATTACCATATAGATAAGATGATTTAATGAAGCTTGAAGTATACAGCCCGGGATGAGATGTGTGTGTGGGGCGGGGGTTGTGAGGGGGGGGGGGGGCGGGGGCGGCTGGGTGTCCGCCCAGGAACAGAGGGAGGGGGCGGGGTTGAGGGCGACACGTTGCGTCCTGTGTTAGATAGAGACGAGTGTCTTCTGACTGGCCATGGACATGCATCTGGAAGTGAATTAGCACTCAGCCCCCCCCCTCCCCCTCACCCCCTCAGAGGGTTCGTGGCGCCATCTATCAAGCCCCCAAGAACCAGATCAGCATTTTAGTTGCCGGCGTAAGTTTCTCCCAGAGACTAATAAGGATCTCCTCCGTTAGAGATTAGCCATTAAGGGCACAGCGTCCTCTAACACCAAGGGGTGGGCGAGCCTACTGCCCGTCCCTAGCCCGGCACCGATCATGGGGTGGGTGGGCGAGCCTATTCCATGTCCCTAGCCCGGCACCGATCAGGGGGTGGGTGGGCGAGCCTATTCCATGTCCCTAGCCCGGCACCGATCAGGGGGTGGGTGGGCCAGCCTATTGCCCGTCCCTAGCCCGGCACCGATCAGGGGGTGGGTGGGCCAGCCTATTCCATGTCCCTAGCCCGGCACCGATCAGGGGGTGGGTGGGCCAGCCTATTCCATGTCCCTAGCCCGGCACCGATCAGGGGGTGGGTGGGCGAGCCTATTCCATGTCCCTAACCCGGTACCGATCAGGGGGTGGGTGGGCCAGCCTATTGCCCGTCCCTAGCCCGGCACCGATCAGGGGGTGGGTGGGCCAGCCTATTCCATGTCCCTAGCCCGGCACCGATCAGGGGGTGGGTGGGCCAGCCTATTCCATGTCCCTAGCCCGGCACCGATCAGGGGGTGGGTGGGCGAGCCTATTCCATGTCCCTAACCCGGTACCGATCAGGGGGTGGGTGGGCCAGCCTATTGCCCGTCCCTAGCCCGGCACCGATCAGGGGGTGGGTGGGCCAGCCTATTCCATGTCCCTAGCCCGGCACCGATCAGGGGGTGGGTGGGCCAGCCTATTCCATGTCCCTAGCCCGGCACCGATCAGGGGGTGGGTGGGCCAGCCTAGTCCAGCACTGGTCGGCCGGGGAGCGTCTTCCCCAGCAGAATCCTCGCCGTGGAGCAGAGCAAAGGGTAACATTGCTCTGTAACTCGCGAACTTCTACACACTCGAAACACTAGACGGTTTGGCATGAATTGGCCATGAATTCCTCTGGACGGTTTAGCAATGAACTGGTCATATATTCCGCTAGACGGTTTAGCAATGAACTGACCATGAATTCCGCTAGACGGTCTAGCAAAGAGCTGGCCATATATTCCGCTAGACGGTGTAGCAATGAGCTGGCCATATATTCCGCTAGACGGTGTAGCAATGAACTGACCATGCATTCCGCTAGACGGTTTAGCAATGAGCTGGCCATGCATCCGACCAGGATGTGTCTGAGTAACTAGCGTAAAATGTGGAAACTAGAAAGACAAGGAGTCCCTATTGCTGTATGTGTTATCTTCATTGGACCATAGCACTATCTTGGTCTTGATAAGAATGAATATCTGAGCAAGAATGGTGGAGTCAAGCTAATATTTGAACCAAAAATAAAAAACTAAACGACTGAAATATGTTGAAGAGATAATAAATATCACAAGTTAGTGTCAAATCACTCAGCGTTTCGGCCAAACCGCTGGGGCCACGACTCCAAGCACCCACCCTCCTTACCCCGCCCCCTGCCCAAGTCTTAATTTAATCGCAATATGAATTAGAACATGGACAGAGCAAAGGACGGCTTCGTTCTTGTCTGTGACAGCACAGGGCTGAGCAGCAAGATACCCAGTGATCCTAGTCGACGAAATCCGAATGCCTTTTTATCAATCAATAGTTCTCTCTGCCTGTCGCGCCATATCATCCTCGGACAGACTGCAATGAGAATATCATCAAGCCAACAGTGTCGCCCTCTGGCGGAGAGGGCACTCAACAAGTGACCACGTCTCTAACCTCCCCCCCCCCTCCACCTCCCCCCTCCACCTCCCCCAGTACCCATCCCACCACCAGTCGCCATCTCGCCACCAGTCCCCATCCCACCACCACTCCCCTTGTTGGTCGGTCTATGGACTGAGTGATCTCTAATGCAGAACGACGTCTCTCGATACAGCCACAGGCAGCAGGGGTGCTTTTCTTTCTCCGACCCCGCCGGCCATGTTATGGTAAAGCATGGAGGGGGGGTTGCGGTGGCGGGGGGGAGGGGGGGTGAGAGGGAGGGGGAGCGGGTGAGGGGGCGCAGGTGGGGGCGGTCGAAGGGGGAGGGGGGACTGTTGCCGCCCCCGGGGGACTGACTGCCATGTTGTCGCCGCTATCAGGGGCCCCCAGGCAACCAGGTGCGTGGCACTAATGGCTTATCAGACGTTATAAGGGGTTGAATTGGGTAACTATGGAGAGGTGGGTGTGTGTGTTGGGAGGGGGGGGGGGATGGTTATACCCCGTTGAGATTTCCAATGGATATTGATGGATACCAAGATTTTCCCGTGTTTGCGTTGTTTTGTATCACGTGACCGAAGCAGTTGATGACTCGCGGCATCAGTTGTTGTCGTCTGCCTCATCGGGTCACGTGACGTCGTCAAGCAGCCGGCGTCACTGGCGCGTGACTCCCGGGGCGACACGCATCACAAAGCACACGCGTTTCAGGCCACTTGTGTGTACACATGAAGGCTAAAATAAGAGAACAAAACTTGGCGGGACAATGGTAGTGGAATATTTGATAGAGTCAGTATTATGCCCGCCCTCACCACACATACATAATTTGTTATGCTCCATACGGCAGCAGACACAGACCATGGAAAACATCGGTAATAAATCAAGCGCTTCTACAGACTACGGACAATGACATCCCGACAGTAAGTCGATGAATTAAATTTACAGGCAACACAAGATAATAAAAACGTGAGAGACCTTCAACAACAACATCCTTTATGTACGCTGAACATCAACCAAGAATTGCACTTCAAGAACAAACTTTATGTTATGTTATGTTATGTTAAAGCTTAGAATGTTCGTGACCATATGACTCATAACACACAGATACCCTATGTCGTGTGCCTCCTATAACACACAGATACCCCGTGTCGAATGTCTCCTATAACACACAGATACCCCAGGTCGTGTGTCTCCTATAACACACAGATACCCCGTGTCGTATGTCTCCTATAACACACAGATACCCCATGTCGTGTGTCTCCTATAACACACAAATACCCCATGTCGTGTGTCTCCTATAACACACAGATACCCCATGTCGTGTGTCTGCTATAACATACAGATACCCCATGTCGTGTGTCTCCTATAACACACAGATACCCCATGTCGTGTGTCTCCTATAACACACAGATACCCTATGTTGTGTGCCCCCTATAACACACAGATACCCCATGTTGTGTGCCCCCTATAACACACAGATACCTCATGTCGTATCTCCTATAACACACAGATACCCCATGTCGTGTGCCTCCTATAACACACAGATACCTCATGTCGTGTGCCCCCTATAACACACAGATACCCCATGTCGTGTGTCTCATATAACACACAGATACCCCATGTCGTGTGTTTCCTATAACACACAGATACCCCATGTCGTGTGCCTCCTATAACACACAGATACCCCATGTTGTGTGCCCCCTATAACACACAGATACCCCATGTTGTGTGCCCCCTATAACACAGAGATACCCCATGTCGTGTGTCTCATATAACACACAGATACCCCATGTTGTGTCTCATATAACACACAGATACCCCATGTCGTGTGTCTCATATAACACACAGATACCCCATGTTGTGTGCCCCCTATAACACACAGATACCCCATGTCGTGTGTCTCATATAACACACAGATACCTCATGTCGTGTGTCTCCTATAACACACAGATACCCTATGTTGTGTGCCCCCTATAACACACAGATACCCCATGTTGTGTGCCCCCTATAACACACAGATACCCCATGTCGTGTGTCTCCTATAACACACAGATACCCTATGTTGTGTGCCCCCTATAACACACAGATACCTCATGTTGTGTGCCCCCTATAACACACAGATACCCCATGTCGTGTGCCTCCTATAACACACAGATACCTCATGTCGTGTGCCCCCTATAACACACAGATACCCCATGTCGTGTGTCTCATATAACACACAGATACCCCATGTTGTGTGCCCCCTATAACACACAGATACCCCATGTCGTGTGTCTCATATAACACACAGATACCCCATGTCGTGTGTTTCCTATAACACACAGATACCCCATGTCGTGTGCCTCCTATAACACACAGATACCCCATGTTGTGTGCCCCCTATAACACACAGATACCCCATGTTGTGTGCCCCCTATAACACAGAGATACCCCATGTCGTGTGTCTCATATCACACACAGATACCCCATGTTGTGTGTCTCATATAACACACAGATACCCCATGTCGTGTGTCTCATATAACACACAGATACCCCATGTTGTGTGCCCCCTATAACACACAGATACCCCATGTCGTGTGTCTCATATAACACACAGATACCCCATGTTGTGTGCCCCCTATAACTCACAGATACCCCATGTCGTGTGCCTCCTATAACACACAGATACCTCATGTTGTGTGCCCCCTATAACACACAGATACCCCATGTCGTGTGTCTCATATAACACACAGATACCTCATGTCGTGTGTCTCCTATAACACACAGATACCCTATGTTGTGTGCTCCCTATAACACACAGATACCCCATGTTGTGTGCCCCCTATAACACAC
The DNA here is from genome assembly GCA_964019135.1 of Arenicola marina. Taxonomy (NCBI): domain Eukaryota; kingdom Metazoa; phylum Annelida; class Polychaeta; family Arenicolidae; genus Arenicola; species Arenicola marina. Next base: position 25,527,861 of record OZ025261.1, read on the forward strand.
AGATACCCCATGTCGTGTGTCTCCTATAACACACAGATACCCTATGTTGTGTGCCCCCTATAACACACAGATACCCCATGTTGTGTGCCCCCTATAACACACAGATACCTCATGTCGTATCTCCTATAACACACAGATACCCCATGTCGTGTGCCTCCTATAACACACAGATACCTCATGTCGTGTGCCCCATATAACACACAGATACCCCATGTCGTGTGTCTCATATAACACACAGATACCCCATGTTGTGTGCCCCCTATAACACACAGATACCCCATGTCGTGTGTCTCATATAACACACAGATACCCCATGTCGTGTCTTTCCTATAACACACAGATACCCCATGTCGTGTGCCTCCTATAACACACAGATACCCCATATTGTGTGCCCCCTATAACACACAGATACCCCATGTTGTGTGCCCTCTATAACACAGAGATACCCCATGTCGTGTGTCTCATATAACACACAGATACCCCATGTTGTGTGTCTCATATAACACACAGATACCCCATGTCGTGTGTCTCATATAACACACAGATACCCCATGTTGTGTGCCCCCTATAACACACAGATACCCCATGTCGTGTGTCTCATATAACACACAGATACCCCATGTTGTGTGCCCCCTATAACTCACAGATACCCCATGTCGTGTGCCTCCTATAACTCACAGATACCCCATGTCGTGTGCCTCCTATAACTCACAGATACCCCATGTCGTGTGCCTCCTATAACTCACAGATACCCCATGTCGTGTGCCTCCTATAACACACAGATACCCCATGTCGCGTGTCTCCTATAACACACAGATACCCCATGTCGTGTGTCTCGTATAACACACAGATACCTCATGTCGTGTGTCTCATATAACACACAGATACCCCATGTCGTGTGCCTCCTATAACACACAGATACCCCATGTCGTGTGTCTCCTATAACACACAGATACCCCATGTCGTGTCTCGTATAACACACAGATACCTCATGTCGTGTGTCTCATATAACACACAGATACCCCATGTCGTGTGCCTCCTATAACACACAGATACCCCATGTCGTGTGTCTCCTATAACACACAGATACCCCATGTTGTGTCTCGTATAACACACAGATACCTCATGTCGTGTGTCTCATATAACACACAGATACCCCATGTCGTGTGCCTCCTATAACACACAGATACCCCATGTCGTGTGCCTCCTATAACTCACAGATACCCCATGTCGTGTGCCTCCTATAACTCAGATACCCCATGTCGTGTGCCTCCTATAACTCACAGATACCCCATGTCGTGTGTCTCATATAACACACAGATACCCCATGTCGTGTGTCTCGTATAACACACAGATACCCCATGTCGTGTGCCTCCTATAACACACAGATACCCCATGTCGTGTGTCTCCTATAACACACAGATACCCCATGTCGTGTGCCTCCTATAACACACAGATACCCCATGTCGTGTGCCTCCTATAACACACAGATACCCCATGTCGTGTGCCTCCTATAACACACAGATACGCCACCTCATGCGACACCTATAACACACAAATGCTACATTTGTTAATCACCTGCGTCATACCCAGGAGCGTGGCACGGAATATAGTTATGAACATTAGTCCGCATATGATAAAATCTTACAAGCACCTGTGGAAAAACACGGCTACAACCACACACCGTTGGGAGTGAGCCATGGCCAGATAGCCATAGTGCAACCCCATCCACCCAATCAAATCCCTCATAATCAGGCAATGATGCGAATCCTGTGCCATTACCTCAAATCAACAGCGGGCAATCTGCTAAACACCATTACCTTGCCCCTTCCTCCTTCTCCCCTCCCCCTCTCTCCCGTCCCCCCAGTCCCGCTCTCATTGTCCACCGGTAGAGGCGACACTGATGTTCTGCTACCCCACCCCCTGGCTTCCGGTATGCGATGGCCTGGGCTGGGGCGATACCCCGCAATATAACCGGTGTCCGCGCCAGGCTGTTATCAGACCAGACAGCCCTGCCGCCCACCGCTGGCTCCGCTTTCATCCCTCCGCCATCAAAGGCACTCCCCTCTTAAGTGGCCGGAATAAAATCAATGCACTGCACCGGAAGACATAGAAACCGGTTATGTATTCGAGTCACCAAGGTCGCCAGGCTGCCAGCTCTCGGTGGATGCTTGGTGGAGTCTTGTTCTTCCTCATTGTGTCCGACGGACTCTTGGAGGATGCGATGCGCTTTGGTCTTGTTGAGGGGGGGGGGGGGGGGGCGAACGGGGGAGGGCAGTGTGAACAGCGGGGCAATCCCCCGGCAATTCGAGCCAACCTAGAAAACATCAGATTGTAAGACTCATATTTGTCACAGGAATATGTCGAACGATACGAGAAGACTAATTCGCAACTCGTTACAAAAATCGTTATTTTCAATGTGGCAATTACCTTGTTTTGTATTGAATCAACTTGTGACGAAGTGGCTGGTACTCATGTTAACTTCTTTTGAAAAATAATTCGTATATTAGTTTATCAAATTTTGTTGATTATTCTGTTGATAATTACTTCGTATGTGTCTTCATGACGGTGGCCGCTTTAAGAAACGGAGGAATTAAGCATTACATTAAGCTTCATAAACACCTCGCTGTGGGAGTGCCTTGCTACGTTACCATGCCAACTAGGGGTGCTGAGGATGAATACATTGAGGACTGCTGTCCGTCGCCCCGTGACCGCGCCACGGTCGCTTCAAAGACTCTAAGCCCTCTTGGGGATATTGTCGACCTCCTTAATTAAAGACAACAGATGTCGCTGGAAGCCTTCCCAGTAGCTTATGCGCTTGCCAATACGCGTTTGCTTCAGAGAAAAGAATATCGGGAGAATACACGCTCTTCGGTAATTAGTCGAGAACAAGAGACAGGTGTCTTCGATTAGAGGGCGTTAGGCATAACATAGTTTGTTTTTTTTTTGGGGGAGGGGGGGCGGCAAGGGGGTAAGGGAATGGGGAGGGGAGAGGGGTCGATGAAGTGCGCGTTCCTAATCCACGTAGCTCTATGTACGACTTTTCCAGTTTTGGAATAATAACATTTATTCCGAGGATCAAGGTAATGCCGATTCTGGAATCACGAGGAAATCTTTAACTGTTTCCAAATATCATGTAAGATGAAAAAGACCGACGTCAATGTTAGGCATTTAATGTGCCTCTGATACCGTACCGGACAAATTCGTTTTTGATCATTTACAGGCCATGTTATTTTCGAACTATGTTTTCGAGTTCGATCGAGGTCAGAGGCCTGAAGTTCTTTTCATCCCTTTATCTCGTGTTAATTTGAAATAAAACGACAACGGAATGGCTATATTTTTTCATTCTGCATCGGAAATGCAAACTTCAACCTAAAAAAACCTTCGTGAACCCAGCACCGTAGAGAGGTCATTCGTGAAGTTGGCAGTGGTTACGTGGGGCTGCGGTGACGCGAGGAACAAGCTTCCTCGGCTGGCAGAGTGATTTACTACTCGGCATAGCAATGGGTCTTGACTAGTGTTTTCCGAGGTCTTGTCAGGCGATTAAGTTCCAAGAGCTGATAAAATGAGACTTTACGTTTTCTTGTTCCGTCTTTATGTTTTGAATATATGCATGTCTTGTGCATGGTTTAGATTGACAGGGTCGTTCTGAGCTCATTCAAACGGATTAGGTAGACATGTAAAAAGGGAAACTCATAAAACAATATCATTGTAAAAAAATTAGGATTGTAACAAAAGTTTGTCGCGGTTACTTCAGATATACGTGTGTCCATATATAGATCGTTGATTAATAAGTATTCACGTGGCGTATATGAACTGGCCACCTTCAAGATTGCTTCCCAGATTCCTCCACCCTGATCCACATCAAATGAAGCAAAAGTTACAAAACAGTATCCTTTTCATTACGGTTGGACTATTACCCACACCAGCGTGGCCAGGTAGGTTGGTTGTATACTCAGGACACTTAAACCACTTTTGGTCATATCGCGTCCATGGAAAGGGAGAGTGGAGCCATGTCCCCATTCTCTTTGCGAAGCAGGACATGGGATCTTTATCCTGCGGCCGCACAGACATGGCCACAGCGGGGTTCGAACCACCGACCCACGTGCTGTTAGGCACTCAAGGCGAACGCTCTAACCCACTGAGTTATCGGGGCGGCCCCCGTGGCCAGGTAAGAGTGTACGGCAAAGGGCCGCCAGGTACACGGGCCGCATTGCCTGGTTCCCCTTCCTTGGGCCTTGGGCCAGGTGACTGGCCACCCATAACGACCTGCAGACAGGCTGGTTCCCCCCTGTCACGCCACAGCGATGGGCAAGTGGCATGCCCCAGCCTCGTCAACGCCAATTACGCCGCCGGAGGGCAGCACTTCGACAGGGGCTTACGAGGCAACCACGCTCCACTAATGACCAAAAATGAGGCAGAAAAGGCAGAAATTTAGCGCGGGTAAAATATTTTATTTTTTAAGAGCACGGCCCAATTTAGATTTCCAGTAATCATCACACATAATTATATTCTAAAACATAGGCTAAGGGATAACTTTTGTTGGCGTCCTGGTTCTGGACATGAGAGATCAGCAAATAAAAAACATGGTACGAGAATGTTCGTCTAACTGTCTAAGGCAGTCAGGCAGACCCGCTGCTGTCCCGGGGGAGGGGGGGGGGGTACGTAATACAATGCTGGGATTGGGAGGGATCCGCGTTAAAGCCCCCCGTTTCACCTCCAAATCCGCTTCATACAGACCCACTCGGTTTATTCTTGTTTCCCGGCAAATCCGCTGTATGGACTCACCCACCCACTCCCCGGTCGCAAATTTTGAAATATCAGTTCTATCTCTTTCATCAGAAATGTCCGTTCGAATGGAGTATCTTTGTTGTCCGTAATGTCCGCTCTCTCAAGCATCACGGGGCACCCATGGACCCGCCTCAATCCAGACAAATTTTTCTAATAGTGCCCCCTTCCCCCCCGCCCCCCACCCAGGACTGCTGTTAGTCTAGGATGAACACTGTTAACGCGGCTTCAACATAATGCGGTGATATGTCACCCTAGTTGAAGTATAGGGGCATTACTTTTGTTGACATGCCCATCTATTATATAATGAGGGGTTGACAGTGAAGTCTGTAACACTGAAAACGACCGTGCCTACTGGTTCGATATAAACAATAATCCCACCCCTCCCGCCCCCCTCCTCCAGCCCTGCCGCTATCCTCTCAGCATTGTACCCTACATTTATCACAAACACCTGTGTGTCCCCCCCCCCACCCCCTCCACGCAATTTTCTTTTTGCTTCTCTCTCTGTGTCGATGGCGGAGTCCGTAGGCCTAGCGGGGATTATCACGTTTGTTTAATATATTGGCAGCCGTACCCATCCCGTAGCCACTAGGTCCTTGTCTCGCCCATACGAGATTATATGAAGGTTTTTTCAGTCGCAGGACAAAAAGACGATGCTTGCAGTAACTAAAATATTATTTACGCTGGAAACAGACGCCAGTTATTGATGGGTGAAAACATGATTTGTTGCGGGTCGATTGTTCGGTCTTGACTCTTCTGCGTCTTTTTACGTCTATCGGTGAAAAACAAAGCAAATGAATCTACCGTTTAAGTTTTAAACGCTGCGGGCGCCATGCGGGCCTGCCCGCGTGCCCCGCGCCCGCCCCGCACAATTATGGACTTGACCGCGCCCGCTCGCGCCCGGAAACTGGCACTGCGGGAGCCCGCATATTCGCAGCCCACGCGGGCATGCCCTGCGAACTTTTCAAATGTTTTGAATTAAAATTATATTTGTAGGTTATTTGTGTTTTAGAGCACTTGGCGCCATCTAGCGATGGCGGCATCTAGCGATGGCGCCATCTAGCCAAGCAGCTTGTCACAAGCGTGAAACGTTCCATTGGAGGTTCAGCCACTTACAGCAAAGACACAAGTTGCGAATATGTCGCCATGTCGCGGTGAGTAAGGGGTAAGCGTGGTCCCGGGGAGAAAAAAGCGGGTTGTGGGACCCCACCCCCAGCCCTGCCCCCGCACACCACCCCTCCCCTCTGTATCTGTCGTTTATGGAGATATTTATTTTTCGATCTCCTCGATTGGCATCCAGGAATTCTTGGAGATCAGAGATCAGCTGTTGGCATTTTTTGGGGATCGTTATCCGTGCATTTCCTGGTTCAACGAGGAGAACCTTTGCCTACTTTTTTTTTTTTTTAGTAGCGTGATTTTATTTGTATACTGTCAGGTAGGTACATCATACGCCTTAGGTAACACAGTTCCATATGTTCAAAATACGCCGACACGCGGACTAAACGATGAACCAGAGTTCTTCGAATAAAAGAAAGTTGAATCTTTTCCCATCAATGCTTACATATTTCTAACGTGATAGTTATCGCACCTTGAATTATCCAGCCACGTGAATCGATTTAAGCGTGCCTTTTGGGAAACATGCAAAATCAGCGCTTATCAAATATGACGGCGTAGGGCCGGGAATACATGACCCCCTCTTGGTAATAGCTGTCGACCGCGGCCAGTGAGGGGCAGTTTCCTTCCGCCGGACTGATCCGGAAGCGTTGTACCGTGGTAGCCGTCCAGAGGAAGAGTCGGGCCAGCGCCAGGGACTCCCCCAGACACACGCGGAGACCCGCGCCAAAGGGCATCAGGTGTTTCCGGTTTCGGTGGTCGGCCGGAACTAGGTCTCCCTGATCATCCAGGAACCTCTCCGGTCGAAATACGTCCGGGTCCCCCCACAGCTCCTTGTCGTGGTGCATGGCCCACAGGTCTGTCAGGATCAAGGTCTCCTTTGGGATGTTATACCCCTGGATGGTGACGTCACAGAGCGTCCGGTGGCCGACGCCCATGGGAACCACTGTGAAGTAGCGCAGCAGTTCCAAGACGACGGCACGCGTGTAGGGCATGTGGGGGCGGTCGCCGAGGGAGATGGGTCTTCCCGAGGGGGAGACCACTTCCACTTCCCGCGCGATGGCGTCCTGGACTCTGGTGTTGTGCGCCAGGATGTTCAGCAGACTGTATAAGGACGAACTGGTCGTGGCTATTCCGGCCAACAAGAGACTCATACAGGTTCTCTTGGCGTCCTTCTCTGTGATCTGGGTCTCCTTGGGTCCAGCCGATCCCGCTTTGGTATATTTCAGAAGGAGCTGGGCGAGTCCTTCGCTTTCCGGATCATCGTCGATCGACTTCCGAACTCCCTCCCAAATAGTGTTTTCCAGCTCCATCGCACGACAAATTTTATCCCACAGTCTGCGGCTGAAATACCGAAAGGAAGGATTGGCGTCGATAAAAGTGTTACTGACGGGAGCGACAGAGACCACGTACTTCATGAAGAGAGGTTCATATTCTTTCATGTTGGTCAGCAGTTCGTCTCCTGTGACATGACGCTGGCCGTTGATGAGAAAGGCAATGATCTTTAAAGCCGTGTCAAATATTGTTTTCTTTGGATCGATAATTTGGCCTTCGTGTGCGGTGAACGTGTCAAACATGTCTTCGGATATATCCGTGATCAGGTGCTCCAGACGCGTCATACCTTCCCCGAACTGCTTAAAATGGCGATGAGACACCTTCCGGAGCGTCTTCCAAGTTACATCCGGGTCTCGGCTGAAGAGGATACCCGTATCCTGAAGAGTATGCCGAATCCGGAATAGTCCATATCTGCCACCGGTCTCCTTGCCTTTTGTGAGCATGACTTCGTGGATGGAATTATAGTCAGCCACTATGGCTATTGCGATTGGACCAAACCGGAACCTGTAGACCGGGCCATGGATCTTCTTCAGCTTACCCAGATACTTGTGGAATCTCTTGGGGTCGTTCATCTGGAAGACATTGCCGAAGATAAAAATCCCTTTAGGTCCAGGCAGGTGCTCCAGCTTCATCGCAAATTTCCACCGCCGCCAATCGTGCCATGCCAACAGACCTAAAATCGCTAACAAAGCAACGGTTACCAGAGTTATCATTTTGGACTATTTAATGCAGAAATGAATTCCTGATGTAAATGCAATGATATTGACGTCCGACGCTGTGGTACACTGAAATGCTTGTGTGTATTATTTACCCGGCCAAGTTCCAGTTGCAGAACGTGGATATTGGACCTTGAACCCCTGGAGCCCGACGACTCGAACAACGCTATCTTTGCCTTGCTCACTTCAGCGAGCCGGTCAATAGTACTCAACACATATCTTTCACCCTAGACAGATCAACGTCCATCGGTGCCCATGGTACATTTGTGCTTAATCGTGTTAATGTCATTTGTATCATACATATGGGTATCTAGGGCAGGCTATGACCGCATTACGGTCTCGAGTGAAAGATAGTTCGTGCACAGACTAAACATATCACACAACACGAAGAACGTCGATCCCAGTTGATGAGGTAGTACATTTGACACCACCGTTGGTTACCCAACAATCTTGTATAACTCCGAGCAACACCTTTTTCTATATCTTAGCATTGATATAATTCAAAGTAACACAGTATTCTATATCCTTTTGCCTTTGCCTACTTACCACGATAGCAGTCTGTGAATTCCTCGATATTCACGATGTCACCACTAAGGCGTTTTTTTCGCACCCCGTCTTTAAAATGTCATCATCTTGGAGATTCGATATTGTTCTGCCTATTTCTTGGGGATTTGCGATTCAGAGGGGTTACCCCTCCCCCCACCCCATGGTTGACATCGGTATGTGCTACAACAGACATATAGTAATACTATATGTTAAGAAGTACGATTATGACTACTGAGTACCGGTTACATTTGGGGAAGGGACAGTGTGAATTAAAATGTATATGGACGCAGAGGACTGAAGCATTGCCTTTCACTTCAATGGAGATACGACTGCAGCTACGGATCGTTTTTTACAGCTAAAAACTCGCCTCACACCTCTACATGTAGGATCACGTTATGATGCTCAATCTCCCCCGTTAGGTGTCGCCGTGTCTCTTAAGCTGGCCGCTGGATGGCGCTGGCCTGTTATCATAAGTATTTAACCATGGTCGTCAGAGGAGGGTGCGGTGCGACCGAATACATCCCCATCGGAAATAAAAGGGAATATTTTACTGATTGAAAGACTGTAGACTTTGTAGCGTTGTTTTCCTGGGGCGTTTTGGGGGGTCCTGGACCAGGAAAAGGGGCACCCACCAGGGGGAGGCGCAAATGAGGCCTCGTTTTGGAAATATAGGATCTTCTAACGTTGACCGAGCACACATGTAGACATGTGGTCCCCCCCTCCCATCACCCGCCCGCCCCCCCCCCCCCGCCACCCTCACACACGCACACTTAAAATTTTTGATTCAATCTTGCGGTGCAGATAGCGATTAGATTAGGTTGGACACCCGCGTTATTTAACGCCTTTTTGAACAGAAATAACAATGTTAACATGAAATAACAATGAAACATTTATCTTCAGATGATGTCAACAGCCCAATAAATCTCACAATCCTTCCGCCCAGACTTCATACTACCCGGGTAAGTATATTCTGACTCTGAATTTGAGTTACGAATCAGAGATCAAGGAGTTCTTCAGCTTTTTGATCTGAATCTCATTAAATCTGAATGTTCAAAATTCTAGGGGATGGGAGAGTTTAAGACGGAAGCAATGTTGTAGTCACATCCACCTCGTAATCACAGCGTAAGCACATCGTAATCACATCCACCTCGTAATCACAGCGTAAGCACATCGTAATCACATCCACCTCGTAATCACGGCCATTTGTTAATCCTTACTTATGTTGGTATCCGGATACCAAGAACGTGCCCCTTGCGAAGACATAACAAAGTGTTTACTTGACAGGACTGCCATTAACTGGTTTCTTAATGATTAGTTAATTTATATGTTGACAAGTAAACTGTCAGGGGCGGATCTAGGGGGGGGGGCGATCTGCCCCCCCCCCCTTTAAGGGCCGAAATTTGTACCATTTAACATGAAAACCAAAACCGCCCCCCCTATCTAGCGTATCTAGGGCCGACCCTGAAACCGCCTCCCCCCCCCCCCCCCCTCATATCCAGATTTTCTCGATCGGCCCCTGAACTGTGCGTAAGTTTATTCCGGTGAATTATTGACCTACAGGTCTGGAGAACTTTGCCGCAATAGACTGCTAGCGATGGGATGTGAAACTGCCGCTGATGACAGCTTGCGGGAGCAAGGCGGTTCAGACATGCTCCCCTATACCCTGTCTCCTGTTACGTGTGTTCCACGCCCCCTCCCCCACCCCCTCTGATCCCCCCGGCCAAACTGTCAGCTACAGACCCGTCACTGCCACACCTTGTGTCAGAACCGGTAGCGAGCTCATCTGTGCGGAGGTCACCCCCAGACAGGGCCGGGGGGGGCGGGGTCGAACCGCCGCCGGCCCCCTCCCTTCTCCCCCCTCTCTGTAGCCTCACATCACCCGACCCAATCAACCACACAGTCGCCCCTCTCTCCCTTCTCCCCCTTCCCTGCAGCCTCACATCACCTGACCCAATCAACCACACAGTCCCCCCCCCGCCCCTCCCCTCCGCCTACCTCCACTTCACCGTCACCCTACCCACAAGCAGACCCATACAGCACGTGAGAGATGGGGAGGAGGGGGGTCACGGTCAAGGTATGACAGGAAATTGTGGCTGGGTCGATTCTTCACAAAATGTAAATTTGTCTTCAGATTTCTCCGGCAGAGCTTCGCGACTGGAGCGATCGCCTATCGTGGCGTCTTCATCTGATAACAAACTAATGAGTCCCAGACACAAAAGGTGTGTGGCATCAGCTGTGAGGCCGGGGCCAGGCGGCGATAACACCGACAGCTCTCACGTCCAAGGTCATGTTGAGGTCATATCTGGTGCACTTCCTACGATAGCGAGCGCCCTCTAGCGCGAGCTCCGTGCACCATACACTCCGTATATTAGTGGGAATTATGGTACAATGCGCATGCGGCTCTTTGTTCTCATTCCGGTTCCGGTTAGTCTGAACGATGGTACAATGCGCATGCGCCAGTTTGTTCTCATTCCGGTTCCGGTTAGTCTGAACGATGGCACAATGCGCATGCGTCAGTTTGTTCTCATTCCGGTTGATCGGGAGTATTCGTGAATTTGTTTTTATGGCAAACCAGGCATTGACCGAAATATATGTCGGAAATTGAGCCAATTGAGTTAAGTGGTCAATAGACCACCTAGCGCATTTAAGAATTCGTCATCAGATTTGACTTGCATCATAATATGCCAAAAATTGTAATGTGCCATATAGACACATGTTGGTTTTAGGATCACGTGTTAAGGTGTTGAGACAAATGTGGTCACTTGATACAAGGAGGCGGCTGAAACTAGCTCTATGGAGACACTATAGTTTTAATGATGAATTAATCTTAATCACAACACTTAATTAACTATTAGATTAATATTAAATAAAGTACGTAATTAATTATAAAATTTATCTTATCTAAGGTACGTACGAAGTAATCATTGCATTAATCTTAATTAACGTACGCAAGTCATCTTAAGTAAAGCACTTAATTCGTCTTACATAAATAATTTAATCCAGCTTCTTTAAATCACTTATTTCATCTTAATTAAATCCGTTAATTAAAACGAGCTATCAACCATCCACGGGCGGGGAATCGAACCCGCAACTCGACTACTCTAGTCGAAGCACACGGCAACCAACTCACGCCGCTCCGCCCCCCCCCCCCCCCCCCTGGGGCCGGCGCGACAGCTCAGGGGGTTAGAGCCCTGCTGTGGCCATGTCTGTGTGGTCGCAGGATAAAGATCCCATGTCTTTCTTCGCAAAGAGTAGGGGGTTACCCCCGGGGACAAGGCTCCACTCTCCCTTCCTTTTCCCATTGACGCGATATGACCAAAAGTAGTTAAAGCGTCCTGAATAACCAACCACCCCCCTCCCTCCTCCCCCCCCCCCTCCCCCCCACACACACACCGCCCTCCCCAATGCCATTGAGACATCGTCCTACCTCATTGATGGAAGCTTGTAAGGGTGTATTTGTGGCGTTGTTTTATTTCGCAGTGACCACTCAGGACTTTCCCTCTAAGACCGTCGTTCGGGTTTAATGCGGGGATGAGAGACCTCTCCAGATGGATAGAAATAGCCATTTAACATGCGAACGCACAGACAGAAAGAACTCTGACCGGCTTAAGAACTATAATTTCTACCAGAAGAGCCCTCGGGGCCGGAATTCTGGGTTTCGCGGCCCACTAGGTGTACATAAGGGGTGTGTGTAGGATAAGATCGCTTGTCGTCAGGAGTAGTGCGTTCCCCCGCCAACCTCGCTCTAGCCCCGCACCACTCTCTGCCTTCGACTCACTCCGCTAGGGCTCCATTATATCTCTGTTGTCGCCTACTGCCTCAATGCATTTTCACACTCGCTCGCCAGGACGGCGCTGCGCAAATTGATCAGACAAATGCTTCGCGCATTTCTACAAATTGGTGCCAGGGACCCAGCCTAAGCCTAATAACACACCGTATCAGGTGATGAAAAGAAAGAGTTCAGTCCCAATTATAAAATTTTTAACTCACATATCAGGTATCACGTCACCCCCGATATGTTGGTAGTCAATAGCACAGTATCCGTGGCTGTTAATGACCATTCAATAGTTCCCAACTTGTACAACGTTGTGCATTATAAATGTAACTGCACCATTCATCACAAAACGATTGAACCGAATTAAAAGTATGGAGAAATCGGAGCAGTTTAGACGAACGAATGACGTGTGGACAGTTCTGAATAAACGTCTGAGAAAACTACAGCCCTGGCCAGACGACATGACTTTGCCTATAGGTCACCCCTATGGGTCATGACCTATAGGAAATCTTTCCGTCTAGACAGGCGCTGGGACAAACCCACAGGCTATTTTATGACCGTTACGTCTTGTCGGGTGGAACAGAACATGCTCTATTCGCTAGGTCAAGCCAATGTGTCATAATATCATTGGCCAATCAGAGCATGTATTTCTGTCACGTGATAGAAACGGACTCCTGTGATTCGGTAATAAGGATATGACCCACGGGATAATCCTACAGCGTGGACAGTGATGTCTTATAGGTAAAAAAACACACAGGAAAACTTATGCGACAGACAGATTAGAAAAACTACCATCTGGGTGGGGCTTAGACATGTTGAGAGGGACTCGAGCCATTTTGTTTACTAATGGGCGTCTCACACTTTGATAGTGATCTCAATAATCTTGGAAACAGAACGTTCTGTTGATCAGAAATGCAATATTTTTTCATATATTGCAGACTGTTCACAACAATGGGCCTACGAGTTAAAAGCAAAAGTTGAGTGGGGAGGGGGGGCGTCTGTCCTCGTCCCCTGGATCCCCTGGGAATATGCGATAGGATTAAGTGAGGAATACGCGTGTTTTGAACAATGCCACTTGCTAACAATATGAATAAGAAGAAAATCCCCATCCTATCACCCCCGGCCTATCACAAGACGACTCCATTGTCATGCATTATATAGTCCTTTATATACATTCTCTGTATTGCAGTTTATACTGAGAGCAAACACTATGGGCTCGTCACCTGGTAGATAGGAACTAACGGTTATTATTATTATTAATATATTTTTATTGTTTATTATTACATATGTTTCCTAAACACATGAAATCACGTATTTTTTTGCGTTCCCAGGAAACACTTGGCAAAACTAGCAATGCGCAGGGCATGATGACGTACTACACAATGACGTCACCTTCACCGCACCAAAGTGACACTACGTCCCTAAAAGCACTTTTTCGTTCTGGCCCACCATAGAATTGATTGTGCACCATAAGGACACCAGCAGAACTGGTCTGTACACCAACCTGTCTACTCCGGAAGACCCAGGACTAGGACAGAACTGGTCTGTACACCAACCTGTCTGCTCCGGAAGACCCAGGACTAGGACAGAACTGGTCTGTACACCAACCTGTCCACTCCAGAAGACCCAGGACTAGGACAGAACTGGTCTGTACACCAACCTGTCCACTCCAGAAGACCCAGGACTCGGACAGAACTGGTCTGTACACCAACCTGTCCACTCCAGAAGAACCAGGACTCAGACAGGCAAGTCAGGACACCCACCTGTCTGCTCCGGAAGACCCAGGACTCAGACAGACAAGTCAGGACACCCACCTGTCTGCTCCGGAAGACCCAGGACTCAGACAGACAAGTCAGGACACCCACCTGTTTGCTCCGGAAGACCCAGGACTCGGAGAGACAAGTCAGGACACCCACCTGTCTGCTCCGGAAGACCCAGGACTCAGATAGACCTGTCTGGACACCCACCTGTCTGCTCCGGAAGACCCAGGACTCAGATAGACCTGTCAGGACACCCACCTGTTTGCTCCGGAAGACACAGGACTCGGAGAGATCTGTCAGGACACCCACCTGTCTGCTCCGGAAGACCCAGGACTCAGATAGACCTGTCTAGACACCCACCTGTCTGCTCCGGAAGACCCAGGACTCGGACAGACCTGTCAGGACACCCACCTGTCTGCTCCGGAAGACCCAGGACTCGGACAGACAAGTCAGGACACCAACCTGTCTGCTCCGGAAGACACAGGACTCGGACAGACCTGTCAGGACACCCACCTGTCTGCTCCGGAAGACACAGGACTCAGAAAGACAAGTCAGGACACCCACCTGTCTGCTCCGGAAGACCCAGGACTCAGATAGACCTGTCTGGACACCCACCTGTCTGCTCCGGAAGACCCAGGACTCAGATAGACCTGTCTGGACACCCACCTGTCTGCTCCGGAAGACACAGGACTCAGATAGACCTGTCTGGACACCCACCTGTCTGCTCCGGAAGACCCAGGACTCGGACAGACTGGTCTGGACGCCCACGTTAACGTGCAGCACCGGCTCCAGCTCAGCGTACTCCGGCTCTGCCGCCATGCTTGTTACCCTAGTACTCCTAAGACAGGCTACTTCCCCGGCCGCCTTTCACGGCGTATCTCCAAGGACTAAAGACGGGTCTTAATGACTGACAGCCTGTTAATTAGCCTCGTGGCATCGCTTGCTCCTCTGGTCAAGGTTATTTCGGTGATTAGTATTCCGTGAGCCGCGAGTCACTCATCCCCTAACTACCAGTCATCTTTTCTCTGTGTCCCCGACCGTCTCTCGCTGACAAGGCGTTCCACGTTGAAGTATCTCGTCGGTGACGCTGGCTGTTAACCTCCCGCCCAACAGCTGTCTACTGGGGGAAGATCACACGGGAAATCCAGGGAAACGTAACACCATTCAAGCATGAAACAAGAGGCATTTTACTTCAAAGCTTGTCATGTGTGTGGATCCCGGGGGTGAGATCTCGAGGTGAGATCCTGAGGTGAAATCTCGGGGTGAGATCCCGGGGTGAGATCCCGGGGTGAGATCCCGGGGTGAGATCCCGGGGTGAGATCCCGGGGTGAGATCCCAGGGGTGAAATCCTGGGGTGAGATCTTGGGGTGAGATCATGGGGTGAGATCATGGGGTGAGATCCCGGGGTGAGATTCTGGGGTGAGATGTTAGGGTGAGATCTCGGGGTGAGATCTCGAGGTGAGATCCTGGGGTGAAATCCTGAGGTGAGATCCTGGGGTGAGATCCCGGAGTGAGATTTTGGGGTGAGATCTTGGGGTGGGATCCCGGGGTGAGATCCGTGTGGATCTAGGGGTGAGATCTCGAGGTGAGATCATGGGGTGAGATCCCGAGTTGAAATCCCGAGGTGAAATCCTGAGGTGAGATCCCAGGGTGAAATCCCGAGGTGAAATCCTGGGGTGAAATCCTGGGGTAAGATCCCGGGGTGAGATCTCGAGGTGAGATCCCGGGGTGAGTCCCGGGGCGAGATCTCGGGGTGAGATCTGAGGGTGAGATCCCGGGGGGAGACTCCACTGACAATGATAACAACTGTCAAATTTATCCTCCTTGTCGCATAGAACAGAACAGCTCACACGAGAATTTTCGGAACTTTTTCGGTTCCTTTCCGTGACTTTATCCTATAAGTGTGGATTAATGGGGTAACTGGTTGATAGTGTCCCAGAGTGTCACAGTGGCGTCCCCTCCCGTTGTCCTTCTCGCGAGAGTCTCGGTGTGTCCACCTGGTGAGTATTCCGTCCCTCCTCGGGGGTTGGGCGGTCCCAACGGCTCCCCGCCCCCTGACAGCCTCCCTCCCCTGACAGCCGGCCCGACAGCCTTGGAATATACCGCGTTATGGGCGGCCAAACACCTCATTAAACACAATCATTTAACGCCGCCGGGAGACGATGAAGGTGTAACGCTGGGCCCTGAGGCGGTGGGGCGGTGGCGGGAGGGGTGTGGGTGGGAGGGGGCGTCCTGTCGTGTCCATGCGTCCCGCCCGTCACCGCGGCGGCAGTCCCTGTCCGTCGGCGTCAGACCCCTAATCCACCCCGCCATGGAGAGCTTCTGCCGCCCGCCGCTAGGTTCATGCGGCGCTCAAGGCAGCGAGCGGCAAGCCGCGGGCTGCGGGCCGAGACCTTTACAACCCGGGTGTCACGTGGGGGAGGGGGGGGATCAGCCTATCGCCGAGCATCCCCACTCCCCACTCCCCAGCCGCCTCCCCGTCCAACCCACAGCCCCCACACACACCCATCCCATTATAATCTCCTTTATAAACGCTCCCACTACCCTACCACTCTATGCCACTTCCGGTCACATGTAGTTCCCCCACCCACTTCTCCTACCCCTTACCCCCCGCCCCCCCCCCCCCTGTGCTGTCGACCCCCACCACCCATCCCTCTGTCCTCTTCACTCCCAATCACCTCACACCCGTTTTCATACAGCCGCCCATCGCTCCCGGCCCTCCACTCCACTCCAGGACACATTTAATCTTCATTCTTATTAACCGACTCCTAGCCTCTCCCCCTCTCGCCCCCTCTCTCCCCCCCCCCCCCTTTCCCTTTCCTCTCCCCCATTCCCCTATCCCCGATCTCTAGCCACCCCCCACGTGATCAGCTCAGAACAACACCCACCCGCAACAACCTCTACCCTCCACATCCACCACCCTTGTCCTATTGAAACCTCCCGCCTTTTGCCCCACCCCCCCCCCCCAGCCCGGCGCGGCCTCCACCCCCTCATATTGACCCCCGAATCATCTACCTCTTTCCCATTCACTCCCGCCCAGTTCCCCACCCCCCTCCCCCTCGATTCACCCGCGCCCATCCCCCATCCCCGACCCCCTCGATTCTCGCGATTCTCGATTCCCCACCCCCCCCTATTCACTACGCCCAGCCCCCAACCCCCCTCTATTCAACCCCGCCCAGCCCCCGCCCCCCCCCCCCCCAACCCTATTGACCCCCGCTCCGGGCTTCACGCCGACGAGATCTCAATCGACCCCGACAAACGGGAGCGGGATTTACAATCCCTCTCCCCAGGGGTGACACGACTTCGGATATAATCCCCATGGCTTGTTCACGCCACCTTCCCAGGGAGCACCGCGCGCAACGCTCAAGTACCTTTAACTGGGGC
Source organism: Arenicola marina (assembly GCA_964019135.1). Taxonomy (NCBI): domain Eukaryota; kingdom Metazoa; phylum Annelida; class Polychaeta; family Arenicolidae; genus Arenicola; species Arenicola marina. Next base: position 25,545,278 of record OZ025261.1, read on the forward strand.
CGCAAGATGGCGCCACCGAATAGAATAAGTGCAAAAATAAACTGCCATGACGTGGGTGTAGGGTGTGGTGGGGTGTGGGGTGTGGGGTGGGATGGGGTGTGGGGTGGGGTGGGGTGTGTCATGTGTCATGTGTGGCGTGGGGTGGGATGTGGGGTGTAGGGTGGGGTGGAGTGTGGTGGGGTGTGGGGTGGTACAGAATCAGAGGCAGTGAATCAATCTCACCAATAGTACCCCTCGATCAATATGCGGTCATAAATGCAAGGAATCAAGGCGATATTGTAATTTATGAAAAGTCATTAATGCAAATAACATATTTGGCAAGAGCACCGTTCCGAAACCACTTAGCCGCCCAAGGCCTGTTTAAATTGCTGCATGCAATAAGAAGATTTAATGTATTTTACAAAATAATCTTTTGAGAAACCGTTTGGTAAACACAATACAAAATATAACCCATACATTATACATGACTCTTCGCCACACGGTACCTCCCCCCCCCCCCCCACCCACCCACCTCCATGGGGTAAATCTGTCGACAGAGTCACTTTCGCGTTCGCCCTCGCACCCCAAGACAGGAATGAAAACGTTTTGACGGCACTGATCTTGACCTTGACCTTGACCCTGTAGCCTTAACGTCAAGTGATACCATCCGTCAGAATCCTAACTGCCCTGGGGCCGGCCCGATAGCTCAGTGGGTTAGAGCGCTCGCATTGAGTACTCTGGCCACCCGAGAGCCTAACGGCACGCGGATCGGTAGTTCGAGCCCCGCTGTAGCCATGTCTGTGTGGTCGCAGGATAAACATTCCATGTCTTTCTTCGCAAAGAGTAGGGGGTTACCCCCGGGGACATGGCTCCACTCTCCCTTCCTTCTCCCATTGAAGCGATATGACCAAACGTGGTTAACGCGTCCTGAATATACAACCAACCGTTACTGCCCCACAATTACGAAATGATCCCCTGGGGCCATCGAGCAGACGACATGATATGTGATATCTACGTATGTGACGTCATGACATCTGACGTCATTACGTATGTGACGTCATTACGTATGTGACGTCATGACATCTGACGTCATTACGTAACTGACGTCACTCCTCCTGTGACGTCATTACGTATGACTGATATAAGCCAATCAGAATACACAGCTAGTTGGCTGAATTGTTCCTATAATTGGGATCGAACCGCCATCTCAGCCAATGGACGTTTACCGAGGGGTAAACATGACACGTGACTATGGAATAAACGGTCGTCGCCGGGGGTGGAATGTGGTGGATTACATTACGATAAAGTTTAAATATCGCCTGTGAGTTTGACGGGCACTTTGCCGGCGAGACGGCCATTTTAGTTTATCCGGGGGCCCAGCAACGGCGTCTTATTGATTACAGGGTGGTAAAGGTACCGCGACGGCTGCCTTGTAATGTCAGGCGATCCCCACTGTATCTTGGCGGCCCATCTCTGGCGCGACGGGGTGAGGGGAGGAGAGGGGAGAGGAGGGTAAGATGGGGAGTCGGGGGGGGGGGTTCTGCTGCTCCTCCCCGTTCGTTAGGAGTCCATTTCGCTCCGCGCAGAGGCACCAGAGGTCACGTGGTAGGGTGGCTGGAAGCGACGCAGGGCTTTGTCAAAGACAAGCCCTATCACCCCCCCCCCTCTCATGCCCCCTCATTCCCCCCCCTCCCCCCTTCCCGCCCTCTCCTGCACCTCGGGACAGTTAAGTGGCGGGAGCGCTTTGGGCTATCTGCTCGGGTCATCTCGCCTGGTGCTCGCCCGGTCACTACACCCGTGGAGCCAATCTCGCCGAGGGTGGAGGGGGGGAGGACCTAGTGTGTAGGGAGAGGGGGGTTAGGGGGTTATGAGGGGTTATGGTGGGGGGGGGGGGTTAGGGGCTCTTACAGCCAATGTTCTCTCGATGGTGAATTGAATGCCTAACATCGCATTTTAAATATGGATTTATCGCGCCCGCTGACTGACAAGAGAGTCTCGGCGCTCGCTAACTGTTGGGCTCGGGGGCGCTGTGAGAGGGGGGTGGGGGGCATGGATCCAGGCGGTGCACGGAGCGCCCAGTGTGTGTAGTCTGCTCAGCGCATGCACAGCAAAACGCCCAGTCCAGTCGAACTGAACGGATCACACCTACCGTAACTTTACCGGCGGGCGTAACTCACCATTACTTACATAACACTTTAGTAACTTTATCGGCGGGCGTATCTCACCATTACTTACATAGCACTTTAGTAACTTTACCGGCGGGCGTATCTCACCGTTACTTACATAAGACTTTAGTAACTGTACCGGCGGGCGTATCTCACCATTACTTACATAGCACGTTAGTAACTTTACCGGCGGGCGTATCTCACCATTACTTACATAAGACTTTAGTAACTTTACCGGCGGGCGTATCTCACCATTACTTACATAAGACTTTAGTGACTTTACCGGCGGGCGTATCTCACCGTTACTTACATAAGACTTTAGTAACTGTACCGGCGGGCATATCTCACCATTACTTACATAACATTTTAGTGACTTTACCGGCGGGCGTATCTCACCATTACTTACATACCACTTTAGTAACTTTACTGGCGGGCGTATCTCACCATTACTTACATACCACTTTAGTAACTTTACCGGCGGGCGTATCTCACCATTACTTACATAGCACCTTGGTAACTTTACCGGCGGGCGTATCTCATCATTACTTACATAAGACTTTAGTAACTTTACCGGCGGGCGTATCTCACCATTACTTACATAAGACTTTAGTGACTTTACCGGCGGGCGTATCTCACCATTACTTACATACCACTTTAGTAACTTTACTGGCGGGCGTATCTCACCATTACTTACATACCACTTTAGTAACTTTACCGGCAGGCGTATCTCACCATTACTTACATAGCACGTTAGTAACTTTACCGGCGGGCGTATCTCACCATTACTTACATAAGACTTTAGTAACTTTACCGGCGGGCGTATCTCACCATTACTTACATAACACTTCAGTAACTTTACCGGCGGGCGTATCTCACCATGACTTACATAGCACTTTAGTAACTTTACCGGCGGGCGTATCTCACCATTAATTACATAACACTTTAGTAACTTTACCGGCGGGCGTATCTCACCATTACTTACATAACACTTTAGTAACTTTACCCGCGGGCGTATCTCACCATTACTTACATAACACTTTAGTAACTTTACCCGCGGGCGTATCTCACCATTACTTACATACCACTTTAGTAACTTTACTGGCGGGCGTATCTCACCATTACTTACATAACACTTTAGTGACTTTGCCGGCGGGCGTATCTCACCATTACTTACATAACACTTTAGTAACTTTACCCGCGGGCGTATCTCACCATTACTTACATACCACTTTAGTAACTTTACTGGCGGGCGTATCTCACCATTACTTACATAACACTTTAGTAACTGTACCGGCGGGCGTATCTCACCATTAATTACATAACACTTTAGTAACGTTACCGGCGGGCGTATCTCACCATTACTTACATAACACTTTAGTAACTTTACCGGCGGGCGTATCTCACCATTACTTACATAAGACTTTAGTAACTTTACTGGCGGGCGTATCTCACCATTACTTACATAACACTTTAGTAACTTTACCGGCGGGCGTATCTCACCATTACTTACATAACACTTTAGTAACTTTACCGGCGGGCGTATCTCACCATTACTTACATAACACTTTAGTAACTTTACCGGCGGGCGTATCTCACCATTACTTACATAAGACTTTAGTAACTTTACCGGCGGGCGTATCTCACCATTACTTACATAACACTTTAGTAATTCTACCGGCGTACGTATCTCACCATTACTTACATACCACTTTAGTAACTTTACCGGCGGGCGTATCTCACCATTACTAACTTAACACTTTAGTAACTTTACCGGCGGGCGTATCTCACCATTAATTACATAACACTTTAGTAACTTTACCGGCGGGCGTATCTCACCATTACTTACATAGCACTTCAGTAACTTTACCGGCGGGCGTATCTCACCATGACTTACATAACACTTTAGTAACTTTACCGGCGGGCGTATCTCACCATTAATTACATAACACTTTAGTAACTTTACCGGCGGGCGTATCTCACCATTACTTACATAACACTTTAATAACTTTACCGGCGGGCGTATCTCACCATTAATTACATAACACTTTAGTAAGTTTACCGGCAGGTGTATCTCACCATTACTTACATAACACTTTAATAACTTTACCGGCGGGCGTATCTCACCATGACTTACATAACACTTTAGTAACTTTACCGGCGGGCGTATCTCACCATTACTTACATAGCACTTTAGTATCTTTACCGGCAGGCGTATCTCACCATTACTTACATACCACTTTAGTAACTGTACCGGCGGGCGTATCTCACCATTACTTACATAACACTTTAATAACTTTACCGGCGGGCGTATCTCACCATTAATTACATAACACTTTAGTAACTTTACCGGCGGGTGTATCTCACCATTACTTACATAACACTTTAATAACTTTACCGGCGGGCGTATCTCACCATTAATTACATAACACTTTAGTAACTTTACCGGCGGGCGTATCTCACCATTACTTACATACCACTTTAGTAACTTTACTGGCGGGCGTATCTCACCATTACTTACATAACACTTTAGTAACTTTACCGGCGGGCGTATCTCACCATTACTTACATAACACTTCAGTAACTTTACCGGCGGGCGTATCTCACCATTAATTACATAACACTTTAGAAATTTTACCGGCGGGCGTATCTCACCATTACTTACATAAGACTTTAGTGACTTTACCGGCGGGCGTATCTCACCATTACTTACATAACACTTTAGTAATTTTACCGGCGGGCGTATCTCACCATTACTTACATAACACTTTAGTAACTTTACCGGCCGGCGTATCTCACCATTACTTACATAACACTTTAGTAACTTTACCGGCGGGCGTATCTCACCATTACTTACATACCACTTTAGTAACTGTACCGGCGGGCGTATCTCACCATTAATTACATAACACATTAGTAACTTTACCGGCGGGCGTATCTCACCATTACTTACATAACACTTTAGTAACTTTACCGGCGGGCGTATCTCACCATTACTTATATAGCACGTTAGTAACTTTACCGGTGGGCGTATCTCACCATTACATACTTAACACTTTAGTAACTTTACCGGCGGGCGTATCTCACCATTACTTACATAACACTTAATAACTTTACCGGCGGGCGTATCTCACCATTACTTACATAACACTTTAGTAACTTTACCGGCGGGCGTATCTCACCATTACTTATATAGCACGTTAGTAACTTTACCGGCGGGCGTATCTCACCATTACATACTTAACACTTTAGTAACTTTACCGGTGGGCGTATCTCACCATTACATACTTAACACTTTAGTAACTTTACCGGCGGGCGTATCTCACCATTACTTACATAACACTTTAGTAACTTTACCGGCGGGCGTATCTCACCATTACTAACATAACACTTTAGTAACTTTACTGGCGGGCGTATCTCACCATTACTTACATAGCACTTTAGTAACTTTACCGGCGGGCGTATCTCACCGTTACTTACATAAGACTTTAGTAACTGTACCGGCGGGCATATCTCACCATTACTTACATAACATTTTAGTGACTTTACCGGCGGGCGTATCTCACCATTACTTACATAGCACGTTAGTAACTTTACCGGCGGGCGTATCTCACCATTACTTACATAAGACTTTAGTAACTTTACCGGCGGGCGTATCTCACCATTACTTACATAAGACTTTAGTGACTTTACCGGCGGGCGTATCTCACCGTTACTTACATAAGACTTTAGTAACTGTACCGGCGGGCATATCTCACCATTACTTACATAACATTTTAGTGACTTTACCGGCGGGCGTATCTCACCATTACTTACATACCACTTTAGTAACTTTACTGGCGGGCGTATCTCACCATTACTTACATACCACTTTAGTAACTTTACCGGCGGGCGTATCTCACCATTACTTACATAGCACCTTGGTAACTTTACCGGCGGGCGTATCTCATCATTACTTACATAAGACTTTAGTAACTTTACCGGCGGGCGTATCTCACCATTACTTACATAAGACTTTAGTGACTTTACCGGCGGGCGTATCTCACCATTACTTACATACCACTTTAGTAACTTTACTGGCGGGCGTATCTCACCATTACTTACATACCACTTTAGTAACTTTACCGGCAGGCGTATCTCACCATTACTTACATAGCACGTTAGTAACTTTACCGGCGGGCGTATCTCACCATTACTTACATAAGACTTTAGTAACTTTACCGGCGGGCGTATCTCACCATTACTTACATAACACTTCAGTAACTTTACCGGCGGGCGTATCTCACCATGACTTACATAGCACTTTAGTAACTTTACCGGCGGGCGTATCTCACCATTAATTACATAACACTTTAGTAACTTTACCGGCGGGCGTATCTCACCATTACTTACATAACACTTTAGTAACTTTACCCGCGGGCGTATCTCACCATTACTTACATAACACTTTAGTAACTTTACCCGCGGGCGTATCTCACCATTACTTACATACCACTTTAGTAACTTTACTGGCGGGCGTATCTCACCATTACTTACATAACACTTTAGTGACTTTGCCGGCGGGCGTATCTCACCATTACTTACATAACACTTTAGTAACTTTACCCGCGGGCGTATCTCACCATTACTTACATACCACTTTAGTAACTTTACTGGCGGGCGTATCTCACCATTACTTACATAACACTTTAGTAACTGTACCGGCGGGCGTATCTCACCATTAATTACATAACACTTTAGTAACGTTACCGGCGGGCGTATCTCACCATTACTTACATAACACTTTAGTAACTTTACCGGCGGGCGTATCTCACCATTACTTACATAAGACTTTAGTAACTTTACTGGCGGGCGTATCTCACCATTACTTACATAACACTTTAGTAACTTTACCGGCGGGCGTATCTCACCATTACTTACATAACACTTTAGTAACTTTACCGGCGGGCGTATCTCACCATTACTTACATAACACTTTAGTAACTTTACCGGCGGGCGTATCTCACCATTACTTACATAAGACTTTAGTAACTTTACCGGCGGGCGTATCTCACCATTACTTACATAACACTTTAGTAATTTTACCGGCGTACGTATCTCACCATTACTTACATACCACTTTAGTAACTTTACCGGCGGGCGTATCTCACCATTACTAACTTAACACTTTAGTAACTTTACCGGCGGGCGTATCTCACCATTAATTACATAACACTTTAGTAACTTTACCGGCGGGCGTATCTCACCATTACTTACATAGCACTTCAGTAACTTTACCGGCGGGCGTATCTCACCATGACTTACATAACACTTTAGTAACTTTACCGGCGGGCGTATCTCACCATTAATTACATAACACTTTAGTAACTTTACCGGCGGGCGTATCTCACCATTACTTACATAACACTTTAATAACTTTACCGGCGGGCGTATCTCACCATTAATTACATAACACTTTAGTAAGTTTACCGGCAGGTGTATCTCACCATTACTTACATAACACTTTAATAACTTTACCGGCGGGCGTATCTCACCATGACTTACATAACACTTTAGTAACTTTACCGGCGGGCGTATCTCACCATTACTTACATAGCACTTTAGTATCTTTACCGGCAGGCGTATCTCACCATTACTTACATACCACTTTAGTAACTGTACCGGCGGGCGTATCTCACCATTACTTACATAACACTTTAATAACTTTACCGGCGGGCGTATCTCACCATTAATTACATAACACTTTAGTAACTTTACCGGCGGGTGTATCTCACCATTACTTACATAACACTTTAATAACTTTACCGGCGGGCGTATCTCACCATTAATTACATAACACTTTAGTAACTTTACCGGCGGGCGTATCTCACCATTACTTACATACCACTTTAGTAACTTTACTGGCGGGCGTATCTCACCATTACTTACATAACACTTTAGTAACTTTACCGGCGGGCGTATCTCACCATTACTTACATAACACTTCAGTAACTTTACCGGCGGGCGTATCTCACCATTAATTACATAACACTTTAGAAATTTTACCGGCGGGCGTATCTCACCATTACTTACATAAGACTTTAGTGACTTTACCGGCGGGCGTATCTCACCATTACTTACATAACACTTTAGTAATTTTACCGGCGGGCGTATCTCACCATTACTTACATAACACTTTAGTAACTTTACCGGCCGGCGTATCTCACCATTACTTACATAACACTTTAGTAACTTTACCGGCGGGCGTATCTCACCATTACTTACATACCACTTTAGTAACTGTACCGGCGGGCGTATCTCACCATTAATTACATAACACATTAGTAACTTTACCGGCGGGCGTATCTCACCATTACTTACATAACACTTTAGTAACTTTACCGGCGGGCGTATCTCACCATTACTTATATAGCACGTTAGTAACTTTACCGGTGGGCGTATCTCACCATTACATACTTAACACTTTAGTAACTTTACCGGCGGGCGTATCTCACCATTACTTACATAACACTTAATAACTTTACCGGCGGGCGTATCTCACCATTACTTACATAACACTTTAGTAACTTTACCGGCGGGCGTATCTCACCATTACTAACATAACACTTTAGTAACTTTACCGGCCGGCGTATCTCACCATTACTTACATAACACTTTAGTAACCTTACCGGCGGGCGTATCTCACCATTACTTACATACCACTTTAGTAACTGTACCGGCGGGCGTATCTCACCATTAATTACATAACACATTAGTAACTTTACCGGCGGGCGTATCTCACCATTACTTACATAACACTTTAGTAACTTTACCGGCGGGCGTATCTCACCATTACTTATATAGCACGTTAGTAACTTTACCGGTGGGCGTATCTCACCATTACATACTTAACACTTTAGTAACTTTACCGGCGGGCGTATCTCACCATTACTTACATAACACTTAATAACTTTACCGGCGGGCGTATCTCACCATTACTTACATAACACTTTAGTAACTTTACCGGCGGGCGTATCTCACCATTACTTATATAGCACGTTAGTAACTTTACCGGCGGGCGTATCTCACCATTACATACTTAACACTTTAGTAACTTTACCGGTGGGCGTATCTCACCATTACATACTTAACACTTTAGTAACTTTACCGGCGGGCGTATCTCACCATTACTTACATAACACTTTAGTAACTTTACCGGCGGGCGTATCTCACCATTACTAACATAACACTTTAGTAACTTTACCGGCGGGCGTATCTCACCATTACTTATATAGCACGTTAGTAACTTTACCGGCGGGCGTATCTCACCATTACATACTTAACACTTTAGTAACCTTACCGGCGGGCGTATCTCACCATTACTTACATAACATTTTAGTAACTTTACCGGCGGGCGTATCTCACCATTACTTACATAACACTTTAGTAACTTTACTGGCGGGCGTATCTCACCATTACTTACATAACACTTTAGTAACTTTACTGGCGGGCGTATCTCACCATTACTTACATAACCCTTCAGTAAACTCGATGTTGTATTACGTAACATTCGATATTTATAGATACAGGTGCACGAGTTTGGTACTTCATGTTGGTAAACGTCAAATTCTGTCGAAAACTGGGGCACACGTTGTGTTCGATATTCGATATGATCTCCCAGAGAAGGGCGGATCAAGGGGGGCCGGACTGCCCCCCCCCCCCACCCCCTCTCTTTTGAGGAAGAATGCCGTTTTTTACTGCAAAATTTAGGCCATCTGACGGGTGAAACCCCGCCTCACCCCCCTTTTTCTTTTTGAGGAAGAACGCTATCTCTGCGCAGACCCCCCCGCCCCCCACCCCCCTATCTCAGTCGTCAAAAAATTGGTGGACCCCCCAGGTCGCGATTTGTGAATACATCATTGTGCTTTCCAACAGGTGGGGATCATGCTGCTCATTCCACACCACGCAATAATCTCCCTATAATAACCACGTCCATACCATCGTGGCCTGCCAAGGGGAGGGGGGAGGAGGGGGGGGGGGCGGCGACATTGCGTCATTAACTAAGCACAGATTTGGAGGACACTCAGGCCTGTCCACAGCTGACAGCAAATACCACATAGCAACAGTATGAAGCAGCATGCTGTGGGCTTAGTCAATATTACGTGTTTTTCGATGCACAAACAAATCGACAGCAATGTAACAATTGCATGGAACGTAGTCATATTACAGGTTTAAATTAGTTGGCAGACTATATGTGGTAGATATGCCATGTCTCTTTCTCCAGGGGAAACCTTTTTCGGTGTCTAGATATATAATATACTTGCAAAACAGGGAAGCGCTGTGGTGGTGGCAATGTGTTGTGTGGTTGTGGAGCCAGAGATCATTATCACTATCAGTATTTATCGTTATTAGTCACTGTGACAGTGCTGTGGTCACTGTGACAGGGAGGTGGTTACTGCCACAGCACTGCTGTAACGGTGAGAGTGTTGTGTACATTGTCACAGTGTCGTACCTATGGCGATAGTGAATACCATTCGGCCAACCTGGTATTCCGAGCAGAGATTTGAATGTGGACACCATAGGATGCTACAGATGGGAAAAGGCCTACTTGTGAAGACAAGTGGAGCGAACGGGTTCTTCAGTTCTTCAGGCAGATAATTAGGTTGAGAATGGCGTGGAAGAGGCGGGTGGGGGGGGGGGGTGTCGGTGGGGAGACCGCGTGTGGACAGCCGTGTCTGGGGTATAATGTGGTGGCTGATGTCCAATTTGGTGGTGTAGCACTGGTACGACTGGGGGTGTATCACTGGTACGACTGGGGGTGTATCACTGGTACGACAGGGGGTGTATCACTGGTACGACTGGGGGTGTATCACTGGTACGACAGGGGGTGTACCACTGGTACCACTGGGGATGCATCACTGGTACGACTGGGGGTGTATCACTAGTACGACTGGGGGTGTATCACTGGTACGACTGGGGGTGTGTCACTGGTACGACTGGGGGTGTAGCACTGGTACGACTGGGGTTGTAGCACTGGTACGACTGGGGGTGTATCACTGGTACGACAGGGGGTGTATCACTGGCACGACTGGGGGTGTATCACTGGTACGACAGGGGGTGTACCACTGGTACGACTGGGGATGCATCACTGGTACGACTGGGGGTGAATCACTAGTACGACTGGGGGTGTATCACTGGTACGACTGGAGGTGTGTCACTGGTACGACTGGGGGTGTAGCACTGGTACGACCGGGGGTGTAGCACTGGTACGACTGGGGGTGTATCACCGGTACGACTGGGGGTGTATTACCGGTACGACAGGGGGTGTATCACTGGTACGACTGGGGGTGTATCACTGGTACGACTGGCGGTGTATCACTGGTACGACTGGGGGTGTATCACTGGTACGACTGGGCGTATCACTGGTAAGACTCGGGGTGTATCACTGGTACGACTGGGGGTGTATCACTGGTACGACTGGGGGTGTATCACTGGTACGACTTGGGGTGTATCACTGGTACGACTGGGGGTGTATCACTGGTACGACTGGGGGTGTATCACTAGTACGACTGGGGGTGTATCACTGGTACGACTTGGGGTGTAGCACTGGTACGACTGGGGGTGTATCACTGGTACGACTGCTGGTGTATCACTGGTACGACTGGGGGTGTATCATTGGTACGACTGGGGGTGTATCACTGGTACGACTGGGGGTGAATCACTGGTACGACTGGGGGTGTATCACTGGTACGACTGGGGGTGTATCACTAGTACGACTGGGGGTGTATCACTGCTACGACTGGAGGTGTATCACTGGTACGACTGGGGGTGTATCATTGGTACGACTAGGGGTGTATCACTGGTACGACGGGGGGTGTATCACTGGCACGACTGGCGGTGTGTCACTGGTACGGCTGGGGGTGTATCACTGGTACGACTGGGGGTGTATCACTGCTACGACTGGGAGTGTATCACTGGTACGACTGGGGGTGTATCACTGGTACGACTGGGGGTGTATCACTGGTACGACTGGGGTGTAGCACTGGTACGACTGGGGGTGTATCACTGGTACGACTGGCGGTGTATCACTGGTACGACTGGGGGTGTATCACTGGTACGACTGGGGGTGTATCATTGGTACGTCTGGGGGTGTATCACTGGTACGACTGGGGGTGAATCACTGGTACGACTGGGGGTGTATCACTGGTACGACTGGGGGTGTATCACTGCTACGACTGGGGGTGTATCACTGCTACGACTGGAGGTGTATCACTGGTACGACTGGGGGTGTATCACTGGTACGACTGGGGGTGTATCACTGGCACGACTGGCGGTGTATCACTGGTACGACTGGGGGTGTATCACTGGTACGACTGGGGGTGTATCACTGCTACGACTGGAGGTGTATCACTGGTACGACTGGGGGTGTATCACTGGTACGACTGGGGGTGTATCACTGGTACGACTGGGGGTGTATCACTGGTACGACTGGGGTGTATCACTGGCACGACTGGCGGTGTATCACTGGTACGGCTGGGGTTGTATCACTGGTACGACTGGGGGTGTATCACTGCTACGACTGGCGGTGTACCACTGGTACGGCTGGGGGTGTATCACTGGTACGACTGGGGGTGTATCACTGGTACGACTGGGGGTGTATCACTGGTACGACTGGGGGTGTATCACTGGTACGACTGGGGTGTATCACTGGTACGACTGGGGGTGTATCACTGGTACGACTGGGGGTTTATCACTGCTACGACTGGGGGTGTATCACTGCTACGACTGGGGGTGTATCACTGGTACGACTGGGGGTGTATCACTGGTACGACTGGGGGTGTATCACTGGTACGACTGGGGTGTAGCACTGGTACGACTGGGGGTGTATCACTGGTACGACTGGCGGTGCATCACTGGTACGACTGGTGATGTATCACTGGTACGACTGGGGTGTATCACTGGTACGACTGGGGGTGTATCAATGGTACGACTGGGGTGTAGCACTGGTACGACTGTGGGTGTATCACTGCTACGACTGGGGGTGTATCACTGGTACGACTGGGGGTTTATCACTGGTACGACTGGGGGTGTATCACTGGTACGACTGGGGTGCATCACTGGTACGACTGGTGATGTATCACTGGTACGACTGGGGTGTATCACTGGTACGACTGGGGGTGTATCACTGCTACGACTGGGGGTGTATCACTGGTACGACTGGGAGTGTATCACTAGTACGACTGGGGGTGTATCACTGGTACGACTGGGGGTGTATCACTGGTACGACTGGGGGTGTATCACTGGTACGACTGGGGGTGTATCACTGGTACGACTGGGGGTGTAGCACTGGTACGACTGGGGGGTATCACTGGTACGACTGGGGGTGTATCACTGGTACCACTGGGGGTGTATCACTGGTACGACTGGGGGTGTATCACTGGTACAACTGGGGGTATATCACTGGTACGACTGGGGGTGTAGCACTGGTATGACTGGGGGTGTATCACTGGTACGACTAGGGATGTATCACTGGTACGACTGAGGGTGTATCACTGGTACGACTGGGGGTGTATCACTGGTACGACTGGGGGTGTATCACTGGTACCACTGGGGGTGTATCACTGGTACGACTGGGGGTGTAGCATGGGTACGACTGGGGGTTATCGTTGGTACGACTGGGGGTGTATCACTGGTACGACTGGGGGTGTATCACTGGTACAACTGGGGGTATATCACTGGTACGACTGGGGGTGTAGCACTGGTATGACTGGGGGTGTATCACTGGTACGACTAGGGATGTATCACTGGTACGACTGGGGGTGTATCACTGGTACGACTGGGGGTGTATCACTGGTACGACTGGGGGTGTATCACTGGTACGACTGGGGTGTATCACTGGTACGACTGGGGGTGTAGCATGGGTACGACTGGGGGTTATCGTTGGTACGACTGGGGGTGTATCACTGGTACGACTGGGGGTGTATCACTGGTACGACTGGGGGTGTATCACTGGTACAACTGGGGGTGTATCACTGGTACGACTGGGGGTGTAGCACTGGTATGACTGGGGGTGTATCACTGGTACGACTGGGGGTGTATCACTGGTACGACTGGGGGTGTATCACTGGTACGACTGGGGGTGTATCACTGGTACGACTGGGGGTGTATCACTGGTACCACTGGGGGTAGGACTGGGGGTGAATCACTGGTACGATTGGGGGTGTATCACTGGTAGGACTGGGGATGTATCACTGGTACGACTGGGGGTGTATCACTGGTACGACTGGGGGTGTATCATTGGTGTGACTGGGGGTGTATCATTGGTACGACTGAAGGTATATCACTGGTACGACTGGGGGTGTATCACTGGTACGACTGGGCTGTATCACTGATACAACTGGGGGTACGACTGGGGGTGTATCACTGGTACCACTGAGGGTACGACTGGGGGTGTACCACTGGTACGACTGGGGGTGTATCACTGGTACGACTGAAGGTGTATTACTGGTACGACTGGGGGTGTATCATTGGTGTGACTGGGGGTGTATCACTGGTACGACTAAAGGTGTATCACTGGTACGACTGCGGGTGTATCATTGGTACAACTGGGGGTGTATCACTGGTACAACTGGGGTGTATCACTGGTACGACTGGGGTGTATCACTTGTATGACACTTTTGGATTATATATAACACAATAAACGACTGAGGCCAAAAACTAATGACTTGATCTATTTTGTGTTTTTGGTGTTTTTTTGACAGATCCTGGCACAACTAGGTCTGCAAACGACTTCCCTGCTCACAAGAGGTAGACCCAAAAAATGCAGAACACACACAGGTCCTGGGGAAACTTTGCACAACACATGCCGCAGCGTGTTGAGTGTTGTGGAGTGGCGGATTAGTCATATCGAACGTCAGTCAGGGAGGTGGGGGGTGAGGAGGGGGGGGGGGTCAGAGCAGGCCTGGTCAGGTGGGTGTAGGAGGGGGGGGGGGCGGGAATGGGTGGGCAGGAGAGATGTGTGGGGGCACGGGGAGGGGGGAGGGGGGCTATCTCGTGGACGGCTGGCTGTCAGGCGCTTGAAGGTTGAAGGACGCCACACTCTGACCATTGTGCAAACAGGACTCCCCGCCAGGGCGAGCCACTCTCTCGCGGCAGCGCCCTCTATAAGGAGATTTCGCCTCCCGCGGGATCCTCGAATTCCAAATCAGCCGGAGTGGGTTTCAGATTCCTTGCGATTGGTGCATCTTGGGGATGTGTGGTGGGGGCGGGGGGGGGGGGGGGCAGGGGTGTTGGGGGGGGGGGGGAGGCATTTTTGTTTTTACTCATGAGGTCATTGACGGTGTTGGGGAGGTATTTTAGGGGGTCATTTAAGTGCGGGAAATGGGTGAACGCCTCCACTGCCCACCTTAGACCCCTCCCTCGACCCCTAACCCTTTCTCGTCAAACCTCTCCCCTCCCCCTCCCCCCCTGCCCCCTCCCCGCAGCCCGCCTGTCATGAGGACGGTCTGAGGCCAGGGGCCCTCCCGCAGCCACCCACCGCGAACCGTCCCCCACAGAGGGCGACACCGTACGATGTGGCCCTGGCTATGCCAACTCCAGACCGATAACCGCTGTCAACGGGAAAGCCAGAGCCACATGTCATTTCGGGAAAAATCGTTATTCTAAACACCGACAACGAAATGTTATACCAATCTCGCCTTAGAGATGCTGACACGAACCCAACGAATGGTTCTTGTTCGAGTCCCCCGCAATGAATAGTTCCGGTGCATTGTGGGTGGGAACGGAAGGCGTGTGCGGCCGTAAAGTCGTTCACTATCCTATTATCTAACATTTCAACAGTGTTACATCGTATACCAGTCCAATATCAGGCAGATTGTCGCCATCGGACACGGCGAGCGGTCGCAATGCGAACCCGTGAGGGCGATAATCGCGAAGGCGACGAGGGACATGGATGGGGACATTATGATCGGGAGCTTACACTAGACCGCTGCACACTCCGACACTAAGCCCCGCCCACGCTTGAGTCCTTTTTCCTTAATCGTGAGTATGAATCATAGCTGATGGTAGGAACAAGTGAGAAGTACTCATCTCTGAAACTGACAAGAAAGTGACATGCTGCTCTGTTTGTCCGACTTGTTTGTCGGACATAACGCACCTGGAAGGCCATTTTTCACCCCCACATAATTGGATAAAAGCAACAGTGACGTCGGTGAATGATTGACAGCCTGGATCGGTCTATTAAACACCGCTTCATAATGCAGGTACAAATCAATTTGTGGTTGGAATGTGGAAGATTCAGAAACGATTCCGTGTGGCGAGAGGCAGCGTAAAATCAGGAAAACAAAACCGTACTAGCTTCAGGTAATGATTGTTGTACCTGTCGGGAAAGCCACGGTATTAGAGGTAATACAGAGGAAATACGCCGATCATGGTTCTGGCAGCGGGCAGCAGGTTGTATGTATGGATATTCAGGACGCTTTAACCACTTTTGATAATATCGAGTCAATGGGAGAAGGAAGGGAGAGTGGAGCCATGTCCCCGGGATAACCCCCTACTCTTTGCGAAGAAGGACATGGAATCTACAGATGGGGAGACTTGAAATGACGTGAAATGCTGTTGATTTAAACCGCCTTGGTGTACATTGGCTACATTGGGCCAAGAAGCCTAAGGGACAATGAAATGCGTTTGATGAAGAGGATGGATGTAGAGAGTGAGAGAGAGAGAGAAGCCCGATCAAACAAGTGTTTCTTTTTTATTATCACACTAGCGAGTGCTCTAACCCACTGAGCTATCGGAGCGGCCCCGCGGGCAGCAGGTAACGTGCCACTGTCTGGCTCCATCTGGCTTCATCTTCTTTGTTTGGGTCATGGTTTGACCTCAATGACCTACAGATGTGTCACGTACAGCGGTGCTGATGGCGGCTACACAACTTACTGAAGGCAATGACCTACAGATGTGTCACGTACAGCGGTGCTGATGGCGGCTACACAACTTACTGAACTCAGTGACCTACAGATGTGTCACGTACAGCGGTGCTGATGGCGGCTGCACAACTTACTGAACTCAGTGACCTACAGATGTGTCACGTACAGCGGTGCTGATGGCGGCTACACAACTTACTGAAGGCAATGACCTACAGATGTGTCACGTACAGCGGTGCTGATGGCGGCTACACAACTTACTGAACTTAGCGACCTACAGATGTGTCACGTACAGCGGTGCTGATGGCGGCTACACAACTTACTGAACTCAGTGACCTACAGATGTGTCACGTACAGCGGTGCTGATGGCGGCTACACAACTTACTGAACTCAGTGACCTACAGATGTGTCACGTACAGCGGTGCTGATGGCGGCTACACAACTTACTGAACTCAGTGACCTACAGATGTGTCACGTACAGCGGTGCTGATGGCGGCTGCACAACTTACTGAACTCAGTGACCTACAGATGTGTCACGTACAGCGGTGCTGATGGCGGCTACACAACTTACTGAACTCAGTGACTTACAGATGTGTCACGTACAGCGGTGGTGATGGCGGCTACACAACTTACTGAACTCAGTGACTTACAGATGTGTCACGTACAGCGGTGGTGATGGCGGCTACACAACTTACTGAACTCAGTGACCTACAGATGTGTCACGTACAGCGGTGCTGATGGCGGCTACACAACTTACTGAACTCAATGACATACAGATGTGTCACGTACAGCGGTGCTGATGGCGGCTACACAACTTACTGAACTCAATGACATACAGATGTGTCACGTACAGCGGTGCTGATGGCGGCTACACAACTTACTGAACTCAATGACATACAGATGTGTCACGTACAGCGGTGCTGATGGCGGCTACACAACTTGCTGAACTCAGTGACCTACAGATGTGTCACGTACAGCGGTGCTGATGGCGGCTGCACAACTTACTGAACTCAGTGACCTACAGATGTGTCCCCATTATCCCTATTGTCCCCCATTATCCCTAATGTCCCCATTATCCCTATTGTGCCCCATTATCCCCATTACCCACATTGTCCCCGTTTTCCTCGCCGTTTCTTGGTTCATTGTCTTGCTTGTCCCCAAAGTCCCAGTTGTCCCAACTGCTTTCATTGTCACCTTTGTCCCCATCGTTATCTCGTCTCCATTTTCCTAGCTGTCCCCATTGTCCCCATTATCCTCATTATTCTACGATCCCCAATTTCCCCATTATCCTTATTGTCCTCGCTGTCCCCCTTGTCTTCGCTGTCACCATTGTCCACATTTTCCCCATTGTCCCCACTGTCCGCATTGTCCTCGTTGCAATTGTCCCAAATGTCCCAGTTGTCCCCACTGCTTCCATTGTCTCCTTTGTCCCTATCATTATCCCGTCCCCATTGTCCCCATTGTCCCCATTAGCCCCTTATCCCCATTGTCCCCATTAGCCCTATGGTCCCCATTATCCCCATTGTCCCCATTATCCCCATTAACCCAATTGTTTCCATTATCCCCATTGTCCCCATTGTCGCTATTGTCTCCATTGTCTCCATTATCCCCATTGTCTCCATTATCCCCATTGTCCCCATTGTCTGCATTATCTCCATTGTCCCCATTATCCCCATTGTCTCCATTATCCCCATTATCCCCATTGTCTCCATTATACCCATTGTCCCCATTATCCCCATTGTCCCCATTGTCTGCATTATCTCCATTGTCCCCATTATCCCCATTGTCGCCAATGTCTCCATTGTCCCCATT
Source organism: Arenicola marina (assembly GCA_964019135.1). Classification (NCBI taxonomy): domain Eukaryota; kingdom Metazoa; phylum Annelida; class Polychaeta; family Arenicolidae; genus Arenicola; species Arenicola marina. The sequence goes on from OZ025261.1 coordinate 25,564,131, forward strand.
ATCCCCATTGTCTCCATTATTCCCATTGTCCCCATTGTCCCCATTATCCCCATTGTCTGCATTATCTCCATTGTCCCATTATTCCCATTGTCTCCATTGTCCCCATTAATCCCCATTGTCCCCATTATCCCCATTGTCTACACTATCCCTATTGTTCCCCTTGTTTCCGTTGTCCCCATTGTCCTCGCTCTGACATTTCACAACAACAACAACAACAACATTGGGGTGCGGGTTTGGTTCACATTCACCGCAGTATCGACCGGCCTGTTAACATAACCAACGACACTAAGGCGTCCCGGACAGGTGAGATGAACCGTGACTCCCGGCCGGGGATCCGGGGACTGGGGGGGGGCAGCGGGAGGAGGGGGGGGCGGCTGGGGGGAGGTATGCCGGCATCGCCGGGGGAAGGGGGGAGGCACCGGGAGGATGGGGGGAGGCAGCCGGAGGAGGGGGGGGGGGCTGTATAGAGGTATGAGGCCTGCGATGGGGGTGGGGAGAGGGCAGGAGGAGGAGAGGGGGCTGTATGGAGGCATGTGGGCCGCGCCGGGGGTGGGAGACGGCTGTAAAGCTAGGTGTGTGCTCCGCATGGCCGATCACACTGTCCAGAGGTCGGCCCATTACGCCGTCCGCACGTACTTCCGCTGCCCTTGAATGGAGCAGCAATCCAGGGAATGTGGGAGAGGGGATTGAGAGAGATAGAGAAGAGATGATAGAGAAGAGTTGATGGAGGAGAGGGGATGGGGAGATATGACTGAAGAGAGAGGAAGGTGAAGAGAGGATGGAGAAGAGAGAATGGCAGATGAGGTGGAGGAGAGAGGACGGGGGACAGGGGATGATGGTGGATAGATGAGAGATGATGGAGGAGAGAGGATGGACATAGGATGAAGCAGAGAGGCTGGGCATATGGAGGAGAGAGAATGGAGAAAAGAGGAAGGAAAAGAGAGGATGGATGAGAGAGGATGGGTGAGAGAGGATGGGTGAGAGAGGATGGGTGAGAGAGGATGGGTGAGAGAGGATGGGTGAGAGAGGATGGGTGAGAGAGGATGGGTGAGAGAGGAAGGAGAAGAGAGGATGGATGAGAGAGGATGGGTGAGAGAGGATGGGTGAGAGAGGATGGGTGAGAGAGGATGGGTGAGAGAGGATGGGTGAGAGAGGATGGGTGAGAGAGGATGGGTGAGAGAGGATGGGTGAGAGAGGATGGGTGAGAGAGGATGGGTGAGAGAGGATGGATGAGAGAGGATGGGTGAGAGAGGATGGGTGAGAGAGGATGGGTGAGAGAGGATGGGTGAGAGAGGATGGATGAGAGAGGATGGGTGAGAGAGGATGGGTGAGAGAGGATGGGTGAGAGAGGATGGGTGAGAGAGGATGGGTGAGAGAGGATGGGTGAGAAAGGATGGGGAGAGAGGATGGGTGAGAGAGGATGGGTGAGAGAGGATGGGTGAGAGAGGATGGGTGAGAAAGGATGGGTGAGAAAGGATGGGGAGAGAGGATGGGGAGAGATGATGGAGGGAGGATGGAGGACTGGGGATGGAGGAGATGGGATGGCAGATGAGATGGAGGAGAGAGGGGGATGGAGGAGATGAGATGGCAGATGAGATGGAAGAGAGAGGGGAATGGAGGAGATGAGATGGCAGATGAGATGGAAGAGAGAGGGGGATGGAGGAGATGGGATGGCAGATGAGATGGAAGAGAGAGGGGGATGGAGGAGATGGGATGGCAGATGAGATGGAGGAGAGAGAGGGATGGAAGAGATCACTCTCTGAGTACATGTAATGTAGTTTGGTACAAGCTGGTGTGATGTGTTAAGAGGCCAGCGATGAGCGTGCTGAGCTGGCTGTGTGCCACAACTTACGACCTAAGCTCATCTAAAACCCCACCCGTTGTTTAACCCACACTCAATGACTGACGCACGTCTACTTGTTCTTCGTAAACTAGGTAACGACGTTAAGTCGGCCCGGGGGACTCCCTGCCACGTCACGGGACCAGTGTTTAACGAAATAAAGCTGATGGGGGGTCTCATGACAAGGCGAGCAATTAACATCCAATCCCGGTCCATCCTGCTACTGCAATGTCGAAACTCTCCTCTCTTAAAGCGCTTTGATATAGTCACTGTAGACATGACCAGTTTCCATTCCAAGCGGCATATTACATAACATATGTGATGTGATAACATAGTATTTGACTGGTAGTCGCCTGGGCCTTCAGCATGGATCCCGGGGTGGGAATTAACGGCGGGCGAGACCGGCAGATTTCGGTATTTAGACAGACGCATTACGTCATTTCATCATATTATCCCGGAAATGTCTCCGTATTTACGTTTAGCGCCGTTTGTTGGCTGCTGTAAACATTGTCGTACACTAAGGGAGGGGTACGTCGTCCCATTGAAATATCTCCTGGGGTTGGGTTGCACATTGGCACGAGTAAACTCACTATTACTCCATAATGATTAAAGATCGACATTAATTGATAATTATCATCCAGATTCGTCAAAACATAAATCGAACATAAGCCGGACCCAAACCTTTTTGCAAACCTAGATGATGTTCCATGCCAAGTGTTTACTTCATCGCTTCTTGAGTTCGTACTATTAGTTTTGCTCTTTTTTTTTTCTTTTTTTTTCGTTTTTTTTATATATTTTTATTGGCTCCAATGGTATACAAGAGAATGCGAGAACATCAGGAAAGGCTTGGCATGGTTCATAGGATACATAATTGTCTATTACATAATATCGTGCAAGGGCTGCACTAATAGCGTTTTGTCTAGTTTACTGATTTACATATGGGTCAACACAAGGCGCCGAGACGGTTTGCAAATTCCCCTAATCGATCATTGTTTCTTGCTATTCGATACTCTAAGTCAACGTATACTCTTAATCTTGCTAAAAATGTCTTCAAATCCGGGAATCTTGAATTACATTTGCAAGAATATAGATAATGTTTTCCCAACATCAGGACAAAATCAATGGTTATATCTTTAGCACCAAATAGGATATATTTCACATCGTACTCTATCAAAATTCCCAATCTATTTCCAAGCCAAAGGTACACAGACTGCCAAAATGTCTTTACAGGTTCGCATTCAACAAAACCATGCATCAAAGTGTCAATTTCTTCATTACAAAAACAACATAAATCACACTCCCTTAGACCCCATTTGTATAGCCTTTCATTCGTTGATAAGATACGGTGGAGAAACCGGTATTGGAATTCTTGCAATTTCACACACTGTGTTGTTTTAAGTAACTTTTGAAAAGAAGCTACATATTCGGTCTCTGATATATCTATATCAGCTCTCCATGCTTGGAATGGGGTCGTCGGTACTGTGGCAATTTTACTAATGAGACTCTTATATACAAGTTTACTAACATGTGTTGCTTCTATATATTTCTGAAATCTCGTGCAGGTCTTAATGTCTGTACCAAATGCCAGCCAAGGTTTCCACTTCTCTGTAATGCTGTGTATAATACCATAATAATGTAATAATTTTGCTTTTATTTAGCAAACGTATATTTAGGCTACATTCTCTCATTGCCACTGCAATAATAAAAGCCACCGTTCGTTTTAATAATGTGATATTGCTATTAGAAATAAACGTGGAACCAACATTGTGTTCAATCTGTAAGTAGATTTCTAGATTTAACATGTTTTTACGGACAAGTCAATTGGATGAAATGACAGTTGTTTGATACTTTAATGTTAGGTACGCAATAGCGGGCTACATGGAATGAGTTTTGAACATTTGTCTTCAGTTGGAATCTAGGTTGCACGTCTTAAAGTTTAACAGGGGTATGAACCACATGATAGACACCTCACGGTCCCGTAATATGACTTATCACGCGGTCTGGACAGGGACTGCGCCATGTTTGATGGGACGTGGTATCCTAGCTACGGTGTTATCAGACTGCCCCCCCCCCTCTGGCCCCACCCCCAACCACTCTCACACACCCTGAGGTCCCACTTCTATACACTCAATTACGTTAATAATATCGAGACCCACGTGCGTTAGGGTGCCGGTGGGAGGGGTGACACTGCGCAGACACTCGACTCCCATGCTCCCCTATAGGGAGTGGGGCGACGGTGGGTGCGGGGTGGGGGGTGGGGGCTGGATACCAAGTTTGCTGGGGCTGACTGTCCTTGTAGAGTGAGCGTGAGCCTGGCGTCTCACCCTCCCACAATGTCTGTTATCTCGACGTGAGGCGATGGGGTTACCCCGGCGTCAAGACACTCGCATCTTCTCTCCTTATATCACCCTCCTCCCGACCCCCCCCCCCCCCACCCAATCTATCTCCACCTCCCCCCACCCTCCTCCCCCCTCCACAAACCGCACCCTCCCCCCGCTCGCCACCCCCCCGCCCTGTGTTCTGTGTCCCCGGATTCTCACCAGCTCCCACCCTGCCATCCGGAAGGGTCCCTTCCACCCTCCACCCCCCCCACCCCTACCTTCTGTCCTACTCCCTCAGTCATTGATCTCTGCTTGCCAAATCACATTTGCCTGGCTTTCAGGGCGATTTGCCGGCCGGTCGCTGTGCATAAATCAGGGGAGACACATGGGATTAGGAACCGCGGCCTTGACTTTAATCTCAAGTGTAAAATGTCGGCCCAGCGCTGCCTTATGATCAGGGCTAGATCGCATCAGAACACCCCCCTCACTCCCATACCCTCCCCCCTCGGTCTGTTATCGTCCCCTCATTGACAGCCAAGGAAACCCGAGTTAACACCATTATAGGCTGTCACGTTACGTTGTTACGTCACGTCACGTTGTTACGTCGCGTCGTCATTACGTCACGTCACGTTGTTACGTCACGTCACGTTGTTACGTCACGTCACGTTGTTACGTCACGTCACGTTGTTACGCCACGTCACGTTGTTACGGCACGTCACGTCGTCACGTCACGTCACGTCAGACCGCTCCACAATGTCCCGCTCGTGTCACGTGGCCAGGCCGGGCTAAGGTACATGTCACGTACGTGTCACGTCCCTCTTTCGTCATATCCGGCTACGCTAAGCCATCTGCTCATGACCCTTGGATGCCCGATGACAGCAACCCTCTATCCGCTGATGTGGGTATGGCAATAAGTCTGATCCAGGCATTGTCCTTGTAATAAGTCTGATCCAGGCATTGTCCTTGGGTATAAGACAAGCGTGCTGGGGACTGGGGGCTGGCGCTCGCCCAAGCCGCCTCCCCTAGCTTCCCACGCCAAGGGCTAAACGTGGCGCTGGGGTGTGAATACAGCCAGGTTATTATTGGACATGCGCTGGGGATTTTGAAAAGGGGGGCTCACATTCCGAAATGTTACGACCCGGGGGGTGGGGTGGATGAAGGGCGGCCATAGACTAAACGAGGTGCCCAATATAATATCGCGGGTCTAGTACACAGAAAGAGCGGGCGGATGTCCCTATCTTGCATGGCATACAGTTATCAGCGAAAAAGGCATTTTCGCTCAAAGAACAAGAATCCTCCTCCCCCCACCCTCCCCCAGCCCCCTACTTCCACCTGCAGCCGCCCCTGTTGGATTATGTGATGTCATATGTGACGTCAGGCTAATCTGCTAAAATCGCCACCAGGGGCGCTAGATCATACACGAAGATATAAGTAAGTTACGTCGTAAACACCTCGGCACATTGTACTAACGTAGCCCTTATATCTCCTTAGTACGCCGCGGAATAACCTATGTAAGGCGGACTTGCAAGGATTTTATTTGTGAGCGATAACCAATAGATATTTAATCACATTGAGGGACTACGATGTAAATGGAAAATTCTTGATGAGCAAAACATATTCAATGGAGGTTTTTTGCCAGATTCACATCCGCCAAGTTATTTATTGGCGGCTTGCCTAAACGTCTATCCTCAACCTCTCTAACTGTCTCGAATCTGTACAGCTGTTTCTGTACCTCATGTAGCTGTTCCTGTACTTCATGTCGCTGTTTCTGTGCCTCATGTAGCTGTTTCTGTACCTCGTGTAGCTGTTTCTGTACCTCGTGTAGCTGTTTCTGTGCCTCATGTAGCTGTTTCAGTACCCCATGTAGCTGTTCTTGTACCTCATGTAGCTGTTCCTGTACCTCATGTAGCTGTTTCTGTACCCCATGTAGCTGTTTCAGTACCCCATGTAGCTGTTCTTGTACCTCATGTAGCTGTTCCTGTACCTCATGTAGCTGTTTCTGTACCTCATGTAGCTGTTTCTGTACCTCATGTAGCTGTTTCTGTACCTCGTGTAGCTGTTTCTGTGCCTCATGTAGCTGTTTCAGTACCCCATGTAGCTGTTCTTGTACCTCATGTAGCTGTTCCTGTACCTCATGTAGCTGTTTCTGTACCCCATGTAGCTGTTTCAGTACCCCATGTAGCTGTTCTTGTACCTCATGTAGCTGTTCCTGGACCTCATGTAGCTGTTTCTGTACCTCGTGTAGCTGTTTCTGTACCCCATGTAGCTTTTTCTGTACCTCATGTAGCTGTTTCTGTACCTCATGTAGCTGTTTCTGTGCCTCATGTAGCTGCTTCAGTACCCCATGTAGCTGTTCTTGTACCACATGTAGCTGTTCCTGTATCTCATGTAGCTGTTTCTGTACCTCATGTAGCTGTTCCTGTACCTCATGTAGCTGTTTCAGTACCCCATGTAGCTGTTCTTGTACCTCATGTAGCTGTTCCTGTACCTCATGTAGCTGTTTCTGTACCTCGTGTAGCTGTTTCTGTACCTCATGTAGCTGTTTCTGTGCCTCATGTAGCTGTTTCAGTACCCCATGTAGCTGTTCTTGTACCTCATGTAGCTGTTCCTGTACCTCGTGTAGCTGTTTCTGTACCCCATGTAGCTTATTCTGAGTTGACTTCTGATGATGTGATTGGTGTTGTTAATGGGCTTGGCACAGACCACCTTTGTGGTCCTGATGGGCAGGCCACAGACTGCACTCTCTATACCTATTGATATCCATTCAGTCCCCACAAAACCCCGACTGAATCCATCCCCATGCTTAAAGACTGCGGGGGTTGGGGGGACTGAACAATCAGGGGGGGGGGAGGAGGCGGATGGAGAGGGGGAGACTGGAGAGTGTGGGGGCTAGAGAGTGGGGGAACTGGAGAGCGGGGGCTGGCTTGAGAGAGGGGGGACTGGAGACTGGGGGGCTGGAGAGTAGGGGGGGCTGAAAAGGGGGGGCTTGAGTAAGGGGGGGTGGCTTGAAAGAGGGGGACTGGAGAGGGTGGGGTGGGGGTGGCGGGGGGCTTGTTTGTACGGGGAATTTGGGTCGCGTTGCTGAATATTTGTCCGGCGCTATTCCGTTGTGGTTGCCGGGGGAGGAGATATAGCGGGGTGACGGCGGGGGGGGGGGGGGGAGGGGGCGGGGCATGGGGTATGGGGGTGGGGGTGGGCCGGGAAGGAGGGAGGGAGGGGAGAGTGGAATGTAACAACCATGTCAGGTTGTGTATCAAGTCAATGGCGGATCCATCAGTGTTGTCGCGAGGAAATTAGCCGCAGATGACCTAACCAAGAAGGGGGGTGCGGGGGGGAGGGGTATGGTGAGGTACTGGAGAGGGGGGTATGGTACAGGAGGTAAGCTATTGTGAGGTACATGGCAGTAAGCTATTGTGAGGTACAGGGCAGTAAGCTATGATGAGGTACAGGGAGTAAGCTATGGTAAGGTACAGGGCAGTAAGCTATGGTAAGCTACAGGGCAGTAAGCTCTGGTAAGGTACAGGGCAGTAAGCTATGGTAAGGTACAGGGCAGTAAGCTATGGTAAGGTACAGGGCAGTAAGCTATGGTGAGGTACAGGGAAGTAAGCTATGGTGAGGTGCAGGGCAGTAAGCTGTGGTGAAGTACAGGGCAGTAAGCTATGGTAAGGTACAGGGCAGTAAGCTATTGTGAGGTACAGGGCAGTAAGCTATTGTGAGGTACAGGGCAGTAAGCTATGGTAAGGTACAGGGCAGTAAGCTATGGTAAGATACAGGGCAGTAAGCTATGGTAAGGTACAGGAAAGTAAGCTATGGTAAGCAACAGGGCAGTAAGCTCTGTTAAGGTACAGGGCAGTAAGCTATGGTAAGGTACAGGGAAGTAAGCTATGGTGAGGTGCAGGGCAGTAACCTATGGTGACGTACAGGGCAGTAAGCTATGGTGAGGTACAGGGCAGTAAGCTATGGTAAGGTACAGGGCAGTAAGCTATGGCGAGGTACAGGGCAGTAAGCTATGGTGAGGTACAGGGCAGTAAGCTATGGTGAGGTACAGGGCAGTAAGCTATGGTGAGGTACAGGGGAGTAAGCTATGGTAAGGTTCAGGGCAGTAAGCTATGGTAAGCTACAGGGCAGTAAGCTATGGTAAGATACAGGGCAGTAAGCTATGGTGAGGTACAGGGCAGTAAGCTATGGTAAGATACAGGGCAGTAAGCTATGGTGAGGTACAGGGCAGTAAGCTATGGTAAGCTACAGAGCAGTAAGCTATGGTGAGGTACAGGGCAGTAAGCTATGGTGAGGTACAGGGCAGTAAGCTATGGTAAGGAACAGGGCAGTAAGCTATGATGAGGTACAGGGCAGTACGCTATGGTGAGGTACAGGGCAGTAAGCTACGGTGAGGTACAGGGCAGTAAGCTATGGTAAGGTACAGGGCAGGAAGCTATAGCGAGGTACATTGCAGTAAGCTATGGTAAGGTTTAGGGCAGTAAGCTATGGTGAGGTACAGGGCAGTAAGCTATGGTAAGCTACAGGGCAGTAAGCTATGGTGAGGTACAGGGCAGTAAGCTATGGTAAGCTACAGAGCAGTAAGCTATGGTAAGGTACAGGGCAGTAAGCTATGGTGAGGTACAGGGCAGTAACCTATGGTAAGATACAGGGCAGTAAGCTATGGTGAGGTACAGGGCAGTAAGCTATGGTAAGCTACAGAGCAGTAAGCTATGGTGAGGTACAGGGCAGTAAGCTATGGTGAGGTACAGGGCAGTAAGCTATGGTAAGGTACAGGGCAGTAAGCTATGATGAGGTACAGGGCAGTAAGCTATGGTAAGGTACAGGGCAGTAAGCTATGGTGAGGTACAGGGCAGTAAGCTATGGTGAGGTACAGGGCAGTAAGCTATGGTGAGGTACAGGGCAGTAAGCTATGGTGAGGTACAGGGCAGTAAGCTATGGTGAGGTACAGGGCAGTAAGCTATGGTGAGGTACAGGGCAGTAAGCTATGGTGAGGTACAGGGCAGTAAGCTATCATGGTGTGGTACTCGGCTAACATCTTTAAGTTAGTTATATCGAGAAATAACACCCCAATATCCGGCTCAATATTATTCTCCATTAACTTGGCGAACCTACGTTAATAAAGCCTGGTGCAGGATACGGTGACTCATTTCCCTGGAGACAGTTATTTCCAACGCCATGGTCGCGTCGGAATCATAAAGCTTGTCATTTTGATGCAAATTGTTGCAACCGGTGCGACAAAACTGGGTGTTCTACAGCAGAGACGTATTACGTGGTAATAAAACAGTCACGGGAGTTATTGAAAGGTGAACCACGATTGCTTGTCCTTTCAACACAGGTATGCACAAGGGAGAATACTACGCTCAAGATAATAAATAAGATGCGATACAATGGTATGTATGATGACAGGTGCTTATAATTATGTTGGCGGACAAATAGGTCTGAGTGCCGGATTACAACGACAAGCTAATTGAATGACTTCCATGCGAGGATCCCGCGACGAGAGAAGTCAACGAGAGAGCCATCTCGCCGAAGTCTTATAATCCCAAAGGGTGGATCGGCCAATGGGAACTATCCGTCTGGGCACAGCCACAGACTGTAGATACGGAGTGGCTATAAAAACAGAGGGCTTGTGGGCGGATTGTATAAGTAGTGGGAAGGTGCCTTGGATTAGGGGCGCTAGCGGGGAGTGATACTACGGAGAGGCCTGTTGCTCGTGCGGGCCATGCGTGGAGCGGAAGTGGGGCAGGAACGCAGCCATTCACTGCGGGATCTCTCCGGCGACGTCTGCTAGAGGCAGGACAATTGTGACAATAGAGACAGCGGCTCCACGCCACTCCAACCAGTCAGACACCAACAATCTCCAGGGTTAATCCTCGTTCTCTACGCAACCATCATGACATCACGCTAGTAATAAATGAACCTTTATTTTGGGGGATTAGTCAGTCGCATTTTTGCTCTCATGTTGCCGTCGCTCAAACCCCAACGATATTAATTACATGTCACGTCGGAAATTAAGAGCAGCTGAAGCAAAGATGTAGAACAATTGATATTCTTCTTCCTTTATCCTTTCTGCTTGTAATTGTTGTCGGCGAACTACATGTTCTTTTGATTTACTTACATTATCAGGCGCGGATGCACGATTTTGAGTTGGGAGAGCATGGGCCGCCGGTTACTCTGTTACTCGTGTAACTCGTGTTACTTGTGTTACTCATGTTACTCTGTTACTCGTGTTACTCGTGTTACTCGTGTTACTCTGTTACCCGTGTTACTCTGTTACTCGTGTTACTCATGTTACTCTGTTACTCTGTTACTGTTGCTCTTTTTACTCTGCTACTCGTGTTACTCGTGTTACTCTGTTTCTCTGTTACTCGTGTCACTCTGTTACTCGTGTTACTCTGTTACTCGTGTTACTCTGTTACTCGTGTTCGTTGTGTTACTCTGTTACTCATGTTACTCTGTTACTCGTGTTACTGTTACTCGTTTTACTCTGTTACTCGTGTTACTCTGTTACTCTGTTACTCGTGTTACTGTTGCTTTTTTTACTCTGCTACTCGTGTTACTTGTGTTACTCTGTTACTCGTGTTACTCTGTTACTCGTGTTCGTTGTGTTACTCTGTTACTCATGTTACTCTGTTACTCATGTTACTCTGTTACTCGTGTTACTGTTACTCGTTTTACTCTGTTACTCATGTTACTCTGTTACTCTGTTACTCGTGTTACTGTTGCTTTTTTTACTCTGCTACTCGTGTTACTTGTGTTACTCTGTTACTCTGCTACTCGTGTTACTCTGTTACTCGTGTTCGTTGTGTTACTCTGTTACTCATGTTACTCTGTTACTCGTGTTACTCTGTTACTCGTGTTACTGTTACTCGTTTTACTCTGTTACTCGTTTTACTCTGTTACTCATGTTACTCTGTTACTCTGTTACTCGTGTTACTGTTGCTTTTTTTACTCTGCTACTCGTGTTACTTGTGTTACTCTGTTACTCTGTTACTCGTGTTACTGTTGCTCTTTTTACTCTGCTACTCGTGTTACTCTGTTACTCGTCGGCGCGACCCCAGTTTGAGGCCACTTTGGGGGAGCGATAGGGTTTGGGGGGTGGGGCGGGTCTTAGCAAGTATGCATCTCGAAGTCGACGAAATGTTCGTTGTGACTAAGCGTGCTGTTTTGTTCGCGAGATGTCGCGTGCATATGAGGACCTCAAGCATCAAGTGATAGCTTCATAACTTATATAAATTTAGATATACAGACGAGGGGAAGGGGTATTACGTATAAGCAACGTTTGATGCATAAACACATGAATGACCGTACATGCACTCCGCTCAACCCGCCCCTCCCTTCCTTCTTGTCCTGGACTACGCCAAATGTGCTATACTATGGCGCTAGGAAACCACCTATTCCTCGATGCACCCCCACATTTCCTATTGGAAACTAAAGGTTGACCGTTGTCTGCCCCGGGCGGTATGTTGTCGTTCAACCAATCATTACCTGAAGCTAGTACGGCTTTGTTTTCCTGATTTACTCTGCCTCTCGCCACACGGAATCGTTTTAGAGTCTTCCACATTCCAACCACAAATTGATTTGTACCTGAATTATAACGCGGTGTTTAATAGTGATCCAGGCTATCAATCATTCACTGACGTCACGGCTGCTTTTATCCAATCATGTGGTGCAAAAAGGTCTTCCACGTGCGTTAGGTCGGAAAAAAAAGTCGGACAAACAAAGCAGCATGTCACTTTGTTTTCTATTTCAGAGAGGAAGACTTCTCACTAGTACCTACCATGAGCTCTGATTGTCAGTTTCATACTGACGACTAACGAAAAAGGACTCACGCGTGGGCGGGGCTTAGTGTGGATCGGTCTATTGTTACCAAATGGCCCACAAAGATGGAATACGGAATAGCTCACTAGAGGCGACACACGTTGTGCTCCTGTTCTGGTGGGCACCGTTCTCAAATAGTGACTATAGAGAGGTGTAGAGCCATGGTTGACCACATGCCTGTGACAGGGAGGACAAATGTAATATGCCATCCACAGTACGTATTAAGAAATTGACGCCGTTGGCATCACGTATCGGATGAGGTAGTCAACCAAAAAAAAACCCCACAAAAACCGATACGTGCTCCGGTGAAACGTGCGATCCCGTTAACTTATTATTAACTTATTATTAACCCCGCGACGGCTAAATACCCCTGAACCCCCCACCACCCCCACCCACGTTCCACTCGCTCCCGGTCGCCCCCCCACCCCCCCCCCCCCCCCCCCCTCCCCCCCGCCCCCCCCGCCCCGGACATTTCGCAACTTGCCCGTCTCTCAGCGAACTGTTGTTTCTATGATGAACTCCGCAACAATCCGACCTCTTTCTGAGCGATCAGTTTTTGCGATATCGCAAGCAGAACCCAGACAGCTGGGATAAGACGCAGCGCCACCTGGCGAATGTCAGCTGCATCACGCTCTCGTCGGGCTTGTATCTCGTGTATCTTGACAACAGTTTCCCGGTGTCTGGTTGCATGTTTTTGGCAGTTAGTAAATGGGGAAATGGTATATCGGGCCAAAAATCCTGGGCCGAACCATGAGAAACCGAGCGGGCATTATGGTGCCCTCGGGCGGGGTTCAAACGTGGCACCTGCTTAATCTTGATCACTCCTCCACTGTTAATTTAATATTGAAATGCGATCACCGTAAACTGCTCTGGACTGGTTTGATATTCCAAGAAGGCTACATAGCGACATTGTTCGACAATATGGAGTGGTAACAGATGGTAGATAGACTAGATGTTATGGCGTCTGAATCCCGTTCCGGTGTCTGCCAAGAAGCAGATCCCACGGCGTAATAGCCGGAAAAGTAAAAAAACAAAATGGCCGCCAAATATCAGTTTAATTTTGCCGTTGCCGCTTAATAAATCCTTCCCATTCCCCCCTCGTGTTCTCTATTGTTGTGTTGAGGCGGCGTACTGTGCATGGTAGATGGTTCGAGCCCCCATCATGCTTTGCATGGGAATAGTTAGTTTTACTGGTTATTAAATATGTTTGTCCCAGAAGACTTCTCGGCCCAGTATAGCTAATGTGTACACAAACATGGGAGGAAATGCCAGTTCCTGCTCCCCATCTTGTCTGCCCGGGGGTTATATATATGTGCCAAGCAAGGTTAAAATGAGGCATAAACACATGATACATTCTCTATCAATGAAGGATGTTCATTCATACAACACATGGTAATTCTCCACTAAGCTACAGCGAGTTGGGGGGCCGGTCCGGTAGCTCAGTGAGCTAGAGCACTCGCCTTGAGTGTTCTGGCCACCTGAGAGCCCAGCACGCCCCGCTGTGGCCATGTCTGTGTGGTCGCAGGGTAAAGATCCCATGTCCTTCTTCGCAAAGAGTAGGGGGTTACCCCCGGGGACATGGCTCCACTCTCCCTTCCTTCTCCCATTGACGTGATATCACCCAATGTGGTTAATTAAGGCGTCCTGAATATTCATATACAACCAAACAGCGAGCTGACGTCCTGACAGGAGACACTTACCTTGAATCCGGCCTTCGTCAGGTTCAGTAGGAGGGTCGTCTTCAGCCGAGCCGCCAATCCGGATTTGCTGGCGCCGGAAGGGATGCCCGAGGGCGGGGTCAAGGACTTTGGGATCCCGAGGCAGTGATCCCGCCAGGTGGCCGCGTACAGAGCCAGAATGTCGCAATCCACAGCCTCGGGATCCGGGGACTCGGTCTCCATGGCAACGCCCCTTGGGGTGTTCGCGTCTGGAATCGCTGCTTCTGCACCGCTGATATCCGGACAAACGTCCTCTGGACGCGAATCCTGATACATATTGCGGGGGTCCAAGGGTGTTGATCCTGCCAGACCCGGCTGTAAATATCCGATTGGAATCTCTGGATCGTGGCCGGTTTGCTGTTGTACTTCTTCATTCTCGCAGGATCCTGAGGCCACGGGATGGGGCCGCAGGACCGCGTCCGGCTCTGGATCAGGAGGGGGACACAGACACGGACTCTCACACGGATCCCTGTCCCCTGTTCCCGGAGAGACAGCCCCCAGATCACCCTTCTCAAATCCATCGTTCTCCGACCCCATGGATTGCTGAGTCCCCTGTCCATCCGGATCACCACCACCGGCCGCCGAGTCTCCGGATCCCCTATCCAGGGAACAGGACTTGTTCTTGTGGTATCGGGCCGACTCATTGCCAATCCAGTTTATCCTGGGGGAGGACGGCGCGGCCTCCTCCTCTCTCTTCGTTAATCCCTCTAGCGTATCCATGGTTTCGGACAGGTATTCAGTCACTGGGACGCGTCGGGGTTTATTGCCGCATTGCCTGCAAAAACGGTCTGGCGGGGAATCCGGATTGTCAGGTGGCCGGCTGGGAGACGTCCGGACACCTTGGGCGCCCGCCGGCTGATTAGCCCTGGAGCATAGACTCCGGATCTGATGAATCTTCAGAGCGTGAAATACTTTATCCGTGGGATCGGGAACACTGCGGGGGGACACGGAGTCCGCACTGGACAGAACTGTGATGGAGGGAGTTGTTCCTCTATTATCGCCCGGACCACGTGGTCGTGTAGTCAACGATGAGCATTGTTTATTGTACGTCAACGGTCGGGGGAGAGAGGCTGTAACGAGCTCACATTGACCGGAAACTGTTCTGTCCCGATCCCAGTGACCTTCACCTTCACCTAGGCTCTGACCGTTGAAACCTAATGTTCTGGACACACGTGACTGAGATCCAGACTGAACTGTCTCGGGGGCGTGGCTCTCCTCTCCCAGATGGTCTCTAGGCAACGAACGGACATTCAGCGTCACTTCCGGATGTGTCGTCTTAACGCGGGACGCTATCTCAGTCCCTTCCGGATCCCGCCTCTCGCCGCTCCCGGGGTGTGACTCGGACCTCAGCGTCCTGCCACAGATATCACCATGGCAACCGCGGGGACACTCCGGCGGCAAGTGGCGGCCGCGCGAGGGTGGCCAGCTTACCCCACAGTCCACGCACCCACCGTCACCGTCACCGTGACCATCACCCCCTTGCGCCTGGTGGCCGGTGTCCCCGGAGAGCTGATTGCCCCGTGACCCTACGTTGTTATGACGACACTGGGGGTCGCGAAGGAGGGCTGACTTTATGGCTCCCGGGGGTGACTCGCGTAAGTGGCTTAAACGGCTGCCACCACGCCCCGACCGCTCACAAATAAACCCGCCACCGATGACAGCCTCAACGACGGCCGCCGCGGTCGGAGAACCCACCGCTGAACCCCCGCCCGCCGCACCGCCCCCCTGCACCACCCCCTCCCCCTCCTCCTGCCCCGCGGCCCGGCCCCTTGCGCGGAGGCCCCGTGATTGTGAGTGGGCTCCGCGGGGGTGACTGTGACTGGACGCCTGGCCCACACCTGTCCCCAGCCGCCCGTCACGCCCGCCAGACCCCGACTCCGGGCCCGCGTGACAGGACCACTTCCTGTCAGATAGAGGCCTGATTATACCGCCGCCGGGGGCGCCACGGGTTGACACTGCGCGCGCATCCGCTGCGGCGGCCTCGCTCCGATGAATTGCTCCCCGCGTTGGACTTCCGGTCCACGTGGTGGCGTCCTCGGTGTCCGTATCCAGGTAACGTGAGGCCGACACGTCACTTCCGTCGCTGGCGGTGCTTGGGCTGCAGCTGTCGTACTTTAGTTGCCGCCAGCAGTCGGCGTGGCAGCGAGGACCTCCGCGCTGGGTGTGGTCGCCACTGGTGCAGGGCCCCTCCACACTGCCACTGCTGGACAGGGACGCCACGGATTGCAGGGACGCCAGGGACGCCAGGGACGCCAGAGACGCCAGGGACGCCAGACTAGGGGTGTCATCATCCTCCGTGACGCTGGGGCTCTCTCCCTGTCCCCCAACCGCTCCCCACCCGTCTCCCCCCGCCGTCTCGTCTTTGGCTGTAACGGGGCCCGCACCACACGTGGAAGCTGGCGGGGTGTGGAAAGCTCTGTGGGGCGGGTGGGGGTGTCGTGCGGGGTGCGGGTGGGGGTGGGTGTGGTGGGTATGGCCACCCGACTCCTGGGCGCGCTCCACCTCATCGAACAACTTAATGGGGTCGAGCGCCCGGGGAGGGGGAGGGGGGTAGCGGCTGGCGTGGGTGGCGGGGGTGGCCGGGGTGGGGTAGGGACCCCAATCAGTGTTATCCCCTTTGACGTGAGGCGGCGCTCTGACACACCCCTCCCTCCCTGCCGCCGGGTCGTTCTGCCTGTCGACCACCCCCCGGCGCGAGGGTCCGCCAGAGGTAGGGGTCCCCTTCTCTCCGGCCCCCTCCTGAGACCATGGAGACGATGGCCCTGTCTGCTTAGTCTCTTCACCCAAGGTCGCCCACAATGGCTGTGGGCCGCTTTGGACAGGGGCCGGTTTTTCCTGCGGCCTGCGACATGATTCCGACCGATCTGGTTGCGGTTGCACCCCCTCCTTCCAGGCTACCCCCCGCCGGGAAAACCCTTCTCCTCCTACCCTAGGTTGGGACACCCCCTCTCCTCCTACCCCCAGCTGGGGCACCTCCTCCCAGTCTACCCCCGCCCCTAGCCGGTCCTTCCCACACCCATCCAGCTGGCGACGAGCACCCCCTTCAGGGCCCTCAGTCCTCACCGTCGCCTCTCTAGGGCTCTCTGAGGACAGCCACATCCCCGGACGGTGGCTCCCCCAAGCGGCTAATTGTGACGGTATGTCAATGTCCTGGCCATGCGGGTCGGGTCTCTCCAGATCTCTCTGCGCTGGGGGGCCCACGGAGGGTCCTGCCCCGAGGGGGAGGCCCGGTGCGGCGGTGGCGACCCCTCCCCCCGGCCCTGCCCCGGGGGGCGGCCGTGGCAGTTCGTCCCCCCCGCCGCCCTGCCCCCTGGACCCCTGGCCGCGCGGTCGATGGCTGTCCATGTTAATGGCGGGTCAAGTCATAATGCGATTACCCGACCAAGGAAGTAATCTGCTTTCTTTTAAAACACGGTGGTTCGTTCCTGTTTCAGTCGGTCCGACCCCGTTTCACACTCACTACACAAGACACATTGGCTCCTCCTCTCCGCCAGACTGGGGCCTCCCCTCCACCAGCCTGGGGTCTCCCCTCTACCAGACAAGGGTCTCCCCTCCACCAGACTGGGGTCTCTCCTCTACCAGACAAGGGTCTCCCCTCCACCAGACTGGGGTCTCTCCTCTACCAGACTGGGGTCTCCCCTCTACCAGACTGGGGTCTCCCCACTACCAGACTGGGGTCTCTCCTTCTACCAGACTGGGGTCTCTCCTCTACCAGACTGGGGTCTCCCCTCCACCAAACTGGGGTCTCTCCTCTACCAGACTGGGGTCTCCCCTCTACCAGAATGGTGTCTCTCCTCTACCAGACTGGGGTCTCCCCTCTACCAGACTGGGGTCTCCCCTCTACCAGAATGGTGTCTCTCCTCTACCAGACTGGGGTCTCCCCTCTACCAGACTGGGGTCTCCCCTCCACCAGACTGGGGTCTCTCCTCTACCAGATTGGGGTCTCTCCTCTACCAGACTGGGGTCTCCCCTCTACCAGAATGGTGTCTCTCCTCTACCAGACTGGGGTCTCCCCTCTGCCAGACTGGGGTCTCCCCTCTACCAGACTGGGGTCTCCCCTCTACCAGACTGGGGTCTCCCCTCTACCAGACTGGGGTATCCCTTCTACCAGAATGGTGTCTCTCCTCCCCTTGATTGAGGTCTCTCCTCCACCAACCTGGTTTCTCTGTCTCCCTGCCAACAGATGTAGCTGAAATCGGCTTCTGGTTTCTGCAAATGGCATTGAACACGTGTCAATTGGCAATTAACAACCGCGGCATGACGCACGTTACCAGACTACATAAACGGCAGCGGGCGCCTTGGAACAATACTGCCTCCCTGGGGTGTGGTTGTAATGGCAGCGCGTGCAGCCCCGGCAAACACCAGACGCCGCAGGAACTTGACAACTGAAAGGATAATGGTCGTCGTTAAGACTGCTCCCTGGGTCATAAAATGAACTGTGGTAATTTAGGCCACGTCTGTGCTAATGACGGCTGAATCCGGCCAAGAAAACCTCCCAAGACAATGAATTGAATTGGATAAACCTGGATTCCACGGCCCGATATTCAGATGTAGATGTCATGGTTCGTTGTGTAAGAAACACCATAGAATGGCCATTAAAATTAGCCACTGTGATGCCATGCTGGGCGGCGGGGGGGGGGGGGGGGCAAGGTGGGGGGGGGGGGTGTCGTGTTCCCAAATCGCGAAGAATGAATTTCTTTATTCCCAGATCACGATGAATTAAATGGAGAACTTCCCGCATACAAAGGCGGATGCATGATATAAATTGGCGATTTCCCAAATAACGGTTATTTAGTATCAACATTCTCAGTTCACGATTAATGACAATCCTTGTTCACGACGGTCGGCTAATATCTCATTCTCAGTTCACGAAGACTTATTTGCCTCATTCCCAGTTCACGGCCAAATGAAAAGCCCGTTCCAGATGGTATACTCCTTGCCTCCCCCCCCCCCCCCTCCCCCTCCCCCCGTGCTGATTACGCCTAACATATCGGGGGTTATCTGACATGAAGAGAGCTTATACATATGCCGGAACGCCACACTAAACATATTTAATATTTTGATTTTAATCTCTTAGACTCTTAGTGATACAACCTCTGGATTTTTCTCCTGCAAAGTGTGCTCGTGTGACTATGGAACCAAATGTGACTACGTCTTCCACCATCACCACCACCACCATCACCACCACCTCCACCATCACCACCTATCCCACAACCATAACCGCCATTTGCGCCACCACCAACACCAACACCGCCACCGCTACCACCACCACCATCACCACCACATCCAGTTGTCATGACGTGACCTGCATGTGACTCTGGGAACCAGCCAGTCCACAGAATGGACCAGCAAGCTTGGAGCGGGAACCAGCCAGTCCACAGAATGAACCAGCAAGCGTTGGCCGGGAAGCAGCTAGTCCACAGAACGAACCAGCAAGTGTTGGCCGGGAAGCAGCCAGTCTACAGAATGAACCAGCAAGCGTTGGCCAGGAACCAGCCAGTCCACAGAATGAACCAGCAAGCGTTGGCCGAGAACCAGCCAGTCCCCAGAATGGACCAGTGAGCTTGGTGCGGGAACCATCCAGTCCACAGAATGGAGCAGCGAGTCTGGAGCGGGAACCAGCCAGTCCACAGAATAAACCAGCAAGCGTTGGCCGGGAACCAGCCAGTCCACAGAATGAACCAGCAAGCGTTGGCCGGGAACCAGCTAGTCCACAGAATGGACCAGCGAGCTTGGAGCGGGAACCAGCCAGTCCACAGAATAGAGCAGCGAGCTTGGAGCGGGAACCAGCCAGTCTACAGAATGAACCAGCAAGCGTTGGCCGGGAACCAGCCAGTCCACAGAATGAACCAGCAAGCGTTGGCCGGGAACCAGCCAGTCCACAGAATGAAGCAGCTAGCTTGGAGCGGGAACCAGCCAGTCCACAGAATGAACCAGCAAGCGTTGGCCGGGAACCAGCCAGTCCACAGAATGGACCAGCAATCTTTGGGCGGGAACCAGCCAGTCCACAGAATGAACCAGCAAGCGTTGGCCGGGAACCAGCCAGTCCGCAGAATGGAGCAGCGAGCTTGGAGCGGGAACCAGCCAGTCCACAGAATGGAACAGCAATCTTTGGGCGGGAACCAGCCAGTCCACAGAATGGACCAGCAAGCTTGGGGCGGGAACCAGCCAGTCCACAGAATGGACCAGCAATCTTTGGGCGGGAACCAGCCAGTCCACAGAATGGACCAGCACGCTTGGGGCGGGAACCAGCCAGTCCACAGAATGGACCAGCAAGCTTGGGGCGGGAACCAGCTTGCCCGCTCGTACAGTCAGGACCAAGACGTGAACAATGTCTCGTAGATTCTGGACAGTAATTTACAGCCGTGTTTTTATACAAAAGTACCTTTTTTAACCCACGTGACCCCTCAGAACCAATTAGGCTCCCAGTCTCAATCCCTTCTCCTAATATGACATTTCTTCCCTCCTCCCCCGCCCCACCCTCCCTCTCCCTCTCTCCTCTCTTTCTCCCCCCCCCCCACCCCTCTCTCTCTCCCTCTCCCCGTTCTTTCTCGCTATCCAGACAAAGCTGGCACAATCACAGCCCTCTCTCTCTGGTTCAGGCTTTCTCCTCGACGGCCGCTAGGAAGATCTTCCCAGGATTTGGGGCTTGACAAAGGCCCCCGTCCGCTCCACTGTTGCCAGCCGCTCTCAGCCGGCTGGTCAGTCTGAAAGGCTCACCGCCATGAGCAATGACTGAGGCAGCAGGGAGTGATGCAGTCTGGGTAAATTCTGCAGGAGCATGGGGGTGGGGTGGGAGGCGAGGGGCGGAGGATGGGGGGATGTTGGAAGAGGAGCCGACGGAGGGCGGGGGGGGGGGGGGGCGGGGGATCGCCTCGGCCTGGATTAGATGAAAGTCTGTGAACGACGGTACATACGGGTACTTTTGACCGCCTAGCCAATCAAATTTGAACCCTGTGGACTTCAGTTTTTTAAGTAAAGTAACCCGGATGGAATCGTTTCCGTGTTACCCGACTTTTTGGTCCAGAATTCTCCGAATGCTAGTTAAAATGCTTATGAATATACTATTTTTTCCCCTTATCTGCACTCCAAATGAGTTCTCGGGTTAGTGGGCATCGCGTTTTTCCCGTGTGGTAGCCTACACGCGACATGTCTGAGCATCGCATGTGAGCATCATTCAAATTTATTATTCAAATACCACGTGGGATTGGGGATAGGTGATCCCTTCATTTGCATATTTCAGTTAATAAACTGCTATTCCCATTGATAATGCCGTCAATGTGTCCCATCTAAGCCATGGCGACGGTGGATACTTGAAATATCTTGCACAAGGCCAACATTTAGGTTCGCAGTCCTAAAAGTGGATATCGTAAATGGATGTCTTTATAGCTATACCTAAACCGTGCTGATGCTAAATACCGATGCCCGGACATGCGTCACCCTTTGGACCGTTAGCAAAATAACCCCTACGTATCTCTGTAGCGATAAGAACGTGTTTGGCCTCATCGGAATACTAACCCAAATTAAGGAAATTGACACAATGCGGTTCTCGAATCATCAATATATTTAGACGTCTTAAATGTTGCGCGCCTTTTTGATATATTTGGTAAGTGATCTATTTGTCCGTCTTTTTGCGCCGTTTTGTTGCTGCTACAGGCCTCGGGCCGGCAGCCCCTGTCAATGTGTGTGCTGCACCAAGCTTACCCCGTGTCCTTCCTCTTCGGCTACCCCCGGCACGTGGCACAGCTCTACCCTGGGCCTGGGACCCTCTTCACGGCAGCGTCAAGTGTCTGAGCAAGACAAACCCGCCCCGCGGCTCTGGTGACCCGAGACAATGGCCGTTTGCATTATGACACCCACAATAAATGCGCAGACACTTCTAGATCACAGCAAACGGGTGGCACATAGGGTGAGTTCGGACATGCGACCCGAGTGATCGGTTCAGATATTTGGAGCATGCGCACTCATACTTTTCGCTCGTGTGCAGATCAAGATAAACCGAACGCAAAATCCGCGATTCGCGTGAATGTTGCACTGACTGAACCGCCTAGATCATGAAGATCGTTAAACAGTACCTTAACAATTGTGTTAATTATTTTATTTTCGTTGCTGTAATATTATTTACCGATTGTTTTATAGGTCGAGATACTACGTTATATATATTTAACGTATTATGGGGCCTGGACGCCATGTTGGAAATCGTCGTGATCCTCCTCTGGGTGGGGAGTAAGCAAGCTCCCCGCACGGTGGCGCTACGCAAGCTCCGCGTTTACCGCTGCTGTCGGCCGGGGGCTAATTTCAAGATTCTTGAAAAACGGTCAAATCAGCTGTAACTTCTTGCAACATTATAATTTTCAAGAATAAAACATAAAAACAACGAACACTGTGTATTTAATACAGCGCAAAACATCTTGTACTTTGCGAAAAAGGTCTAATTGTGACGGAACTCTTTCTTTTCATCACCTGATACCGTGTGCTATTAGGCTTGGGCTGGGTCCCCGGCACTAATTTGTAAAAATTCGCGGCGCATTTTTCCTATCAATTTTCGACAACAGAGATATAATGGAACCCTAGCGGAGTGTATCGAAGGCAGAGAGTATGTAGTAAGGTCTGGGAGTAAAATGTACCACGTGACCGCCTTATCGGACCATAATCTCCGCGTTCGGTTATCCAATCCGCGGAGTACAACTACTCCGCTCGCATACCCGAACTCACCCAGAGCGAGACATGTCACCCACCAGAACGAGGCTTAACATCAGCACGGAGCGACACCGGCCAGAGAGCTTGTATTGTATTGGCAGTCAGGGAGCTTTACGTGCTTACAAGGGACGGAAATAAACTACTGACCTGGTGAACGGGCTGAGAAAATTCAACGTAGTTAAGACGTCCCCGCTTTGTCTTTGTTCGAAACGAAAAAAAAAAACGGCTAGAAAGCTCGGAGGCTAGAGTTGTATTGGGAGATGTGCTTTTCATTTTGCCATGCACTGGGAATGACGCAAATAATTCTGTGTGAACTGAGTATGGGATATTAGCCGACCGTCGTGATCAAGGATTTTCATTCATCGTTAATTGGGAATTATAATATTAAAAAACCGTGAATCGGGAAATCGCCAATTTAGTATCATGTACCCGACCTTCCTTTGTTATATATAATTATATATATTTATACCATTACGAATAACTATAAAGTTAGACTACAATGATGACGAGACATCGACAAAAGTCATCAATATGCCACCGCTCCCGCGAGACACGTGAGGCTACGCGAGATCTTGAACGAGAGAAGCAAGGGTCGCCGGAGGGGTAGGGGTAAAGGGGGAAGGGGCTGGGTGATGGAGCGCTTGGCTCCCGCTGGGTTGGCTCCAGGAGGGCGCGCCTGGATGCCAGTACGTCTCATAACCGCAGACTACCTGTCCGACCTCCCCGGGTGCGGGAAAGGTCTTCTGGATCATTAGGCCGCCTGCAGGAATCCGGCGTCCTCCGACTGAGTGAGGGGACTTGCCGACGCCATGGGAGTAATGGGCCGAGTCTGGGCCAGAACAGGCAAGGGTCTGTTGTATGCTATGGCTCGGTGGAGGCTATGAAGGCGGGAGTCTGGGCCAGAACAGGCAAGGGTCTGTTGTATGCTATGGCGAGGTGGAGGCTGTGAAGGCGGGGGTCTGGGCCAGAACAGGCAAGGGGCTGTTGTATGCTATGGCTCGGTGGAGGCTATGAAGGCGGGGGTCTGGGCCAGAACAGGCAAGGGTCTGTTGTATGCTATGGCTCGGTGGAGGCTGTGAAGGCGGGGGTCTGGGCCAGAACAGGCAAGGGGCTGTTGTATGCTATGGCTCGGTGGAGGCTGTGAAGGCGGGGGTCTGGGCCAGAACAGGCAAGGGGCTGTTGTATGCTATGGCTCGGTGGAGGCTGTGAAGGCGGGGGTCTGGGCCAGAACAGGCAAGGGGCTGTTGTATGCTATGGCTCGGTGGAGGCTGTGAAGGCGGGGGTCTGGGCCAGAACAGGCAAGGGTCTGTTGTATGCTATGGCTCGGTGGAGGCTGTGAAGGCGGGGGTCTGGGCCAGAACAGGCAAGGTGCTGTTGTATACTATGGCTCGGTGGAGGCTGTGAAGGCGGGGGTCTGGGCCAGAACAGGCAAGGGCTGTTGTATGCTATGGCGAGGTAGAGGCTGTGAAGGCGGGAGTCTGGGCCAGAGCAGGCAAGGGTCTGTTGTATGCTATGGCTCGGTGGAGGCTGTGAAGGCGGGGGTCTGGGCCAGAACAGGCAAGGGGCTGTTGTATGCTATGGCTCGGTGGAGGCTATGAAGGCGGGGGTCTGGGCCAGAGCAGGCAAGGGTCTGTTGTATGCTATGGCTCGGTGGAGGCTGTGAAGGCGGGGGGCTGGGCCAGAGCAGGCAAGGGTCTGTTGTATGCTATGGCTCGGTGGAGGCTGTGAAGGCGGGGGTCTGGGCCAGAGCAGGCAAGGGTCTGTTGTATGCTATGGCGACGTGGAGGCTGTGAAGGCGGGGGGCTGGGCCAGAACAGGCAAGAGTCTGTTGTATGCTATGGCGAGGTGGAGGCTGTGAAGGCGGGGGTCTGGGCCAGAACAGGCAAGAGTCTGTTGTATGCTATGGCGAGGTGGAGGCTGTGAAGGCGGGGGTCTGGGCCAGAACAGGCAAGAGTCTGTTGTATGCTATGGCGAGGTGGAGGCTGTGAAGGCGGGGGTCTGGGCCAGAGCAGGCAAGGGTCTGTTGTATTCTATGGCGAGGTAGAGGCTGTGAAGGCGGGGGTCTGGGCCAGAGCAGGCAAGGGTCTGTTGTATTCTATGGCGAGGTAGAGGCTGTGAAGGCGTGGGGCTGGGCCAGAACAGGCATGGGTCTGTTGTATGCTATGGCTCGGTGGAGGCTGTGAAGGCGGGGGGCTGGGCCAGAGCAGGCATGGGTCTGTTGTATGCTATGGCTCGGTGGAGGCTATGAAGGCGTGGGTCTGGGCCAGAACAGGCAAGGGTCTGTTGTATGCTATGACTCGGTGGAGGCTGTGAAGGCGGGGGGCTGGGCCAGAACAGCCATGGGTCTGTTGTATGCTATGGCTCGGTGGAGGCTGTGAAGGCGGGGGGCTGGGCCAGAGCAGGCATGGGTCTGTTGTATGCTATGGCTCGGTGGAGGCTGTGAAGGCGGGGGGCTGGGCCAGAGCAGGCAAGGGTCTGTTGTATGCTATGGCTCGGTGGAGGCTATGAAGGCGGGGGTCTGGGCCAGAACAGGCAAGGGTCTGTTGTATACTATGGCTCGGTGGCGGCTGTGAAGGCGGGGGCCTGGGCCAGAACAGGCAATGGTCTGTTGTATGCTATGGCTCGGTGGTGGCTATGAAGGCGGGGGTCTGGGCCAGAACAGGCAATGGTCTGTTGTATGCTATGGCTCGGTGGTGGCTATGAAGGCGGGGGTCTGGGCCAGAGTGGACAAGGGTCTGTTGTATGCTATGGCTCGGTGGAGGCTGTGAAGGCGGGGGTCTGGGCCAGAGCAGGCAAGGGTCTGTTGTATGCTATGGCTCGGTGGAGGCTATGAAGGCGGGGGTCTGGGACAGAGTGGGCAAGGGTCTGTTGTATGCTATGGCGAGGTGGAGGCTGTGAAGGCGGGGGTCTGGGCCAGAACAGGCAAGGGTCTGTTGTATGCTATGGCTCGGTGGAGGCTATGAAGGCGGAGGGCTGGGCCAGAACAGGCAAGGGTCTGTTGTATGCTATGGCTCAGTGGAGGCTATGAAGGCGGAGGGCTGGGCCAGAACAGGCAAGGGTCTGTTGTATGCTATGGCTCAGTGGAGGCTATGAAGGCGGAGGGCTGGGCCAGAACAGGCAATGGTCTGTTGTATGCGATGGGGAGGTGGAGGCTGTGAAGGCGGGGGCTGGGCCAGAGCAGGCAAGAGGCTGTTGTATGCTATGGCTCAGTGGAGGCTATGAAGGCGGAGGGCTGGGCCAGAACAGGCAAGGGTCTGTTGTATGCTATGGCTCGGTGGAGGCTGTGAAGGCGGGGGCCTGGGCCAGAGCAGGCAAGAGGCTGTTGTATGCTATGGCTCAGTGGAGGCTATGAAGGCGGAGGGCTGGGCCAGAACAGGCAAGGGTCTGTTGTATGCTATGGCTCGGTGGAGGCTGTGAAGGCGGGGGTCTGGGCCAGAACAGGCAAGGGTCTGTTGTATGCTATGGCTCGGTGGAGGCTGTGAAGGCGGGGGCTGGGCCAGAGCAGGCAAGAGGCTGTTGTATGCTATGGCTCAGTGGAGGCTATGAAGGCGGAGGGCTGGGCCAGAACAGGCAAGGGTCTGTTGTATGCTATGGCTCGGTGGAGGCTGTGAAGGCGGGGGCCTGGGCCAGAGCAGGCAAGAGGCTGTTGTATGCTATGGCTCAGTGGAGGCTATGAAGGCGGAGGGCTGGGCCAGAACAGGCAAGGGTCTGTTGTATGCTATGGCTCGGTGGAGGCTGTGAAGGCGGGGGTCTGGGCCAGAACAGGCAAGGGTCTGTTGTATGCTATGGCTCGGTGGAGGCTGTGAAGGCGGGGGCCTGGGCCAGAGCAGGCAAGAGGCTGTTGTATGCTATGGCTCGGTGGAGGCTGTGAAGGCGGGGGCCTGGGCCAGAGCAGGCAAGAGGCTGTTGTATGCTATGGCTCAGTGGAGGCTATGAAGGCGGAGGGCTGGGCCAGAACAGGCAAGGGTCTGTTGTATGCTATGGCTCGGTGGAGGCTGTGAAGGCGGGGGTCTGGGCCAGAACAGGCAAGGGTCTGTTGTATGCTATGGCTCGGTGGAGGCTGTGAAGGCGGAGGTCTGGGCCAGAACAGGCAAGGGTCTGTTGTATGCTATGACTCGGTGGAGGCTGTGAAGGCGGGGGGCTGGGCCAGAACAGCCATGGGTCTGTTGTATGCTATGGCTCGGTGGAGGCTGTGAAGGCGGGGGGCTGGGCCAGAGCAGGCATGGGTCTGTTGTATGCTATGGCTCGGTGGAGGCTGTGAAGACGGGGGGCTGGGCCAGAGCAGGCATGGGTCTGTTGTATGCTATGGCTCGGTGGAGGCTGTGAAGGCGGGGGGCTGGGCCAGAGCAGGCAAGGGTCTGTTGTATGCTATGGCTCGGTGGAGGCTATGAAGGCGGGGGTCTGGGCCAGAACAGGCAAGGGTCTGTTGTATACTATGGCTCGGTGGAGGCTGTGAAGGCGGGGGCCTGGGCCAGAACAGGCAATGGTCTGTTGTATGCTATGGCTCGGTGGTGGCTATGAAGGCGGGGGTCTGGGCCAGAACAGGCAATGGTCTGTTGTATGCTATGGCTCGGTGGTGGCTATGAAGGCGGGGGTCTGGGCCAGAGTGGACAAGGGTCTGTTGTATGCTATGGCTCGGTGGAAGCTGTGAAGGCGGGGGTCTGGGCCAGAGCAGGCAAGGGTCTGTTGTATGCTATGGCTCGGTGGAGGCTATGAAGGCGGGGGTCTGGGACAGAGTGGGCAAGGGTCTGTTGTATGCTATGGCGAGGTGGAGGCTGTGAAGGCGGGGGTCTGGGCCAGAGCAGGCAAGGGTCTGTTGTATGCTATGGCTCGGTGGAGGCTGTGAAGGCGGGGGTCTGGGCCAGAGCAGGCAAGGGTCTGTTGTATGCAAAGGCTCGGTGGAGGCTATGAAGGCGGGGGTCTGGGCCAGAGTGGGCAAGGGTCTGTTGTATGCTATGGCTCGGTGGAGGCTGTGAAGGCGGGGGTCTGGGCCAGAGCAGGCAAGGGTCTGTTGTATGCTATGGCTCGGTGGAGGCTGTGAAGGCGGGGGTCTGGGACAGAGTGGGCAAGGGTCTGTTGTATGCTATGGCTCGGTGGAGGCTGTGAAGGCGGGGGTCTGGGCCAGAGCAGGCAAGGGTCTGTTGTATGCTATGGCTCGGTGGAGGCTGTGAAGGCGGGGGCCTGAGCCAAAGCTGGCAACGATCATTTGGATCGCGGTATGTGTTCTCATTATAGGGTTTTGCGACACTTGCTTATGATTTAAGACTGAAAAAGCATTGATAATGCATAATACTCCCATTGCTATCCTTGCCAACATGTCCGAGAACGCCTTTTTTCGATATCAAAAGCAGACATAGCATTCTCCAGCAAACTTGATGTAGCAGAGGTGTAGATGTGGAAGAAAATAAAGAATGTATGGATGGTTAGTGCGAGCCAATACACCCCAAACCTCCTCACGCAGGACAATTTCCTGGATCCGCCAGTGGCGCGCGCATGGTACCAATCGTCTCTTGTTCGCCATTGGCTACAATGCAAAATGATACTTTCGGTTACAAAAAGTAGGTGACGGATATGACGTCATTTTTCTGAATTAAGTGCGACGCGAGTCCCTAGAGATTGAACATTCACGTCGAGCAGGCATTTCATAGCAACGACACTATTTCCTTGTGGGTCCGAGTTCACGGCTCGAGCCACCTACATCTTATTAAGCCTTCTCTTTCACATTGAGCATCGACATTTCGCATAATTGGCACATCGCGCAGTTTGACAACTGACAGACGTGAGGTGCACTCCCGGTATGAGCTACAGCCCACCCACCACAGCCACCCACCACAGCCACCCACCAAAGACACCCACCACAGCCACCCACCACAGACGCCCACCACAGCCACCCACCACAGACACCCACCACAGCCTCCCACCACAGACATTCCCCCCTGGTTTTCCAGGGCTTCGATCGACTTCTTTCGGCTTTACTAGTAAGACGACAATCATTAAGACAAAACAGTTATCCAGAAACTTTTTCTGTCGGCCCACCAGGAGAATGGCAAATATGCGACACAGGGATATGCCCAGCATTTTTAGCGGGCGGTGGGAAAAAAGTGATATTTGGTAGGCGGTTGGAATGGTGGCTGGGTGGGGGGGGTCGGTTGCTGTAGGGGGGGGGGGGGGGGGGGGGTCGGTCGGCCGGGGTCGGTCGGTGGGGGGGGGATTGGGCGACATAAATATTCATCGAAGGACCTGGCATGGTATTTTTCTGTCATAGAAGACGGACTGTGGCTTGGTGTGAGGCGTAATTGAATGTTTTCCTTCTTGTATGTCGACCGCCCCCCTCCTCCCCCTCCACTCAACCCCGCTGTGCACTTGAAGCCCTGAGGCGGAGGGATGGCATATGTCAGTGTCAGGTCACTCGCCCTAAGCCCCCCCCCCCTCACCCCCCCCCCCCCCGCCCCCCGACACGCACACACCTCAGGGGATCAGTGTTGTCTCTGCCGTGCTGTGTAGGACAGTCCTCGGCAGTACGGAGGCACTTCTACCTGTTACGCGGTTTCTCGTAACAAAACGTAACAAACTGCAGAAAAGGGGGATGTAAGGGGCAATTTCGTTTCGGGAAAGGGCTTTGGATTTCACCGTCTTCGGACCCCAGGACCCCAGCAGACCCTAGGACTCCAGCGGACACCAGGACTCCAGCGGACACCAGGACTCCAGCCGACCCCAGGACTCCAGCAGACCCCAGGACTCCAGCGGACACCAGGACTCCAGCAGACCCCAGGACTCCAGCGGACACCAGGACTCCAGCCGACCCCAGGACTCCAGCAGACCCCAGGACTCCAGCGGACACCAGGACTCCAGCGGACACCAGGACTCCAGCAGACCCCAGGACTCCAGCGGACACCAGGACTCCAGCAGACCCCAGGACTCCAGCGGACCCCAGGACTCCAGCCGACCCCAGGACTCCAGCAGACCCCAGGACTCCAGCGGACACCAGGACTCCAGCGGACACCAGGACTCCAGCAGACCCCAGGACTCCAGCGGACACCAGGACTCCAGCGGACCCCAGGACTCCAGCAGACACCAGGACTCCAGCGGACACCAGGACTCCAGCGGACCCCAGGACGCCAGCGGACACCAGGACTCCAGCGGACACCAGGACTCCAGCGGACCCCAGGACTCCAGCGGACACCAGGACTCCAGCGGACACCAGGACTCCAGCAGACCCCAGGACTCCAGCGGACCCCAGGACTCCAGCGGACACCAGGACTCCAGCGGACACCAGGACTCCAGCGGACCCCAGGACTCCAGCGGACACCAGGACTCCAGCGGACCCCAGGACCCCAGCGGACCCCAGGACTCCATCAGACACCAGGACTCCAGCGGACCCAAAGATTCCAGGGGACCTCAGGACTCCAGCGGACCCCAGGACTCCAAGACTCCAAGGCCCCTGTGGACACCATTACTCCAGCGGACCCCAGGACCCCAGCGGACACCAGGACTCCAGCGGACCCCAGGACTCCAGCGGACACCAGGACTCCAGCCGACCCCAGAACTCCAGCGGACCCCAGGACTCCAGCAGACACCAGGACTCCAGCGGACACCAGGACTCCAGCGGACACCAGGACTCCAGCGGACCCCAGGACTCAAGCGGACCTCAGGACTCCCGCGGACCCCAGGACTCCAGCAGACCTCAGGACTCCAGCAGACCCCAGGACTCCAGCGGACACCAGGACTCCAGCGGACACCAGGACTCCAGCGGACACCAGGACTCCAGCGGACACCAGGACTCCAGCGGACACCAGGACTCCAGCGGACCTCAGGACTCCAGTAGACTCCAAGGCCCCTGTGGACCCTAGAGGACTCTGTATTCCGATCACCTCCGCACATCGATCAGCTGTCCACAATGTCCCGAGGGTCCTGGTGCCAGGCAGTCACTGGGCAGCCACACGGCGGGAGTGGGGGGGGGGGGGGGTGGGCAGGCGAGCAGTTATTGGTCTGATTGTCATGGCCATGGCAGCTTTAATTAATCCAGGGGGACGACGGCCTAATTCTCGTTCTGGCAGTGGAGAGCGTAGTGATGAGGTGCGAGATAGATGTACAGATATATAATCTCATATCTCATAGATATACAGATATATTATCTCATATCTCATAGATATACAGATATATAATCTCATATCTCATAGATATACAGATATATCATCTCATATCTCATAGATATACAGATATATCATCTCATATCTCATAGATATACAGATATATCATCTCATATATCATAGACCGCTAAACATACAGATATATATATAGATTAGAGACATGACGTGTGCAGATTGACCCATGACCGGTGACCCATGACCGGTAACCCATGACCGGTGACCCATGACCGGTGATCCATGACTTGTGTTCCAAGACCTTTGATCCATATAAGCACCGCCGCCACCCCGTGGCGCGGATTAACCCCGGTATTGCCCTCCACCCCCCCCCCGCCCCCGCCCCCCTGGATTACCCACTGTCGGGACTGTACCCAGCGGTGCACTGTGGTGGTGGTACCAGCTCCCAGTGTCTGAGCCAATGATGGGAGCGTAGGCACAGATGGGGAGGGGGAATGGGGGTGGAGCGGGAGGGGCGAAGGGAGGGGATTGACTCCCAGGAATTGACCATAACGTGACAATGGGCCACTTGGTCTGGGAGGGAGGGGGGGTGGGGGGCAGGGCGGGGTAGAGGGGGGTGAGTTATTGCCCGCTATACGCCCCTTGCAAGTTGACTGGTGCCCCCCCCCTCCCCCCCCCCCCCCGCCCCCATTCCCCTAACGCCCGGGGGCAGGGCGCCGTACAACATCGTTATTACACCCCAAAGAGGGGCAAAGGAGTGTGGGAAGGGGGGGGGGGGAGGGGTGGCGGAGGAGGGGGCAAGATAGAGTGAAGGAGGGAGAGAGAAATCATGGCGGTGGGCTCGGACGGGCATGCAATCCTGTTGTTACGGAAGATGTGATGCTACTTGCGCGCTGTTTATGGCTGGACTCGGGTTTACGGCGTTGCAACGGCTGTGAGCCTCCCCCCTGTGTGGGCTGCTTTAGGGCCAGTTAGTGGACCGTTCGTCTCCACACGGGCGTCAGGGGGCCGCAGTGGCGTAACACGGTCTAGTGGGGGGGGGTCTAGGAGCGGATGCCATTGCAGGAGGAGGGCCCCCGCAGGTGACAGGAGTAAGAGGTTCGGTGTCACCATCACAGATGTGACGCCGTGGTAATGGTTATCTGTGGTGTGGGTCTAGTTGAGGACATGGTGTGGGTCTAATTGTGGCCATGGTGTGGTGTGGGTCTAATTGAGGGCATGGTGTGGTGGGGGTCTAATTGAGGGCATGGTGTGGTGTGGGTCTAATTGAAGGTCTAATTAAGGGAATAGGTGTGGGTCAAATTGAGGGTATGGTATGATGTGGTGTGGGTCTAATTGATTGCATAGCGGGATGTGGGTCTAATTGATTGCATAGTGGGATGTGGGTCTAGTTGAGGGCATGGTGTGGTGTGGGTCTAATTGACGGCATGGTGTGGTGTGGGTCTAATTGAGGGCATGGTGTGGTGTGGGTCTAATTGAAGGTCTAATTAAGGGCATAGGTGTGGGTCTAATTGAGGGTATGGTATGATGTGGTGTGGGTCTAATTGATTGCATAGTGGGATGTGGGTCTAGTTGAGGGCATGGTGTTGTGTGGGTCTAATTAAGGACATGGTGGGGTGTGGGTGTAATTGAGGGCAAAGTGTGGTGTGAGTCTAATTGAGGCCTTTGTGTGGTGTGGGTCTAATTGAGGGCATGGTGCTGTGTGGGTCTAATTGAGGCCATGGTGTGGTGTGGGTATAATTGAGGCCATGGTGTGGTGTGGGTCTAATTAACGACATGGTGTGGTGTGGGTCTAATTGAAGACGTGGTGTGATGTGGGTCTAATTGAAGGTCTAATTGAGGGCATGGTGTGGTGTGGGTCTAATTGAGGACATGGTGTGGTGTGGGTCTAATTAAGGGCAAAGTGTGGTGTGGGTCTAATTGAGGACATGGTGTGATGTGGGTCTAATTGAGGGCATGGTGTAGTGTGGGTCTAATTGATTGCCTATAGATACAGCCACGCCAAACATACCCGTCGTCATTGCCTAGAGACACAGCCACACCAAACATACCCGTCATCATTGCCTAGAGACACAGCTACACCAAACATACCCGTCGCCATTGCCTAGAGACACAGCTACACCAAACATACCCGTCGTCATTGCCTAGAGACACAGCCACACCAAACATACCCGTCGTCATTGCCTAGAGACACAGCTACACTAAATATACCTGTCGTCATTGCCTAGGGACACAGCTACACTAAATATACCTGTCGTCATTGCCTAGAGACACAGCCACACCAAACATACCCGTCGTCATTGCCTAGAGACACAGCCACGCCAAACATACCCGTCGTCATTGCCTAGAGACACAGCTACACCAAACATACCCGTCGTCATTGCCTAGAGACACAGCTACACCAAACATACCCGTCGCCATTGCCTAGAGACACAGCTACACCAAACATACCCGTCGTCATTGTCTAGAGACACAGCTACACCAAACATACCCGTCGCCATTGCCTAGAGACACAGCTACACCAAACATACCCGTCATCATTGCCTAGAGACACAGCTACACCAAACATACCCGTCGCCATTGCTTAGAGACACAGCTACACTAAATATACCTGTCGTCATTGCCTAGAGACACAGCTACGCTAAATATACCTGTCGTCATTGCCTAGAGACACAGCCACACCAAACATACCCGTCGTCATTGCCTAGAGACACAGCCACGCCAAACATACCCGTCGTCATTGCCTAGAGACACAGCTACACCAAACATACCCGTCGCCATTGCCTAGAGACACAGCTACACCAAACATACCCGTCGTCATTGTCTAGAGACACAGCTACACCAAACATACCCGTCGTCATTGCCTAGAGACACAGCTACACCAAACATACCCGTCGTCATTGCCTAGAGACACAGCTACACCAAACATACCCGTCGTCTTTGCCTAGAGACACAGCTACACCAAACATACCCGTCGTCATTGCCTAGAGACACAGCTACACCAAACGTACCCGTCGCCATTGCCTAGAGACACAGCTACACCAAACATACCCGTCGCCATTGCCTAGAGACACAGCTACATCAAACATACCCGTCGTCATTGCCTAGAGACACAGACAAGCCAAACATACCCGTCGTCATTGCCTAGAGACACAGCCACGCCAAATATACCCGTCGTCATTGCCTAGAGACACAGCCAAGCCAAACATACCCGTCGCCATTGCCTAGAGACACAGCTACACCAAACATACCCGTCGTCATTGCCTAGAGACACAGCCACGCCAAACATACCCGTCGTCATTGCCTAGAGACACCTTTTAGTCGCTCTGCGCCATAAAGGACGTAATTCACTTACTTTTAAATATCGCTGGGGTGTGTGGTTAACGGATGGAGCAGGGAACAGGGATTAAGATTATATGTCGGTTGTTATTTTAACGACTGACGCCTCGGGATTAAGTCGTTAATTCTAACAAGCGCCACGAGAAACCGGGGATGTGTTAACTGTTAACTGAGTGTGGGAGCCTCGCGCGCTGGACAACCGCAGGGAAACCATTATCACTTTGACGAAGTCGCTCGTTTCATTATGACTTACTATTTATAATTTTGCAGGCAGATCGGAAACGTGTGTCTTTGAGGGTGGGGGGGTGGCAGGGGCTTTCTTAAGAATCCGAACCCTCCCACCACCGACCCCTCCTACCAGCCCACCCCTCGGTCGTTGATCAGTTTTTTGTACCTCCGCCCCCCCCCGCCCCCAACACACACACACTTAAGGCTTCCTTTCTATGATACTTTGTTGGATTAGAAAAGGTCCTAAACAAGACATAATGTAATCTCGGCGGTGGCCGGTCTGAGTGTCCCCCTAGGAGGCGGTGCCCGGCCCCTTCCTTAACAGGCAGGCAGGGTTACTGTATAACATGGCCGTGCGGTGAGACAGTCGCTATCTTACAGGTCGACAGAGGAACATCGGTCGCTGAAAAACGATACCAACCACCCGATGGGACGCCGTGAACAAGGCAATAATGCGTCTTCCCAGCTGCGAGTGGCGTCAAAATGATCCAGGGGCTGCCACACCACGGGCTTCGGGAGGCAGTTTGTTTATATCCCACAAGAGGACATCA
This sequence comes from Arenicola marina, assembly GCA_964019135.1. Lineage (NCBI taxonomy): Eukaryota > Metazoa > Annelida > Polychaeta > Arenicolidae > Arenicola > Arenicola marina. The sequence continues at coordinate 25,598,754 of OZ025261.1, forward strand.
AATCGCTGCGATGAAAAGGGACAAAATTGCTTTTAGCGGTTATACCGACCGAAAAAAAGATCACCGATGTTTGGAAATCATGGCTATTAAGGGTGTTATATCGCCAAGTGACCCCACAGGGATCCCGTATTTACGACAATTGTTCGGCCAACAGCTGCGACCGACTGTTGGCAAGCGTCCTCTCGGAAATAGGAACGATGTTTCTATCATATCACACGAGAAGATGACGTCATTCCAGATGTATGGGTAGATGTCTGACAATAAATACTGAACTCACGTTGACGGGAATTAGTCACGGGAGCTCTATCCTGTCTGGTCCAGATTATGCAAAGGTTCCCCACAATAAAGTGCTGCTGGCATTTGGTTGCAGCGATTTTTGATAGTAATGCAAAATCAGTTGCCGGACAACTTTTAACACGAAACATATCACTTTAGGTCACAATGTCGACCGGACTATTTTGAATTGAAATGGAAATCGTTTATTGAACTTTAGGCATAACGCCCATAGTACATGATGGGATTGCACTGATTGTCAACGAGATAACAAACATTTAACACTTCACATAACCGTCACGTGGTACACGTATTGGGCAAAGTTATTCATCACACACACGTTTTTTTTTATGTAATAAAACATGGTAATAAAATTATGTCTTGACGGGGTACGAATTACAAAGACGATATATTGATTCGTATTTAGGCAACCGCGATTTGAAGTGTCTGTTAATAAATTCTCATACCTTAGTCCTATTACTTAAATTTATGATTAACTCGATGTATGTGTATGCCATATTATATCAACCGAAAATTAAAGTGTTCGTGCCACACCAAAGCAACTTATCTCATATTAATCTTCTGGGTTTCCGTATATTATCAAGCTGTAACGCCCCAAATAGTAGAAGGGCATACTTTTTCCACTTGTTTTCGCACCTACTAAGTTAACTTCTGCAAGCGACGAAAGTGACGTCAAAGGGGAATACAAACGCATCTGCTTTTATATTGAGACTCAAATTCTCTCTGCTCATTGGCTTGAACTCAACGAAACGCACTCAACCATAAAAACAATACACGCCCTCGACCACAGATGTCTACGCACTGCATCAAAGCTTACCTGTCAATCTTGTGACATCATTGGGGAATTTTTAAATAACCCTCAGATGCAACGCTCCCAGAAATAAACCCGCCGGATCTCACATTTGTTACTTTGACGAACGCGTTTATAGTGATATCGTGGAATAACAAATGTAAACTCCCATTAAAACAAATAGTTATTTGTTTATCTTCCCTAAAACAAGTGCACTCTGAGCAAGACAAAATCATGGCACGAACACTTGAAATGCTGGTGTTTAGTTCAGAAGGCTGTAATGGGCCATGTCACTCGGCCCCTGTTTATTTATGTAAGAATTATCGGGTTTGTAGCCATTTACAATATCCCGCTGGGGTTCACCGAGTAGGTGTGGGGAGGGGGGGGGGGGGCGACATATTGAGGACATCCAAGCAAGTGATGCTTGCAATCATAGGTATGACCACGTGGTGTCACCCCATGGATCCAGTACTGCCATCCCACATCCTGAATTCCGAGTGATAGATCCAGAATTCTGAATCCTGGCTGCGTCCCTCTATGCCCGACTTGTTCATAACCGATGGCCCTGAGACTTGACTACAACTTGAAATGAAGCATGCTATCGGCATAGCAGATGCCGCAGGTGCGAGCACTGCTGTAGTTCTTACCGATATATCCCGAACCCTGATGGAGAGCAGTGGTTGCAAGGTCGTTTATCGTGTTACGCAATCATGACTGCCGCTATCCCTCCTCCTCCCCCCACCCTCGCCCTCGCCCTCGACCTCGACCTCCCCCTCCCCCCCCCTCCCCCTCACCCCGCCCCACCAATCCCTCGGCAGCCGGTTCTAAGCACAGAGAGCCGCTCCCTGAAGCTGCCGCCCCCCCATCCACTTGGCTGCGTGTTTTCACACCTGCTCGACCACTCTAATGGGCCGGCTTAACATGACAGAACCTTCCCCCGTTACAGGGAATGGATTCACTGGGTAGGTCCGGCCCGGGCACCCCCACCCCCCGGCCGCCCCCCCCCCCCCCCACGGCCACCCTCACCACGGGCGCCCCCATCCCGGGCACCCCCACCCTGGGCACCGTCACCCTCGGGGGTGGGTGGTGGGGGGGGGGGATGAACGTCCTAGTTGACCCCTTCGTCCCATTCACCCCCCTTCCTCCCCCCCCCCAACTGCCTGCATCAAAAGACCAACAGGTTGTCGGTGTAACCTTCCTATAAACGATCGAGACAAATGATTTCCACGCTCTAGATTATGGAGGGTAAATAAAAGGGGACACAGAAGAAAGGAAAGCGTGTCTTGCCTCCTCAAAATGCGACAATTGGTGACTGATTTGTATTGATCAGAGTGATATGTCGCTGCGGCTTAAGTGACTGATGCACCTTCGCAAGGAGTCCTTCTCAATGAGTAGGGGGTTATCCCCGGGGGGACATGGCTCCACTCTCCCCTCCTTCTCCCATCCATTGACGCGATATGACCAAAAGTGGTTAAAGGGTGCTGAATATATAACCAACCAACCAATGAAATCAAATCAAACCATAGAGCTATGACATGTAACATTTGACAGCCCGAGCAGAACACAATTAACCGCAGGTTCTCCAAGGAAAGCTCCCTGGGTTCATTTTCTGTGTCACCCTCCACTATATCGGAGATTACAGTAAATACCAGGCGGGAGTAATACGTGAGTTATACTAAAATAATGGATCACGCTTACATTTGGAGAACTACTGGGCCAGAACGGACGAAATCAACTAGCAGTGCGTCAAATATTAGAGTAATACGTAAGCTATCCCGAAAAACAAAAACACGCGCTGACCACTGCATAACGCCGTGGCCTGATGGCTGATGTCGTGAGAGCCAACATGGGCCGACGAGCCTGGGAGTGGTGAAGAGCGGGGGGGGGGAGGGGGGTTAGGACGGAGGGGGGACGCGGGGGGAGGGGGGGGGGGGGTGTTGCCGAGCAGTAATCTGCGGTGGTTGTACATAGGTGCTGGTGGCCACCCAGTGAAGCATCACCCCGGGGCTGAGAGCGATGGGCAATAGCCCCGGCTGAGTAACCCTGGCGTGTTGGTCAATGGTCTGCCTCATCACCCAAACATCCCGTTCTGTCACCACGCCGCAGCAACACCCCCCCCCCACCCCCCTTGGTCCACCAACCTGCCCGCCCCCCTCCACCCCCCCCCCCCCCCACTCCCTCTCCCTCTCACCCTTGGCCCATCTGTGACTTTTCGTTTCCGTTGTGTACAGTTTTTCGCTATGATTGATGCTACATGGGGCCGAACAATGTAAATCGGAAGGAAGCATGTCGCCATGGTAATATGTGTGTGACTTACGACTGCGCATTAATCAGGCATCCCCATGGCAACGGAAGCAGTATCTCCTGGACCGGAAGTGGGTACCAATACTGCCACAGCTGTGTCCAAGCAGTCACATATTGAGAATACAAATGGAGGTTACATTTTTCTCTTCTCTACTTTCTTTCTGTTCTCTTGTGTTCGAATTTTTGTGCTGGAAGTCATCCCTAAAAGTGATACCAGTAGGACGCGGTTACAACGCTGCCTAAACCAACATTCCGATCCGGCTGTCTTCTCGTTAGATGCTAAGGCGAACTGATGTGGCCATTACGAGGCGAGACGCGCTTCATACCCAACCCCAACACCCCCACCCTCATCTGGTACCCCACTCCGACACCCCACTCCCACCTTGTACCCCACCCCCTCCCATCTACCCCAGCTATCTCTCCGGCTTCTTTTAATGCCACGTTTCGATCGACTGTCTAGAATCGTCAACGTTGGCACTCACTTGGCCGTGGCCGTGGCCCGTGAGACCCCATGAACCCCCCGCCCCCCACCCCCACCCCCACCACTCACCCCCACGGCCTCACCCCTTCTCCCACCCCCACATACACACCGCACTGCCACTGTGTATTTCGAAACGATTGGTAACCTATCAGCGACATAGCGACAATAGACAGCAATATATTTAGCATTGTGTTTTTATGCACGCATACAAATACTACTTCCATATTGGTCATCCATGTGTTTCTATTTTTCTTGCATATATTTCTCAATCAGCCCCCCCCCCCCTCATTCCCTCCTGGGGGATGGGGTCCAAAACTCCTAAAATGGAGTGCCATTTGCACCAAAACAGGGGTTTCAACCCTCTAAGAATATGGCAGTGCAATAATGTATGGCCTAGAATGTAAGACTAATAAGGTATCGTGAACAATGTCATGACAAATAAGGTTCGAGCAACAATATATAAACAACAACGTATTACCAACAAAGTATGACCAACAAGATATGACCAATAACATATGACCAACAAGGTATGACCAACAAGGTATGACCAACA